>VWPU01000469.1:0-346038 GCA_013398955.1 Callaeas wilsoni
AGGGGGGCTCCTGCCTTTCTTGTAAGGTAAACAGGTAAACAGGTAAACACCTGTCCAAACCGAGACAGGGTGGAATAAGTCTGAGAGTAAAAGAATTGCATTTAGGTGTTTCTAGGTTAGTTAGGTATGTAAGCTCCCTGTATAGTTGATGAACATCTAATTATTGAAGTAAATGCAGTCCAGATCATCAACATTATTATTTAGTTTGCTTTGAAATATACACCTAAAATACAATTCAGTTCCTGAAATATTTGCACCTAGAGCTCTTGAAGTCTCATTCTAGACATCTGCATAGGCAGATAAAACAATTCTAACAGAAAACTATCACACTTCTGGAGCTGAAGACCAGAAATCTTATATTTACATATTTGCATTCTGCCTAAACCTGACTATACTGGCAAGTATAGAATTCAGTTGGGACAGACTGTTATTCTATGTTAGTTGTAATTCATTGCTTAATTATTTACAAATTTAACTCATTTCTGTCTATATGGCACTACAAGAATGTGATATAGCATTATAAAGCGCTGTAGAATATATTCTGATGAGGTGAATAGCATGCTAAACTTAGTGTCGGCAATTGTAACTTTTATGTTGCTGTCTGTAAACATATAAGTAATTAAATATTAAAGAAAGTGTTGGTTAAATAAATCTCAAAAATATACCTAAACCCCTAAATCTTCAGTTAGCAAAGCCCAAAAGATGTGCTCTAAAGCCTCCACAAAGCTTAATTTTGCTCCAGATATGAGCTTTGACAATAACTTGCATTAGCATATATGTTTGTGATTAAATGATCTTTTTATCCTTCTCATGTGCTTTCTATATTACTTTGTTTTTTTCAAGTGTTTTCACAATGTATGTACAACCAAGCTTTGAAATTTTTTTCTCATTCAACAGCTAAGGCTTTTAGAAAATGGTGACACCCTTAATGATGTTAGAAAACTAGCCTGGTCTTGAAGGCCAGGACCTATGTACTTGTATTCTTTGCAGTGGATGAATTGAACAAACTGCTCCTCTTTTGTTAGCTTTATTGCTTATTTTCCTTGCATATTTCATTTGGAAATAATTTTAGGCTGTATATGCACTTAATGAAGAATCAATATCTGTAACTCTACAGTAATTTTATCCTCTTAGGCAAGGCCTATAAGCTTATGAACATCCATCCTTCCTGCTTTCCAGCAACTCAGTTTTCATACTTAATAGTATGAAACATACTGAACATACAGTAAATTATACACAACTAAATAAAATCTCTACACTTTTCACAGAGACAGATAGAAAATTAAGTTTTCAAATAATCTTGTATTTCACTGCAATAGCACTGCAAAATAACCCCTATTAATAAGAACACTAGTTTGAGTTAAATGCAGCATGCATCTTACTGTCTGATTACTTTGGCTGCAAAATTACTTACTGCCTTTTGTCTACAGACTTACTGGAGACCTGGCAGGTGATGACAGGAGAATTTCATGCCAGAATTACAAATTGCATAGACAGGTAGCATGATTCTGGGAGAATCAACTAGTTTTTGTGAGCACAGTAGCTACAGATTTTTCTTATTTTTGTTTAGCTTTATTTATTTTATTTGGGCTTTTTGTTGTGGTTTTGATTTTCACTATTTATTTTTTTAAATGTATTTTTGATAAAAATGACAGGTCTTTTTGCTGCCTTGTAATTAAAATACACAGGGTCATCTGAAATATAAGATCTTTTAAAAAGACCTTGAACACATTTCCTTTTCATTTCAGTGGTTTTCTGGTTCTTGGAGAGTCTCTTGACAGCTGACACTGAAGGAGATGAAGGGTGTTACTTATTTTTATTTGGTGATTATCTTAGCTGACATATCTTGTCATCTCAGGCATGGCCAGGAGTCAAAGAAAACAGGCCAAAATGCACTTTTTCTCATTAGGGAAATCTTTCTCTATGCTGGGTTTAGAGCTTCTTAAATCATTATATTAGGGACTTTGGCAGAGAATGCCTATATCAAGAAAAACTCTACTGCAAGTGCTGGAGGGGAAAAAAATTAAGATGTTACTTTAAAGTTTATTGAGCTCAATCTTACAGTGACAAATTTTGTCAACCCCGTATTTGCTATTATCATCTTGATTTCCCTGACTTTGTGAAACACATCAGGCAGACTTTAAAATGTGGTTAAAATGCAATAAAGAGTCAACTTTACCACATCCATCACCATGCACCATGTCTGATGAAATCAGTTGGTCTCTCTGCTGCAGGACCTTAGGAGTTCTGCCAACAAATAGGAACACAAAGACAAATAGTACAATAAATAAAAAAGAAATGCATGTTTGTGACTCCAGGAGCTGTAGCTGTTATTATAAATTAAAGCAATCTTGTCTGATAGCACACATGTCTGTTTAATGAAAGATAGTTTAAACAACCACATAAACATGCCAAAAGTCTTAAAACGGGAGGGAGACTCAACTGTCCAAAGCATTGCTTGTTAGAAGAAAATGTTTGTAAGGCTGATTCCAACCTGTTGCAACAGGATTCATTTGTGTGGCAGTTTTTAACTGAGGATAATTTCTTCTTTTCATAATATCCATCTTTTATAACTTTCACTTTACTACTGAAAGAATTCACCATCAGATATCAAATAACTACAGACAGAGCAGAGATTATCATCCAGATATGGTGTTTGTTTTATAAAATTAAGGAGATTCTGATTTTGATGCTACATATTCACAAAACTCTTCAGTGAGGGTGGGAATAATTTCACTTCTTTTTACATGTCTGAATTTGAACTGGTTGCCCAAACTAGTCATGCCAGATAAGGTAGGTCTACCTATGAGTTACAGAATGACAGAAACAATTAGGTTGGAAAAGATCTTTGAGATCATCAAACCACTGTGTCAACCGGACCATGGCATTACCTTTCAGGTAGTTGTAGAGAGCAATAAGGTCACCCCTGAGCCTTCTTTTCTCCAAGATAAACACTCCCAGCTCCCTCAGTCTCTCCTCATAAGTCATGCCCTCCAGACCGTTCACTGGCTTTGTTGCCCTTCTCTGGACCTGCTCTTGCACCTCAATGTCCTTCCCAAATTGAGGGGCTCAGAACCAGACACAGCATTTGATGTGTGGCCTCACCAGTGCCAAGTACAGGGGGATGACTCGTTCCCTGGTCATGCTGGCTGATACAGGCCAAGATGCCATTGGCCTTCTTGGTTACCTGGGCACACTTGTTGATCATGTTCAATAGCTTCTTGATCACGTTCAGGTCCACCAGCACCTCCAGGTTCTTTTCTGCTGGGACAGTTTCCAAGCAGTCATCCTCCAAACTGTGATGTTTCCTGGGGCTCTTGTGACTAAAGTGCAGGACCCGGCACCCGGCACTGTTGAACCCGATACCATTGTTCTCAGTCCATCAATGCAGCCTGTCCATGTTCCTCTGCAGAGCCTTCCTACCCTCCAGCAGATCAACACTTTGACCCCACTTTTAGTCTGTGAATTTGCTGATGGCAGACTCATCCATATCATTAAGGAAGATATTAAACAGGACTAGGCCTAACACTCATCCATGGGAAGCACCACTTGTGGCTGGTCTCCAACTAGATGTGGCACCACTCACCATAACTCTCTGGACCCGCCATCCAACCAGTTCTTAAACCAGTGAAATGTGCACCTATACAAGCTGTGGACTGAGAGCTTTTACAGGAGTGTGTTATAGGAGACAGTGCCAAAGGCTTTGCTGAAGTCACTGAGTCTGAACAAATGTAAGCATCTGCTTTAGGTGGTGATGACTTGCACTGTGAACTGAACTTTTCAAACAATATTATTAGACTCTGCTTACTACAGAGCAATTGTAGTGACTATTGAGGGATACTTCGCTGCACCATAATTAGTGTAGGTCCTATTCAGGCAGAATTTGATAAGTTTTTCTTATTTACTAGTTTCAACATCTTGATGCTGTATAACTTTTAGAAAATAATTTTTTTTAGATTGCATGTAAGCTTAGCCTGGGTGTCTTCTGCTGTGTTGTTTTTGCAGTTATCAACCATATGTCACTAAATTATACATTTTTCCTTTCAGAGCAAACTCGTCATGATGTCAAAATCATTCAGATGCACTGATGAGAAAAGTACTGTTATAAAAAAGTGCAAGGAATACAGCCAGTTTCTGAGAAGCGATTATGTCAGAATTGCAAGGTAACATTAATTTCTTACTAGTTTTCACACCAAAGTCAGGAAAGAGCAGTGCTAACTCATATTTTACGTGAACTACGTAAAATATGAAGAAGACACAGGCATGCTTGTCCAATTTAAACTTCTGGTTGAATAGATATGAGAGGTCGTTCCCTGTGCAGCTGTGCTCCCATTTTGAGTGTTATAAGCAGCATTTAGACATGTGCGTGTAACTGTCTATATCCGTTTAGACAGACAAAACTTTTGTACTGGTGAAGTCTTTAATGAGAAGATTGAATACTTTGGACCATGAGTTTACATGTCATCCTAGCTACAGAATGATATAAGCTGTTGTAAACTTGGAGGACATGGACAGTCTTGTCTTAGAAATTTGATTGAAAATAGAATATGAAGTGCTCCAGAACCTACCACTATCCATTAGCCACATAGTTAGAACTTTCTAAAAATTAAGAAAATAGGAAAAAGGCTTCATTTTACTTCTTCATTTAAATTTGCAAAACAAGTGCTTGGACTTGCTCTCAGCTCTCATCAGCCTCAACCTCACAATGAATTATTCTAAGTCTGTTCCTGGATAAAAGCATAGTCACTCTCTTGATTCATATATTCAAGATATCCAACTGCCCCACTTCAGTAATACTGGGACACATTCTACCAAGACAAATGACAGGTATCTTACCTCCAGCTTTCCAGAGAAGTATCTGTATACCTATGCATCTGTAAATGCATAGGAATAGAATAAATAAAACATTAAAAAAACAGGAGCTAATGGAATACATAATTAAATATTAAATGATGATAGAAAATCATTAAATAAAAGTTCAAATTTGGTTTGGTATCCCCCACTCAACAAGGCTGTAGAACACATATCAATATATTGACAGATTACTTCAGGAGAACAAAGAAGCAGAATTAGGGAAAGTGAGAGCACGAACAAGATACCCAAGGATGCATCTCTAGATGCCCACCAAGGAGTTCCTGGTGAAAATCCTGTCCCATGCAAAGAAGATCCTAAACCTGAAAGCTGGTCAGAGAAACCCTAGCAAGAAAAAGAAATTGTTACTACAAAAACTGATAATTAGGAAAGCTGGACTAATTTTACATTGCTGAAAGCATCTCACTGGCAAAGGTTTATGGGGAATGCAAGGACCTTTAAATACAAAGTGCTTTTCTGAACCTGATGAACCAGTGCTTGTTTCTCCCATTAGGTAGGCAATTACATCTTGAGAGGGACTTCTCTGTTACTGCAACCATCTGCAGAGCATGAGGTTGTTGAACAAAATGAGGATGCTTCCCAGGGGGGTGTCTACATGCTGCACTTCCAAACCTTAATGACTAATTTGAAAGCTCAACTTTAGAGTCCATCCTCAAAAATAGCAGAGGTGGTGAAGGAGACTGTCCCATGGCTTCTAGAGAACATATTCAGCACTGGCAATGGCCTGTAGAGAGGTGATATGTAGAAGAGTACAAATCTCTAAGTTGAGGGCAGGTAGCACTCTATGAAGCTTATAAAACACCTGAACAGGGTGTAGAGCAAATTTGTAACCATTTACACCAGTTGTTTTAACCTTGTGATTGTGATTATGCTCAGTTCCATCCTGTGACTATGTGTGTGACTCTTTTTTTACTGCAAAAATTTCAGATTGGGTCAGTATTGTCCTGCAAACTATATTTTATTCAGACTTCCTGACTTAGTGCAAATATGCAAAATCTATTGGGGGTGGGATATGGAGTCCCTGCAATCTATACCCAATCCAAAATCGTAGACAAAAAGCAACACTATTCAAACGTCTTAACAGCTACAACCTCTGTTTTGCTGTCACAAAAATTACTGCAGGAATGGATCTGAAAAATGCAGATTCTTAAGCAAAATGACAAACATTGCACTGGTTTAAAAATTTTTACAATGTAGGGTCAGTTTGTAACTTCTGAGACTTGTTCCCCTTGTTTGAAGTTGCTTTAAAAGCACAAGCTGTTTCGGAACTTGTTTTATCTTTCAGTCCAACGGCCAAGAATATTTGACCAATATCACCTTTGAGTTGTACTTGACACTGCTGTTATGTTTGGGGAACTGTTGCACATTAGCCACATCTGCCTCCCACTGTGCATCCATGTCTTACACAGTCACCTTATTTCAAGTGCTTTCTTACAGGAGTGTGTAAGATGTGAGCATCATGAATTGCAAGCTAGGTTGACACTTGGCATCAGTTCAGATCAGCAATTTGTATTTTAGCAGCCTTGAATGGGGATTTATGCCCCCAAAAGGTTCCAACTTTTAATTTTAGGGCTTTTTTTTTTTTTTTGCTTTTTCTTATTTTTATCTGCTGTGTAATCATTTAGCTTTCAATGACAATGCAAGTTCATCATCTGTATTCAATGAGCACTAAGTGTATTTTCTCCCTTCCTTCCTCTTCGGCATGCTAATAAGTTAGCATCACATTTCTATTCTATGGAATATGGCCAAAAACCTCCAATTTGATATCCCAAACCAGTTCACTTCTCCTCTAAAGGAAAACTATGAATATATATACATCTAGAAATATAAAATAAATTAATAGATTAGATATAGCACGTTTCCGAACAAATAAAAGAGATCTAAAGTCTTGTAGAAAACATAAAGAAATTAATAAATCATGGAGTCTGAAATCTAGGCTGTAAAGTGGTTACATTAGACCGTAACCTTATTTTGTCTGATGCTTAAGTATATTCATTTTTCTAATGAACATATAACAGATATTTGATGATTGCATAGGAATAGCCAAACTCTGGAAAGGACTTGGAGAAGCAGCAATGACTCTAAAGGGCCTGCCAACCCTGTGTACTTGTTGTGACTATAGTGACTGTAGACAGTGTTCTTGACTTGGCCGTCCTTATCCACTGGTCCTAGATCTTGGTGGGTATAAACAGCCCTGAACAGAGGGGAATGATGCATTAATCATAGTCCCAGTGGCTGATCAAGGCACCACTGACTAGTCACTTTGCTTGTCACCATGCTGGAAAAATCTGCAACATGAAGTCACACATTAGAAAATGTATACCATAAAATTTGTTAAAATAAAGAGAGGTAGTCTCTTTAGGGAGTAGGGAGTAATGTGGTTATGGGGAGTTTTCAAGAGAAAAGGGACAGAATACTGAAAAATTGTTGTAATTTCATTTCTAGAACACCAGTTTTTCTTAGTGCTTTTTATCAGTAAGCAAAAGAATTTTAAAAATGGATGGTTCAGTGATAATTATTCAAGATCACTGCATGTTTTCAGAGTGCTCCACTTCCAGATGTTATTCTCTAACAGGCTTAGGTGACTAATGTGGAAGAGATTTTGAGAGCAATATTATTAGTTCTACTGGGAATAACAGCTAATTTTATAATTTACCCTTATTGACAGAAAACTACAAAGCATATGGAAAATTTTCTGTGGAGAAAAGTCAATTGGCTTCAACAGCAAGAGCTGCAAGATGAATTATTATTCATAATTTCAGGTGATTTTCATAATAGTTCTTAAGGTAAATTAAAGCAAAAATAGCCTATGTGAGTCAGGGGCCCTAATTTTAGGCACCCTTCTTATGTCTAAAAGATTAGATACCTGCAGCAAGTACTTTAGTCTGCGTATAGCCAATAAAACAGGCTGACAGAGGGAAATGGTCTCAGTCTAAGTCAGGCATAGCCCTTGAAAGATATCTGCTGTCCCTCATACACTGAACAAGAATCCCAAACTATACAGTAATAACTAAAACAGAACCATTAATTACTTTCCAATAAACCAAGACAAACAAGCAATTATTGTTTTTGCCAGTTTTCCTCTGAAGGAAGTTGTCCTTATTACTGTGTCATTTGACATCCTCTGGTCAGGTGGTGTTCCTTTGCCCCCAGCTGTGACTTTTTGTGGTGGTTGAGAGGGGGTTTTTTCCAGCTTGGACATCTGAAACAATTTGGAGTTTTAGAGAAATTTACTTGTATGTTGCCTTTATGCCATGACATTCTGAAAATGGAATAATCCTAGGACCTTGACTGAGTATTGTTTGGAGAAGGCTAGTTGGAGCTGTTCAAAACAGAGTCAAACTTGAGCTAAGATTAGGCATACAGAGATTGATTTCTCTTTTTATTCCTCTTTCACCATATAGCTAACAGTATGCACTTTCTTGTTATAGCTTTTTTGCTCCACAAAAATAAGTACAGAGATAGAAACTCAGCATTTAAATTAGCCAAAGTGCATTCCACCTCTCATATTTAGAAGACAAATCCTCTGTTATCCTTTGTCTTGTTCTATACAGTTTCTGGATTGATCCCTGTTCTTAAAGACAACAATTTGCTGACAATTTCAAGTATTTGGGACTGTAGATTGAAAACAGAGTTGTGCTGCATATTTAAATTACATTTTGTTGTCCTTTGCTTGTGGTAAATCGCAGAATTTAATTTAGTGGCAAAATAATCTAACAAGCTGTTTTGGGAATGAAACTGTCCTAGGATAGATATGATGTTGAGGTCAATGTTCCTTAGATGGAATACTGAACAGCTGCCTAATCAAAAAAGAAATAATTAAAGGACTGCACCACCCAGATGCTATTTGGTGGGGTTGATTTAGAGCTTGTGCATCTACCCAGACACTCATCCATGCACACACATCAAGTTTAAATGTGCATGAGGAGGTCTTCTGCAGTGTATTTTATCAACACAGATTGCTTATCCAGTTGAGAATATCTGCGACGGTGGAGGAGAAGAGGAAATTAAGGAAGTATGCTGTGTCCACTCTATGTTCATTTACTTAGAAGTTTTTAGGAATCTTCTTCCACCAGAGGAAAGCCCAGCAGTCAGGAGTCTCTGCATTCTCCAGAATAGCCCAACAGCAACCAATTCACTCTCACGGTTGTTAAAATAATTCTTGCATGGCCTCGTAAAGCATATCTTAATTCCTGTCCTTTGTATTCAGTGATCATGACAAGTCTATATAGTTGCTCTAACGGAAGGCTTTAAAAAAAGTAAATTCATTTTGCTCTGCATTGTCCATGGACACTTAAAAACCCCTAAATGCCACATAAAAGCCTTTATAGCTCAAATTTCTTCTACAGTACATGTTTTAAAAATCTTAGGGTTTTGTTTGGTGTGCCATCCTATACAGACAGGGCAGGGAATGGGATAAATATACTGTCAATTTAGAGGTCAGCATATAACTATGCAGAAAAATTTCAAATTGCCTCTCAGATATTATGTTGTTGAAGTTCTCAGCAAAATAATGCCATGGGGAAAAACCCTATTTTCAAAGCTATTTAAATGTTTGTTCATGCTCCGGTGGCACAAGAAATCTATTTAAATGTAAATAATGAAATGCTAGAAGGCATGGCTATTGGCATTAAACCTATGAAAAATAAAAGCAATAAAATTTTGAATACCTGCATTAAGAAAAAATTATGCTATACCTTCATCTTATTTACTTGTTTATATTTTATGTTATATACACATGGGTACATGATTTTTTTTGTACAAACACAAAACTATATATACACGTATATTTCATCTTATGACCTTTTTTGAGTTTGTTTGGGTTTCTTTAAATAATTAGTTTTACATACCCTCCTTCCAAAAATTCCTCAAGAATTAGTTTAATTGGTGCCAACATTAAACTGCATCAAGTCAGTAAAATTTCTTTTGCTAAATGCTTATATTTCATTGTGAACTTGAGTCAGGAAATTAGAACAGTTATGTTTCTAAGTAAGTTCAAACACCTGTAAGGCCTTTAAACAAGTCAGGGTTAAATTCCAAGCACTCAGGAAGGGCATTTT
Organism: Callaeas wilsoni; assembly: GCA_013398955.1. Taxonomy (NCBI): domain Eukaryota; kingdom Metazoa; phylum Chordata; class Aves; order Passeriformes; family Callaeidae; genus Callaeas; species Callaeas wilsoni. The sequence continues at coordinate 9,933 of VWPU01000469.1, forward strand.
TCAACCTTGTACCTCTTATAAATAAGTAAATTCTCCTGTTGCCACATAATGAACTCTTACAAGCGTCAATGACTAGAGCATTAATTACATTAACTCTGGTAGGCATTCAAACCTAAAGCTTTATTCCCTTGTCTAGGACTGTCAGGGAGAATATTAGTGTCAGTTTATTAAATGTTTTGTTTAGGCCTGTCTCTGCCATCTTCTCTCTCTTTAGCCATTCCTGTACATACCCAGTAATCTTTCTGAATTGGAGATAGGCCAGAAAAGACATTATTCATCACTGGGTTTTAATGTACCAGTGGAACTGCAGGGCAAGGACAGATTGTTATTTCATATTTAATCAGTGAAGCGACCGAGAATTTTTATTCCATATTGTCAATATGGAGGAGCAAGCCTAAAATGAGGGAAATAGTTTGTGAGGAAAGAATACATAATAGTGTAGGAGAGATTGTCAATTAGGAGATACGCGCAGGGAAAATGATGATTAGAAAATCTGATAGGAAGCTAGAAAAGTAAAGTTAGAAACAGAAGATGAAAGGCTGATAGACTTGATTTACATAATGATAAAGATAGAACACTGATGGTAGTGATGCAAAATATTCAAGAGATATAGGAAAGTTTAACAGGGAGAAATAATTATCTTAAGAAGGATTTTAACTGAAGATTTCCTGAAACCAAAGAATTCAGCTCAGTAAATGTGGTCTAAAAAACTATGTTTTTATTTCTAAATAAGATGGCCAAGCACTGACTTCTTGTTTGTGATCAAGTCCTACCTACTGGTTCTCATGTACAGTGCTTAGGGCTAGTGCACTTTATATCAGATTTTTCTCAAGGATTTTAAGACAGGTTCAAAATGGAACCACTTAAGCAATATGGGTGAATAAATCTGCATAGTTCAGCCTCACTTATTATTTAACAAGATAGACTTCCCCAAAAGATGTAGAAGGAATATAAAACATGCTAGAGGGGAAAAAAACCCAAAAAACCCCAAACAGCTCCCCAATCAAACAAACAAACACATAAAACAAAACAACAAACAAACAAACAAAACAAACACAAAAAAAAAAAAACAAAGGAAAAAGAAAACAGAAACTGTGAAATGAAAATCCAAATCTGCAATAATAGAGTTCAACGGAAGCAGATGAAGGCTTTCAGAAATAATTTGCAAGTACACTGGGAAATTTGCTGCCATATGGTGAAACACTTTGTATGTTTGCCTCTGTTCTGACATTTGAATGTAAATTGGTAAAGGATGAAACAGAGTTTCAGCCAGTTCAGATTATGGGACTGGTATCTCTCCACGATATCTGACTATCAGTTGACACAACTTTATTCTGTTGTCTGCCACCTCATATCATGCAGGCATCTGAGGAAGCATGGGATATTCCGTATTTTTCTGCATATGTGGCTCTCTTTGATTCAATTTCTTCTGGAGGTGCACTTAACTCATGTAACTCCACTTGATTCTGTAATCTATAATGGTTAATTGGCTTTTTAAAAAGACACCTGAACATCAGCCCTTCTACAAATTAAGACCAGTGAAACTGTGAAAAGCTATGTGAAGCTGTGGCATGCTAGCAAGAATGAGGCAGAAACAAAAGAGCAAGATATGCTGGCATTGAAAACAAAACCCTCCCCACCAAAACAAGCAAACAAACAAACAAACAAGTCATGTTATCTTTCTGATTTTTACTTGAAAGATTTGGAAGTATAGAAATTACTCAGTACAGCTTATTTTTATAATGACCAAAACCTCTACCTGGCCATTTGGTAGGCTTTAAACACCTTACTCAAGTGCCAGAAGAATCTGATAAGAGCACTGAACTCTTTATTTTCATGTAAGTTTGTTTCAAATAATCAGCCTGATTCTGAACAAACCTTTACCTTATGAGACTGCAGAGTAAGAAGAGAACAGGAGAATTGCATAAGAAGCAGCTACAGTCTAGCTGACTGCTGTCACCATTTTAGATATGCAGGTTGCTGCTTCTCCTGAAGGCAAAGCTAGTCTCCTCTTTCTTTGCTGCTGTAGTTAGATACCCAAAAGAAGCAGATGGGTTGAAATAGTTCTGTCATAAACTGGAAAAGGTATTTGGTTTTAAGTAGAAGACTCACAACATTTAGTCAAGAATTAAGGAAAACTAGACAAAAATGCATTTTGCTTTTTGTATTTTGTCTCTCTCAGAGGTTGTGTACCTCTAAATGTATTGAGAAGTTTTAACTCGGTAAACGAAGTTTTCCTTTTATTAAACACACTTAGTATAGTATTAGTTGCTACTTATAGTTTTATGTTTTGAAGTTGCAGCATTGATATATTTAGTCTCTACAAAACCCACACGAATATTATGGCTCAACAATTAGTGTAAATATGTGCAAAAGGTATATTTACTATAAAATTAAGAAATGCAACAAGTAAGTTACATTTTTTTCTTGTATCAAAGAACTGGATATGGTGAAAATAATTGATCATTTTACATAGATATTAAAAATTAAGTATCACATGTTGTTATGATCGTTTGGCACATTTTACTTGTTTGTACTTTCCAAACAACAGATTCCTAAGTGATGAATTCTCAGTGAGGTCTCAGTAAAGGGCTTAGACTTTAGTTCTAAGTTTAGTTCTCTAGTTTAGTTGTAAATACTTATATAGGTATTTAAAAAAACAAATGCACAAAGCCATCAGGTGGAACAGGAATTATTCTCAATGCAAGTATGTTGGAAGTTCTACCTCTCTCATCTAGGACAGCTGACCCAAACTGGCCAAAGCAATATTCCATACCATGTTATGTCATGCTCAGTACGTAAATTGTGGGGAAAGCTGTCTGGAGCCCAGTTCTCAGGAACTGGCTGGGCAGGTGGTAAGCTATTGCACTGTGCACCATTTGTTTTGTATATTACATCCAAACCTTATCCTATAAAATTTACATCATGCCTGGGTCCTACACTTTTCAATATATCTGGATAAGTCACCATGATTTTTCCCTTAGCCTATGGGCTATCCCTTTAAAATTCCTGTTGACTTTGTTTAGTCAATGACTTTGGTCACCATCTGTAATAGTAGTCCTTCAGGGCAGGAGAGATAGTGTGTGGTGGTGAATCATTTCATGCTGAAGCCAGTTCTGGTTCCATCATCGCTGCACTTGGCAGGTTCTATCACTACTACAGTTGCTCTATGTCCCATCAATGTTTTTTAAGTTAAAAATCACCCATGTTAATAAGGAAAAAAAAAAATTGATGAAACTGTGTTTTAAAATGCCTGGCTAGCTCACTTGGTAGAGCACAAATATTTAGTCTCAGTATCATGGGTTCATGCCCTATGTTGGGTGGCAAAAAGGGATGGTGTGGTTTAGTCTCTCAGGCAGCTAACCACCACACAGCCATTTGCTCATTCTGCCCTCAACACTGGGATCAGGGAGAGAATCAGAAAAAAACAAAAGAAATGTTCCCCGTAAGATGCTGGGGAAGAAGAGGAGAAGGAGCAGCTGCAGGAAGAAAGCAATGGGGAATACAGTATTGTCATAGAAGCACCCCAAGACAGGTTGTAATAAAGGCTGTTTAGCAGAATAGAAAATAAAGGGTAAATAACAATAATTGCTATTGTTAAATTATAATATACAAAACAAGTGTTGTGCAACGCAATTTCTCAAGACCTGCTAACTGATGTCCAGATGGTTCCCAAACAGTTGCCCCCAGACAGCTCTCCCACTATTTTATGTATTGAGCATGATGTTATATGGTATGGAATATTCCTTTGTTCATTTGGGGTCAGTTGTCCTGGCTGCGTCTCCTCACAGCTTCTTGTAGTCCCAAGCCTCCTTGTTTGCAGAGCAGCACGAGAAGCTGAAGAGTCCTTGACCACTGCTTGGCAACAATGGAAACATCATGGTGTTATCAACATTATTCTCAATCTAAATGCAAAACACAGCACTGTACCAGCCTCAGAGAATAAAGTTAACTCTATCCAAGCTCAGCAAAGGCAAAAGTAAAAGGAGAGTGTCACATACTTTTTTCACACTTTGCAAAAAAAGGAGCTTATACTGACTCTATGAATGTAAGCTTTGGTAATAATGGCAGAATAGAGCACAGCTTTAACACAGCAGGATGACCTGGAAGACTGCAAGGCTGAGAGCCAGTTCAGGAGCACATTTATACTCAGACTGCTTTTACTTATGCATTATCATCTGAGCCCTAATCATATCCTAGCAAAGACTTGGAAACTTAAACACTTTGTTATAAGCTACCATAATTCCATTATTCTCCCCTGTCCCCTCAAAAAACTCGAGACACTAGACTCGGGAGGCAAACTACATGAAAGAGTCCTATATATGTTTAAGTCCTTGCCCCATTTGACTGAAACAGAATGTCATGACTCATTTCAGTTTAACCAAAGTTTCATCCGAGGATTGTTCCCACAGGTAGGCATAGTGCCTCTGAACTCTCTAAGAAGCTGGCAAATGCAGCTTACCCCATTGGAAGGTGCTATGCACACTTAGAACAGCACAGATGGGTCTAATAAGAAAACTGGTGTTTGTACTGCAGTTACTTGTGTGAGAAGAAAGCTGGAGAGCTGAACTAGTAACAAGGATGCTTCTTTTTTTCTTTGCAGAATACCCATTTTACAATTTGATTTTTTCGCTGTTTTCTAATTACACAGTCTTCTTAAGCACATTCAGTTTAATGTAATTAAGGTAGAGAATTTAAAGATCCTTGGTAATTTTTATTTTTTAAATTTCTCTTATGAGAGTGTTTTAGACCTTTGCCTTTTAAAGGTTTTTCACGTAAGATCACGACTAAGTTGCACTAAAATGTCATGAAACAGCTGGCATGCTTAGGCTGCAGATGACTGGCGCTAAGGATCATCATAGATAGCAGAAATGCCATTCTTCCATTAAAAAATCTCTTGATGTCACATCATTCAAGATTTTATAATGCCAAATTGCAGCATGTCATTACATTTGAACAAGCAAGGTTTAATTGCTTGACCAATTTTTTTCTTTTCATGTGTTGTATCATGCCACTGTTCTTAAGATAAAGAGCCTTCTGCTGTGTTTTGTAGATGATATTTTTAAAATCAAACTAATTACATCTGTCCAGAATGATACTGACAATATATCGTTTTTAATGAGTATTTGAGATAATTGCAAATTTGGAAGGGATTGTGGAGTTACCCCAAACTCCTTTAGAAATATGAATGCAAATGAATAGGCTTCGAATTTTTTGAACAGTATTGAGAGGAAACTTCCAAATTTCTGCTGTACTGCTCTCCAAAGAATGTCTGTTTTGTGAGTTTGAGGTCAAAAATGAGCAAAGTCCTAATGAGTCTCAACTCCTACTGCTAAGTAAGTCAAGGAACAGAGACCTCCACACACCAGAGAAAACTAGGAAATATGATCCTTTCAGCTGTCAGACATAGACAATAATTTTTAACTGTGATTATACCAGATCTGTCTTTTAAGATACAGGATTTTCCTATGCTCATAGATCTCAGTAAGTCTTCCTTCCAGCATAAATTCTCCGTTACTCAATATTTAATCTGACTGACTTTTTCACTTTCTCCCTTCCTTCCATGAAAAGTTATGAGGTAAATAAAAATACAAAAACAAACTAAATAAAACTCCCCAAATCAAAACAAATCTACAAACAAAAAAATACAAATTTTGCTTTAAAAAGTGACACTACTAAATGCAATAGTAATAAAAATATTTTCTTCATATTTATGGATATTTTTCACATGCTAAAACAAGTTTTCCATTTTCAATGTGCGTAAAAATTTCATGAGTGTTTTGGATTCATTTGACATAATGTTTCATAACTTCAAACTTTGAAGATTGATACAATATTTTAATATTGACATCAAATGTATTTCAGACTTTTGAGCTGCCATTTTAAAGAACACTTTTCTACACCTTTTGAGACAGGTAACTGAAGCTATATATGGTATGAAAAGAAAAACTGAGTTATTTCAAAGGGAAAAAAAATAAAGAAGAAAATCTTTCTGATCTTCTGTAAACTCTTTAAACTAAGTTTATAACTTCCTTGCAGATCATCATGTACAGAGCTGTCTGTGTCAGTTTTTATAGATTCTTCTGATAATCTGTGCAGTGATTGACCCACTCGGTTTTTTGTTAAAACTAAAATCACTTGTGACACAGGTCCTTTTTATAATCTTGAAAGATCTAGATCATAAATCATGTGGCAGTCAAAGGAAGCAGAAAAATTCTATAGCCTACAGCATAACACAATTGCAACACAAAAAAATTTTATCAGATTTAAAGAGAACTAGTGCAACTCAGTCTGCTTTGGGCAGTGTTTTTACAATAAATTGATGTCCTTTTTCCAAATTATAAATATCATCATCTAACAAAGTACTAACATTAAAGTATTTCAAGACAGTTTGACACAATGAATGCTTGTAACATCATGAAAAAATGCGCAAAGGTAATTCAAGGTGAAAAAACATTGAAAACATTACAGTTCATTTGCTAAATTTAAAAGTTACAGCTACTGTCTAGAAACCAAGCAGTAAGGAATAGACAATGCCTTTAATTTTTCCTGTAAAATAGTGCATGAAATAACTTTTCATCATAGTTCTAGTACTTACTCTTCTGCTGTTGTGTATTAATTTTGCGCTGAACTGGTGGAGTGCAGTCCACTAACTTATGGGACTTACGGGGAAGTCCACTGGAGGACACATCCATCTGGAGTCCATGGAGTAACTCATGCTGGAGCAAGAGGATTGCCCCAAAGGAGGCTGTGACTTCATGAGAAGCCCACGCCGAAGCAGGTCTCGGAAGTCCATGGCCCCATGAAGAGGGAAACCCACACCAGAGCAGATTTGCTGGCAAGACTTGTGACCGCCTGGAGGACTCATGCTGGAACAAAGTGTTCCAGAGGGACTGAGGCCTGTGGAAGGGAGCCATGCTGGAGCAGTTGATAAAGGACTGTCTCCCAAGGGTGGGACCCTATGCTGGGGCAGGGGAGCAGTGTGGGGAGGAAGAAGTGGCACAGACAACCTGTAATGAACTGACCACAATCCCCATTCCCTGTTCCCCTGAGACACGTGGGGGAGAGGGAGAGAAATCAGGAGTGAGGCTGAGCCCAGGAAGAAGGGAGAGGTGGGGAAAAGGTGTTTTTAAGATTTGTTCTTATTTCTCATTTTCCTACTCCGATTTGATTTGTAATGAGTTAAATTATTTTTTAGCCACATGGAACCTTACTGTAGCATACATAGCACAGTTCTCCTTACCCTCTTCATGTAAACTTGTGCCTTGTGAAACAAGCCTGCTTTACAACCCTATGATACTGCTGAAACACTTAATCTTTTTTCTTTTTCTTTTTTTTTTTTTTTTCATTTTTCCACAATGGAAGCAGAGTCCTAGCAGCATGGAATATTTCAAAGTAAGATTTGTTTGGGTTTTTTTTTCCCCTTTGAAGTAGTTTTATATCTCAGTTGAACAAAGAGTTGCAAACTGTATAATAAGAAAGTCTCTGTTGCTCTGCAACTATAAGCAGTTACTGTCTACCCTGAAAAGAGTTGTACAAAAAAATCAATTTAGAATATTACCACATATAGGAAATGGGCTGTGTTTTTCTGAACATTTTTAAAATTCTGTTTATTTTCCAATAGCAGGATAATTGCTAAGGTTTTTTTATTTTCAGCAGTTATTTTACATAATTAATATTTATTTTCAGATTAATTATAATATTTATTTTTCCCTATTTTTAGTATAAATGCAATAAGAGAATATCCTAGCACTTCAGAGGACCATTATTTATCATTTCTACATTATGATACAGCTGAAATTCCCATATTTATGTTAGAATAATTTTACTCATTAAGACAAGGGAAAAAATAATCTTTTTAAAATCATGTTCACTTCTGCTTATTCCACAATTTTAGCTGTCATAGGTAGCGATCAACTGTGAGATTACAGCTATATTTATTAGATTTAATTTCTATAAGGATATGCCTTGTTCAAAATGTTTCTTAGACAGTGGCAGTAAGTGACTAAATGCAGCTGTCTTAAGGTTTGTAATTGTTAGAGGTAAAACAGTATTTCGTCATAAAGTACGCATATATATGAGTAAGAGTGTAAATGCTACCTCAGACTAGTTTGGAACACAGTTTACAGTTTGAATGCAGTGAATTTGCACTGCGTTAACACTAAATATTATGCACAAAAGTGAAATATGAAAGTATGAAGGATATAAACTACCAGTTAGTCTCTGTTGCAGCTTTTAATCGCAAACTGTTCCATTGTGGTAGGACAGAACTGTCTAATTAATACAGTGAACAGAAGAAGTTGTTGTAGCTTAATAATGCTGGATCTTCCTATGTAGAAATAGTGTTCCTAAATTATGTAATTATTTGAAAATTCCACTCTTAGACGATCCTCTTACTGAAGAACTAATTTTAAAATTTTCTTTTGTGTCTTAATAAAGACTTTTAATTGAGTAACTTGACTATGAATTACATAATAAAGTGTGCAAAGTTGATCCAAAAACCTTGATTATATTTAAGTCTGTAGGATGCTCCCTTTGATTGTAAAACCTCAAAGATCATAGGCCTAGCATGGATGTTTTGCTTTACCTCTTCTCTCCTGTGCTCTGAACAGAAGGTATACTCAAGAACAACAGCACTGGCATGAAATTCCTTCTCCATTATTTGCAGAACTGGATAAATATGGCTGATCAAAACTGTATAACAAATTACTGCTTTTTTTAAAACAACTCAAAAATATTGCTTGAAGAGTCTCTGCTGATGGTTGGTCTCAGTAATGGTGAGAAAATGGCCTAAAACCACTCTCAGTATTCCTATTTTTAAAGCTTTATTGATTGTATGTTATATTCAGAAAGTTCAAACACATATTTTTGCATGCTCAAGATATATTTTTAATGTTATCAGTAATGAGGTACCTATGCTTGACATATGGTAAGCATCTAATCGTAATACATTTCGCTCAAAAACACAACATGTTAGTCCATTTACTTAAGCTAGAGTGCTGCAAGAGCTGGAAAACTGGAATAAAGATTAGTTTTGTGCATTAGCAAACAGTCTGTGAGAGGGTTTGTTGTTGTTATTATTTTCCAAAGACAAGGTACTCTAGAGGACATAAAGCCAGACATAATGGAATGTGTTTGGAGTATAATAGAAAATCTGAATCTAGAGTATTTTGATGTTTGTTTGCTTTTATTTCCCCGAATGATGCTTCACATGGCAAATTGGTATTAATATTTTCTGACTTAACACTACTTCAACTTCCCGATTTTAAACATCTGATGTAAGTTTATTTTCATTTCACTTAGTAGCCCCAGGACAAACTGAAAGCTTGCTGCTGCTTATAAAGAGAGAAAGAGAAGAGAACCTGTCCAACAGACTAATGCTAATATGCTATGAAATCCATAGACACTCTTGCTCCCTGAGGAATAGGTGTGGTGTTAGTATCATGTTGCTGAAATCCTTTTTCTTGAATAAAATTGACAGATATGGTTTGAGCATTACAAGACATTGGGAATGGATTGAGGCAATATTAGACTTGCTGACATTAGAGATGATGAAACACTGGAATGTCCTTTTTGGGGTAGGTCTGAGTACTGCAGCAAAAATAAATTAATAAAGGGCAAGCAGAGTTCTCAATTTAAAAGTCATTTTCCTTCAGAATTTGCCTCCTACATGCTATTAATTTTCTTCAAAAAATTTCCACATAAGTCATCTGGAAGACTGTTTTTCTCTGGCTCTAATTACTACAGGTTTTGTTCTCTATGTTCAATCCTCACCCATCTTGAGCAAAACAACCTTGAGTAAAATCACTTTGTGACTCCATCACTCTTGAGAGAAAAAAACCACTTCTTGGGTAAAAGTCTTGAGTAAAATCTGATCCCGTAGATTCTACCATCATTTTGGAATCAGTATTTTACCTAAGTTTAATTTTTCAGTAACTGCCATTTAATTATGCTTTTTATTTTTAGGGAAAATTGAATTTCCAGTCTCAGAAACTGAAGGCTTTGGTAGTTCAGCATAATATGTCAATCCGTTGCGGTTTTGATAAAACTGCCATTATTTTCACCTCTGTATATGTATATGCCATTAGAACGGTTCTCACTTCCTCTTGAAAGAAAGTAATCTAAAACTTGTCCTTCACCCTCATAGGGAAAAAGAAAATTATTTTCATGACACTCGAATTCTATCTTTTTCTCAGTTTTGTTTTCATGTTCATCTAACTCACATTTATATCCTAAAAAGTTTGTGGGTTCTGTTCAACAGTTCCAAGACATCCACAGATCAGTGCCGTGCTAGTCAGACCACTACCAGCCAATGCCAGTAGTAAGTACTTCATAAAGAAATCAAACTTTAGCCCATTATTGTGAAGGTCATCACACTGCACAGAGTTACAACCGCCCAGTAGGCCTGCTCATATATCAGCCCAAGGTAAAGCTATTTGAAAGAAAAGCATCCTTCTCATTCTGGCACTGATGCACCCCTCCCTGGCAGACACACACTGTCAGCAGAGAAGCCATGTCTCTGACACTTAGTACCAGTCTGTCAGCCCTCATTCCATCCTTTCAGACTCGTCTATTTGACATCTGGGCCTTCTTTAAGTCTTCTTTTTCTGGGGAGTTGAAATTCCCTTCCCATGCAAAAAACAAATGCTGATCTATTTTAAGGGCCATCCACCTTATCGTGTTGCAAACGAAGACAATAATAACACCTTGGGCCCTAGGTAAGATGGCCCACACTGTGGAGTTACTGAGAGGGTCATCTGCGAGGAGTGTTGTGTTTAATTTGCAGGGGAGACTAGGACCGCAGTGTCTCTTACTTGGAAAGAGTAGGACTGAAAGCTCTGATGAAGACATCCTCTGCCGACCAGAAGGCTCCAATTCAAAACATTTGTCACATCAGTTTTGGCATGTCCACTTTGTGTTATGCACCCAGTCTTGATATTTCCCTTCATATCTATCATGCAGAACCTTGGCATAGGCATGGACATAAACATAGGAGGTTTGATCTGGTCTGGTTTTGTTCTAACATGGTTCCCAGCACACGTAGTCATGACAGGATGCAGCATCTGCATGTAGTATGGGAGACACTGCTGGAAGGATCTCTGTAAATGTGCAAGAAGGTTCTCTCAGCATTCTGTCAAAGGAGATATGATTGTTATACTTGTAGAATTTGCAAGAGGCCTCCTGAATGGACATAGGATAGGAGTCCAGTGACTTCCATGGAAACTCTTTAACTTCAGGGTACACAATCTTTTCTGAATCTATATGGAATTTAGCAATCAGTCTTCTGAAATGTTTGATATTTCCATCAAACCACTTTACCATTTTTTTAATGGTAGCCTTGATGAGAAAAAGGGTGCTTCAGTTAGTCATTAGGCAGAAGATGGTAGCTACAATTTCTTAGGAATTTCATAATTGTAAACATAGGATAGATCACTGCTGTAAACTGAGATTACAGTCTCTAATCCCCTTCTGACTTTAAATTATAGTTTCTTTCTTTAATCTTAAAAGGGGAATTAATGTTGTTTTGCATTTGTTTCTGTTTTCTTGTTGGTTTGTTTTGCCAGAAATGGTGGTAGTCAATTCCTTGTACATAATGATAGGTTTTATATTACTGGAGCTGACAAACTAATCCAGAAACTGAGAGAAATAGAGAAGGAGCAGAATTTGAGTGGCCTGCTTTCAAAGAAAATGGGCCACTCATTGGGCTATAAAATCAATGAATCTTCAATTCAACAGCTCAATCAAAGTAACTGAAAGTGTACAGACAATGCCTCCAAGTAGGTAGTTAGGACATGCACATGGCAGATGCAGTAGAAAATGAAGGGAAAACTAAGCCTAGGCACTACATATGGGTGTCTTATCGTGTAAAACCTGTACAGCATTAGCACCATTATAAGTGATATTGCTTGTACGTGTTACTGGCAGGCATTTTTAAAACTGCTGTGACAAAAGAGTGAAAGAATTTTTATTTAGGCCTGTGGTGTGCTGAATTCAATACTGTGATCCTGCACATGCTGAGAACTGGAAACATAGAGAACCCCCTTCATTTTCCAGATGCTTGAATATCTAACATGTTTCAAGAATATGATGATCCAGGTCAACAGAATAACGTAAATGCCACTTAAACACTTCGTTGTATCTCAGCAGAAGCCACTGTACTGGGTATTTATTTACTGTTGTAGCAACTGTCACTGGAAGAAAAAAATATTAATTACTAAAACTGAGTATCTCTTTAAGAACCCACATAAAACAGGAGATTGAATATCTGATTTTTACATAATAGAAAGTCCTGTAAGTATTAAACACCATTTAAATGGCATGAGAGGTTGCATTACCAAAATAACTAGAAAATTAAATTATATTTAATGTTTCTCTCATTTAACTGTCATTAAAAGAGACAAACTCACAAACTGTCGCAACAAGCTTTGTTTTGTGGAGAGAGTTCCTGTTTAGATTTTGTTACAGAAGTTGCAATAGACTTTAGGTTAAACTTAATGTAAAGTATTTTCTAAAAAGAGGAGTAAAAAGGGAAGACTTTTCTGACCTGAATATGCTTGTACAAAGAAAAACCACTTTTACAAAGTGGTTTAAATTAGTTGTGTGACCAAAGCTAGACTAGAGTTTCACATCTAAATACATATTTTTAGAAAAGGTAACTTCACTATTATTACTTTTCTTAGCAGCAGATAATCTTTTTCTGTGTTTTTTGCTAAAAAAAGTCCCTTTAAGTTCCTTTCATTTTTGAAGACGAAATACGTCAGATGAAACCTCTTGCTCTTTTCACTCTCAAAACATTGGGCTGCTGTTTAGGTGCTACAAGAAGCTGCTCTAATTATTGTCTACAAGTGTGCTGTTAGCCTGGGAAAAGCTAGCTGCCTTTAATTGCTGGAAACAGCTGGGTAATTAATGCTACCCAATCAGTATAAACACTTTATAATCTTCTTTGAATCCTCCTGTGACCCTCTTGGGTATCATACCTCACAATCTGAAAACAGAACTGGAGGACAAGTTGTGAAATCTACTATTAAAGGCAGAAAATTTAATTTCTGGCTGACAAATTTATACATCCTTCATCGTAGTCACTCCCAGTGGTTATTATTATGATTATTTATATAGTTTTAGTTATTATCCATTGTGTCATGTTTGTACATTGCTAAGAACAAGTAGCTTGTGTCCAAAAACGCTCAGAATATAAGACTTTGATTATAGGCCATAAATACAGTGATTAGTCCATAAATCTGTTTTCCTGTCTGTAGCAAACCTCTGTGGAGATATCTCCAGAAGAGACACAGGCAGTTCAGGCTGCAGGAGGAAAGGGAACTGTATGAAGAATGCGTGGCATGGTGAAGACTTGAGGAAAACCTTGTGGTTTTGCTTTTTTTTTTTTTCTTTTTACCCGAAGTATGACAGTTAGGAACAAATAAAATACAACACTGTCCATAAAGTTAGGGTTTACTTTATAGACTAGATTTCTACTGATGCTCTCCCAACTTTTCCTCAGGGTTGTCTGCACTGGATAGTACAGTAACAGAGTAAAGTTACCTAAGTTTTTTGAAAATAATGTATGATAGTGACTACTGTCCAGATGCAGTAGTAGGTCAGGCTGTGATAAGCCAAGAAACTGCCCAAATTAGTCTGTTTCTTTCCTAAGACTAGCTAAATTGGTTGTAGCTGAAATACTCTGTAGTCTGAACTCTGTGCATGGTTGAACCACACCACACCGTGCTCATGGCCAAAACACTGAACCAGAAATCAGAAAAACTGCCCTTTCCTGTATGTCTTATGGTCCTTCAAAAACAAGGAAAACACTGAATGCTTCACTGAAGTTCATTCTGGCATTTGCTAGCAATAACAATGTATGTACATAAATATCTGAAAATTATTCATTATGCTGGGACTGTTTATATCTAGTCAAATAGCAATATGTTTCATTGCACATATCCAGTGGGATGAAATACACAGAAACACTGCACTGGTAGGTGAGAATGAAAGTGATTTAAAAATTATTTGGGGGTTACATATTAGAATGAAAACTAATGAAATTCACAGTAACACATTAGAAGGAAAACCAGGAAGCAAACCTAACTTCCATAATCAATAACTGGTTAGACTATCACTGACTCATAAAATGGACTCCTCTTATTTGTTCAGTGCAAAATTATGTTTGAAGAGAAAACTCTTAGTAGAAAACAAGAGACGAATTTTCAGAGCCCCACAAATTTTAAAAAAAGTACAAATGTAAACAGGATGTTGCTGACTTTCAGTTTGGTTGTTTAGGTTTTTAAATATATTCCTCTGAAATTCCAATCATCTGTGTAACACGTACTTGAGAATAAAATATCTGTAAATTGTGTCATGTTTATTTCTAAAACCTTTTGTTACCTTTTTATAGCCTGACAGTACTGCCCATTAGCTTACTTCTTTTATCTTGCTTTAAACTACCTTTTCTTGTAAATCCAAGGCTATACTAAGTGAAAGACATAAAAATATAAACACATAAAATGTTCCGAGACAACCATATAAAACTGGATTAATTTGTCAAGAATGGTCTACCTCACAAATCATGCACTCAACTTGTGAAAAAAATAATAATTTTAACATGCAATTTAAGTACTGAAGCAAAAAAGTAAAACTAAGGAAAAGATAAATTGTGCCTTTCTGATATTAACAAAGCAGATGAAGTGGCAGAATGCACTTTAACAGTATACATAGATCTATTGAGCAACAGACAGATGTAAAGTACTTGTCTACAAACCTGTAAATTTTACTGCGTTGGAGTTTTCAACAATGTGAACAGATTTATGAGCAATCCTAATTTATCAGATAACTAAGAGTTTTCTGTAATAACATCCTAAGACAACATCAAGAATAAACTTATGTGAATCTACTAATTGTAAGACAAATTCTCAAGAGAATTTAGCAATAAAAAGAATAGCAAGCACTTTTTCAGAATTTGCTAAATATAGTTATTGTTTCTAATAAGTTGAATATACCACACAAAAATATTTTTGTGACTCAAAACAACTTCTTTATTGCTTTGACAATTAAAATGGCCAACATCATCTCTGAACTTAATTTCTTTACTTTTTATTGGAAAAAAATACTAAAAAGACTGCTCTTGGCTGAATTTACTGAAAGTTAAGTAATTCATCATTTCATATCACTGCTTGCCATTATACATTAACAAGTATTGTGGTGAACATGTCACATGTACTTAGTCTGTTCAAACCCTTAAAAAAATATTGTCTGTTTCCAAGAAGACTGATCACCTTTTTCAGGTTTGTAATGCCATTATACATTGCATGCTTTTGTCCTAAAAAACCCTTGTCAATGACACCCTTCTGTTTTGATTGGTAGGTGGAGAACAAATTCATGGAATGTACCACAAGGGAAATAAAAAAAAATTAAAAATTAAAAAAAGAAGAAACAACCCTCTGTGCTCAATGAATTAACATCTAAATTTTCCCTGCAAGCTTTGTTTTATTTTTAATAGCATTTTGGCCACTACAGTTTAGTCAGCTGATGTCTTTTAATTCCATTGAACTGGGATAGTAAGATATATACAAATATTCTGATGATAATAACAATAAAAATAATAAATATATTATCTTTCATTAAAATCAGATCAACCTAATACAATAAATTTGTTAATAGCCAAGATGCCAGTTTTCAGACACAGAGTCTAAGCAACAGAAACAACTTTCTGCTACTTGACTTAGTGAGAAGTGAATTGTTTACCTTGCTGTCTTAATTATACTAAAATGACCATCTTCCACCTTCCTTCAGGCCATTTCTTGCCTATGCTTATCCTACTGTATCACTGTAGTACAGAGCATCCCATTCTTGGCTCTCTGAGGTGTACAGATAGGCCTAAACAGAACAGAAAATTGAAAGGAACTAATATCTGGACATTGGATTAAATTCTACATTTTCACTAATGATGATGGGAGCTTTAACATTTAGACCATCTAAGGAAGACACATACATTTAGTTTTTCAGTCTGTCCTAATCTGAATCTGAAATCCATGCTCTTTTTCTTCCTTTATTTTTTCCTATTGTCCAGGCCCACTGTAGGAAAAATGTGGCACTTTTTGTCTCATTCTTTCCCTTGAAATGGAGCATCTGTCAAATAAGGAGAGTCTGAGAACTGGGACTGTTAAGACTGAGAAGAAAAGGCTCAGGGGAGAGTTTATCAAAGTGTATAAACATCTGATGGGTGTAATAAAGATGAAGCCATACCCTTCTTAGTAGTATCCAGTCACATGCAGTTACTCTCCTGTGAGAGGTAATAGTCACAAATATAAAATAAAATCCACCTAAATGTAAAAAGTTCTTCTTTAATGTGAGAACAATTGACAGCTGGTGTAGACTTCACAGAGCGGTTATGGAATTTCCATCCTTGGAAATATCCAAATCCCGACTGGACATGGCCCAGGAGAAACTTGCTCTAGGTGACCTTGCTTTGAACAGAGGGATTGAACTAGACAACCTCCACAGGTCCCTTTGGACCTCAACTGCCCTGTGATTGAAAACAGTACACTATTTTAGCAGAACTGAAATACGTAAGTTGCTAAGGCTCATATTGATTTTCAACTGCCCTCTAGGAAGGACAAATATCTTTAACCGCTATGAATCATAGAAAGTTAAATGAATTACTGCTTTGTGTTCTGGTTTTGGGATTTTGTGGACTCTCTTCTTGATTATTTGATTTCATTTGGTTCCAATCTATAATGTCAGACAATCCAAAGGAATGATATGTTGGTTAACTATAGAGACTTTAGAGGGGAGGGGGTAGAGGAGGAAAAATATCCACTGCATAAGCAGTATTATCAAGCCTGCCTTTTCTTAATGTGAATACATATTTACTTATGCACTCAATTATTCAATTTGGAGACTGAGAAATTATAAACAATCTTTAAACTGTTATCTTTTTGTGGTAGTATCTGATGGAAATCTAATATAAAGACTTGAAAGAGTATCTGAATAAACAAGATAGTTTAAGATAAACCTGTATATAAGAAAATGTGGATAATTATACTGCCTTCTGATATACGTAGTCTGTGACTTTTCATATGTAGTTCAAAGTATTACAGAATTACAGGGTTGAAACAGATCTCCTCATATTCTCTTAGTAAAACATTTGCCATTCAGCTTAAAAACTGATTGGAAAACTTTTATATCCTCAATGTTGAAACGGATTTTTGTTTCAATCTAATTAATTTTGAAGCTGTCCATTTCATAGTCCATCCAAAAATCATTACCTCAGTCACAAGCAGATAGCAATTCCCTCTTGTATCCAATTAATTGCTGTCATTGTCCTTTGAGTCAGACAAATGTTACCAGAATGTTGATCTATGTTTAGAAGTACAAGCCTTGAGGGCTATCTCAAGACAGACTTCTAACTTTTTTACTTAGGCAATTCACCAATCATCCCTTTAAAGGGTTCTGATCATATTTTTTATTCCTGTATGCCAAATATATATGTCATGTATATTACATGAAAGTTCAAATCTTCAGAACATAAGTTGGAAAAGTCTGTCTCTCTGTACGTTGCACAACTTTTCACTAATCCTGGTAGCATTCAGTCTGTCTCATCAGTGGTTAGTGAGAGCAATTAAGGAGAATTTCACCTTAGAACACACATCTGATGTTTCATCCTTGCTTTGTTTTGCTTGAGAATTACAGAGCTATTGAACACCTGCAAATCACTGACCATGCAAATTTCTATAAAGGTGGTAAAAAGTGAAATGCAGAAAATATTTCTGATTCGGCTTCAAAGCTAGATTTTAAACATGCAGCTTTACTCTTCAGCCCATTAAAGCAAGAACAATAAAATTCATCTGTGAATAGTGTAGATCTATTGCTCACTAATGGTTTAGTGTGTGTGCATACTTGTCATTGTTGTAGTCATTGCTCCTTTGAAGTCTCTGTTTTCATATGACAAACACTTACTAAATTTTGTAGGTGGTGTCCCAGCTGGCTGGAACTGTACTGTAAGCTTGATTCATGTGGTTTTGTACCTGAAAAGACAAATTGAATCCCAACCAGAGCATTGTGATTTTGAGAGATTCTCTTACAAAACAAAGAATTATATGTTGAGTACTCATCAATTTAGAGGAGTTGAAGTAAAACAAAAAAAAATCACAGCTGCTCTTGTTTTAGAAGTTTTTGTCTATTGCAGACATATTTTTTTCAAGATATTCTTTCATGTGCTTCACCTATCCGTACTTCCTGTGATGACTTAGTTATTCAGTTTTTAAGTTTACAATCCAAAATAGCACTTGATTTCACCTCCAAAACAGTTTAATTCTTTCTTGCTTTGATTAACAGAAGGAATTGAAAAGTTTCTGTGTGCTGTCAGTTCTCTCATCACATGTAGTGCATAATTAAAACAAAAAAGCTTAAACCAAAGATTTCCAAAGCTTAAACCAAATAAATTTTTAAACTCACACTTTATATATTCTTTGCAGCCTAGATCTCAAACAAAAAAGTGGTGAAAGAGAGATTAATGTCTTTTCCTGCCTGAAAGTACAGGTTTAAATTCCCATCTTTTAACTTAGCTCTGGGCTGTCAACTCATAGCACTCGTGCTTGAGAGGGTTACTTTTCACTGGTCCTGGTAAAGCTGTTATGCTGCATGGAAGAAGCCAAGATCCACAAAAGCAGAGGAAAAGTATACCTTCACACTCAGGTGACTAGGATATTCACCTGAGAATAAGTACTCCCATATTCATACGTCTGTTCCCAGTATGCCTTCTACTTTTGCTGCGTATAGGTTTAGATATTATTGATCTCAATTTGCTTTTATTCATTTAGTGTCAGGAATTATTCAGCATGAGATATGGAGGAATAACTTCCCATCCAGAACAGAACATATGAGACCTAAGCATTTAAACTTTCTTTTTTTTTTTTTTTTGTTTTTAAGTAAGGTTTACAATTTGGAGCATTTTGCCATCCTATGTAATTCTTTTGGGACTTAGAGTTATCTTGTTATTTTTGTCCATGCTGGACTGGGAATTTCTCCATGACTCCTGATTGTGTCAGTTTGTGCAAGTACTGAGAGGGCCTGAGGGTGCATTCTGAGCTCTGGAGTTCTCAGCTGTGAGGGTGAAAGCATTGTAATACACTACTCTTTACTGACTTAAACCAAAACTGAACAAACTAAAGACCCCCATCTCTCCTGCTTTGTTGTGGCTATTATCTTCACATGATTAAAAGAAAAAAAATAAAGAGTGTATACATTTATAAAGTACCTCCTAACTTCAGCACCCGTGGTTTATTCAGACCTCAATCACATTTCTCATCATCTCCTACACTGAGAAATGTTCCAAGAATATAGTAATAAGTTAAGTATTTTTTCTCGATCTTCATGTGGGGGAAGCACACTATGTACCAATTAGCAATTGTTACATAGTGTGCTTAGCAATTAGACTAAGGACTCAGCAAGGACTCAATTTTACATAGCAGCAAAACAATTATTTAATAAAGCAAAGTGATTTTCATTCTCTTTCATTTCCCTCATCTCTCAGAGACAAAAAAAACAAATACAGCAGATCCAGCAAGTGTTGTTACCTAATAGCCCAACCCAAAAAGTTAGAGAAGTAGGTTAAGAAGCCAGATTTCAAGAATCTATGAAAAGACACTTATAGAAGAAAATGTGAGTTAATAGTTGTGTGAATTTGCTTATTTTTATGCACCATGGATAGTATAATACTGCACTTCACTTTCTTTCTCGCCCTTCTCTCCTGTTGACCAGAGTGGGGTTTTTGGATGTTTTTTTCCAATGGTAGTTGATATCTGTGATAATATTATTTTCCCTTGCATTGTTGCTACAGAGACTTTGCAAGAATAAAATGTTTAATGTCATTCTGAATGAAAAACAAGTTCATAGCTGTGTTAACCACTGTATAAAAAAAATATAGAATGATAATATAAGTTTTGTTTTCATTTATTTTTGATTTTTAGGGTCTAGGACTTCTCCATGAGACAAAATAGAACCCCCAAAACCCAGTAGCGCACTAAAACCAGGGAGCTCTCTAAACTCTAAGAAAAAGTTTCTATTAAACAAAGCTTCTTTTTTAGGGAAGGCAAAGAGATAAAAAAGAAACCAGTTAACAAACAATTAATTTCTTAATTTCTGACTATTATTTTTGAGACTTAATTAAAAATATGTTGCTGTTAACAATCTTTCCTGAAAGAACACTGTATGCCATAATTTTTTACATAGATGGTAACTAAAAAAATTAATTTGACATTTGCCATCTGTATTTTTTAATGGTCTATCAGGTCATCTGTTATGTGCAATTAAGGCAGGTCAATAATTTGAATATGTCTTAAAGAATTGATTTTTAATGAACTTTGTGAATTATTACTTAATAAGACAGCAGTGCAGAAGCATTATGGCACAGCTAACTAAGATGTGAACCATGACAAACCTGATATGTTTGTATATGCCATTAAACTGCAGCAGCAGCCTTGTTAGGTTGACAGCTTCTCTGATTTTGTATTTAATCCTCTCATCATTCATGACAATTGCATTTTTACATAAGCAGTGAATATAAAGTGACAAAAAAATAAAGTCCATGTAGTTTCTGCACCTCATTTTATAACAACAGATGTAGTGAACTGGGGACATTAAAACAAATCCCAAAATTACCACGATAAAGGATTCAAGGTAACTGTAAGGATGTTTGACCTAGAGCTCCACCTAGAGAAACTTTCATGGAAAACAAGCACTGGTTCACTTGTCTAAATCTCGATATTTAAAGTTTATGAGGCTGCTGTCGGCCACAGGCATTAGCAATTAGTTGCTCAAGCTGCTATAAGGTGGTGGCTTATTTGCATTTTAGAATGAATTTGTTTTAATTGTCTTAGAACATTCCTTCACTTCTTCCCCCTGATGATTTAAGAAGGTGAATAGCCGTGTTTAGAGTGCTATAATTTTGAGACTGCTAAAGAATATGCTGGTTTCATTTTTATACAGAAATCCTGAATAAACACCTCCCTCAAAAAATAAGATCTTTACTTCTCTACCCTATCTTCATCTTTTACACTAATAAATGAAATTTAGATAGATTTCACACCCAACCATGTAAAAAGGCTGTTCTCCAATTAATATTAGGCATTAGGCTGAATCATAATGTCATGTTTGCCAGGTTCTGAGGATGAGTAAGGCATGAATTTAAAACTGAGCTTTTATTTAATTAATAATATTATGATCAGGAATGTGCCAGAATTAGTTGTGAACTTCAGTAACAGCACTGATATGTTGGGAAAGCAAACAAGAAAGATATTAAGATGAGTGAAAGAAAAAAAAGTGCTTTTTGTATTTTTCACCTCTCGCCTTTTTGGTGCTGTATGGACAGCAAGGGGAAAGTAGTGCAGCTTATTTGCAAACACTGCACCAACCTGAGGAAAATATTCTGTGACGGTGGTAGAAAGTGATTTATGCTAATTTGTGATCAAGAAAAGTTTTCTGAAATGAGCATATTGGGGCAACACTAATACTGGGAGAATACTCTCTCCAGTATAAAATCACATTATAATTTTAATAGCATTTCACCAATTACAGATTTAATTTTTTTCCAAATGGGCTGCAGACCACCATTAAAGAAACAAGTTACAGTATAATAGTGCTTAACATTAGCTTTTACCTTTCCAGATCCAGAGGTCAGCTACAAAAAGAAGAAATATTAAAAACTCTTAAATATCTTTCTATAATGCAGGGAAATAGAAGACTTCCGGTAGTTTAAACACTGAATAAGAGAATGTCCTTCTGAGAAGGTAGGTTGGTGAAAATAATCTGTGAATATACATGGAAGAGCTTTATTTTTGTATCTATATATATGAGAAAAGTGCTAACATTTTTCAAGCTAATATAAAACTTATTTTATAGCTTTTTAGGTATTTTCATCTTTAAGCGTATACAACAATTTTTATTTTTTGCCTATATTTTTGTTTCTTTGCCTTCATTTCTTTAAAATATAAGATCTAGCAATATGTATCTTTCAATTGTCTTGAATCACTATAGCTACAACAGATTGGTACAGCTTGAAAGGGCTAATAGCTGAAGAAGCTTTATCCTATGCCACAGTTTAAGGACTCAGGCATTAAGTGCTGAAAAAAGAGTGTGGGTCTGGGATTTTCTCTTACTGAGAATTCACAAGTGTGGGAGAGAAGATGATAGTGGGTGTGTTAACGCTCCGTTTTGTTTCTCTGTATCTTTCACATTGTGTAAAAGAGTAATGTGTGGCTGTGAGTACATATATTTGGGTTATTAAGAATGTGAATACAGCTAAAGGGCTTTCTGAAACTGGAAAGCCTGAACTGCAGTGATAGTAAATCATATATGTAATTTTCACTCAGTACTGTAAGCCACAGATTTTGTTTACCAGTTTCAATATTTTCCAAAATATATATTTTATTGGAGGAAGGAGGGCAGTAAGTTGGATAAAAAAAAGCAAAAAACCATACAGCATATCTCCCTTAGGTAAAGCCTGCTAATGCATGGAATGTTGTTGACCAGGGTGTTTTGGGGGAATTTTTATGCATATTTACACATATTAATCCTTGTGCCTTCCTAACACTTAGCATTCTTAATTGCCACCAAGTAGACATTATAATCTCCAGCAGAAAATAACCTGCAGTTTTAGGAGAGCACATTCAGTAACAAGGCAAATTCACAATTCTAACTAAAAAAGCTTCCTTTGAACAATAGCCTTGAATGCTTCACGTGCCCTGCTGCTTGCAGCCAGGTTTTTAAGCTTTTGAAAACTCTTTGCAACTCAGACAGTTTCTCTGAAGTGGTGGCTTGGTGAATGTGATTATGCTGCATGTGTTGCAGCTGACCTGTTTGTGCTGTGGGAGTCTGATGCATTTAATTCATGTGCCCTGGGGAAAGGCAAGCTGTTTCCTGGGGGCAGTGAGGTGAAGAAAGGTAATAAATAATGGAAAATAGATTTGGAAATTACTTTAGAGGATATCTAGTTAATCCTCTTCCTCACAGTAAATTGCATAAGTGTATTGTTCCTAGCTCCCATAGGAGAAAGTTCTGCTGTTACCAGTGCACGAGAATTGTAATCTCGCATGCTGTCCCTAAACTGTACTCTGAAAAACACAGAGATTTTCACTCTTAAGGCACAGGTGGTTGTCTGTAATTTAATATAAAGTCCTGCACATGGATCAGGGCAATCCCAAGCACAAAGACAGGATAGAAGATGAAGGGGTTGAGAGTAGCCATAAGGAAAAGTACTTGAGAGTGCTGGTGGATGAGAGGCTGGGCATGACCCAGCAATGAGCACTTGCAGCCAGAAAACCAATTGTATCTGGGCTGTATCCAAAGTATCATGGCCAACAGGGGCAGGGAGGGGATTCTGCCCCTCTGCTCTGCTCTGGTGAGGCCCTACCTGCAGAGCTGCATCCAGCTCCAGAGGCTCTAACAGAGGAAGGACATGGATCTGTTGGAGCGAGTCCAGAGAAAAGCCTTAAGTTGTTCAAAGGGCTGGAGACCTCTCCTATGAAGACAGTCTGAGAGAACCGAGGCTGTTCAGCCTGGAGAAGAGAAGGCTTGAGGGAGACCTTACCAGCAGCCTTCCAGCACATAAAAGGCACCTACAAGAAAGCTGGAGAGGGATGTTTTACAAGGGCATGTAGTGATAGGACAAGGTGGAATGGCTTTAAACTGAGAGTAGATTGGATATTAGGAAGAAATTCCTTACTATGAGGATGGTGAGGCAATGGAACAGGTTGCACAAAGAACCTGTGAATGCCCCATCCCTGGGAGTGCTCAAGAACAGGATGGATGGAGCTTTGAGGAAGATGGTCTAGTGGAAGGTGTCACCCAGAATGGGGTGATTGGAACTTGACGATTGTTGAGGTCCCTTCTAATCCAAACCATTTTATGATTCTGTGGTAATACATTGGCATTATGGAATTTTATGGAATTGTGGAATTACTGTTTCTGCAATAAGAGTATTGGGCCTTATGTCCAAGGTAGATGGGGGGAAGGGTTAGAGGGAAAGAGAACAAGAGATGTAAAGGTAATGAAAAATGGGCTAGGCTTGTCAATAGCAATGAAAAATGGGGCACACGAAGAGCTGTGGAACTGCTTTTTTGGTTGAAATTACAGAGAATTCTAGCAGATTTTTTTTTTGTCTCACCTCTCTGGATCTGCTTCTAAGTAGGTTTCTGTAAGGTGCCAATGAACTCAAATAACATTAGCTTTGCTTTCTTAAAGTGTGAAATGCACTTGGTGCTGCCACTAAAAATGTTCCGAATATAAATGAAAACGAATGTAAGAAAGAGGTGCAATTTCTAGATATGGGTGGTCCCTACGCCTTGTGCTTTTTGAGTGAAGGAGCATATTTTAAATTCCTCTCTTTACTAACATTGAAATAATTGATTTTCTTCATTTCTTTCCCTTTTTTTCTGAAACAGTATATAGGTTGTGTCTCTGCAAATACATTGCCATCAAAATGTTCTCTCACTATGATTGCAATTAATAAAGCTTCTGTTGGACACATCCTAAAATGTACTTTTGTTAATACTCACTTGGAATCCACAGAGTCTCAAACACCTGATCACACACTTGGTACACTCTCAGTCGTCTGGATCCTGAAATTCAGAGCACTTTGCTTACTCCATTTGGGTACAAGAGTAGTTACATCATATCTGTGGTTTGCATTCAAATATCTGACAAATTTAACCTTTTTAAATGCCTTTTAGAGGCATGGTGAATAAATACAAATATTTGTACATGAGTCTCCTTCACCAAAATTTTTATAGTAGGTCAGACATCTTGTCTGAAAAAAAAATTAAATATGAAAAAGATCTTACTGATACCTTATTATTAATTACCATTTAATATTCTGTATTTGCCATTTACTTCTTTAAAGCTGTATATCCCAATAACTTTTATGAAGTAAGGAAGTAGAAAGCAATCATACAGAATAAAAATATCCTTAAAGAATAACCAGAAATATTCCTGATTCTAAAAACCTGTAGTAAGAATCAATATCTTTACTGGAAAGAGAAAATTGGTCTTTCCCAAGGATAGACATGCAACTACATGCAATGAGATGCATGTAAGTTCCCTGAAGAGGCTAGTTTCACACAAGTTAACTCATCACAGGTATAGTCCCTATTAAAATTTTTACAGATAACCCTGATTTAAATGGTACTTTCAAAAAAATATGTTAATATTGTGTTTAGACTTTTCTGTATAAAATGGTATCTCCTTTTATTTATAGACATGAGGATCTGAAATCATGTCATTCATCCTTACCTACATCGGCAAAATCATACATAGATTACTTTTTGCCCAGTCTTAAATAATCTGAGAACTTCTCAATGATGATTCCAATGATACTCAGAAAGACAAATGGGTTGAAATTTCTGCAATTATTCTTCTTTACGAATACAATGAAAATAATAATCTGAAATCTTCCATTAATTCTAGTACTCTTGTTTATCTCCTATTACACCAAACATAATGTCCAGGCATCAAAGTATTGGAAATATATCTGCTACAAGAAAAAAAAAAATGGTGAAAGTAATGCTTTGCAGCTTGTATCAAGTAAGAAATGTTTACAGGCTACTTAACAGAGTGCTTTTTTGGTCTCACTTTCTTGTTCCCCCATCCTGCAAAGAATCCTTGATGTTTCGATTCTGCTCTATCCTTCCCTTCCTTGAACTTTTCCACTTACAGTAAAATGGATGGATGTATTTTTTCTCATATTCTTCATGGTAAAATACATTGAACCTGTAAGGTGGAAGATGGCATATAGAGGTTGGAATTTCCTCAGTCAGAAGACAGAATTTAAAGCAGGACTCACTCATTTATGCTAAAACTAAGATAAAATAGTGCTACAATGGCTAGGCTGAATATAATATCCAATCTACCTTATTTAGAACTAACCAATTCATCATTATTTTTTCAGTTTGCATGTATTCATGACTGCCTAACACAGGGATAAAGTGGAATTTAGTTTCAAACAAGCCTACTCAGGCAGCACTTAATTTATACGTCTTAGTTTTCGCCTGAGTTCCACAGACACTGAAAAGCTTTCTCTACACCTTCCAAAAAGCACATCAATTTTGACAGGATCTTGGCACCTGTCTCCCAAATACCCCAGAGAATGATCTAGAAAAGTGATGTAGTTCTATGTCTAATTGTTCCTACACAGCTTGATCTAATAGGTGTGTTCTGCAAACAATTAGAGATTCAGGTTCTACACAAATATTGTAGCAAACAATATTGTCTGTAAAACAAACAGCTAAGTGAAGATGGGACTGTCACATCTTAAATAAGGAAAAATAAAGCATCTCAATATTTACAGAATAACAGAATATTCTGAGTGGGAAAGGACCCACAAGGACCATTGAGCCCAAGTCTTAAGTGAATATCCTATACGGGGATTGAACGCACAACCTTGGTGTTCTTAGCACCATGCTCTAAACAAGTCACCTAATCTTGGTATTCTCAGAGCCTCAAATTGTTAGAGTGAACTTTTGAAGTTATTTTAAAATACATTATTTAAGGTCAGAGCAACAACATTGGAGGACTCTCAATAGGAAAATATTCTTATTGCGCCTTTTCCTCCCTTACATAACATTTTTATTCATATTACAATAGTTTCCCATAAAACAAAAAATCAGTCAAGCCTAAGATGTTTAAAGACTAGAAATAAAAAATAAATGATAAAATAAACCCTTCCACCACCACCAGTGCTGTTTTCCAAAACATTTTTTTCTGTGCAGATTGCAAAGATTACCTGAGACAGTTAGTGGCTATAGGAACACCACAGCATAATGACTTGTTCAAATATGCTGCTCAGGCTTCATGACTGAAGACATGAGTTTTGTCTGAATATTAATTTTAAGCCACTCAAGTGCCTGAGATAAGCTCCATTCTTTCGGGACTTTTGTGAACTCTAATAAGGCAACATATGTGATGTTCTTGGGCTTTGGGAAGTGGGTGACCTTCTGCACATGATTAAAAGGCTCACAAAAGATTTTGTGGTAGAGCCCTGAAAACCCCACAGGGAGACTATAAAGGCTTTAAATTGTTTCTGGAGACAGAAGCACATGCACTTGAAAAAGTCACCATCCAAAAAGGTCATCTAGTCCAATAAAGCTTCTTTATTCATGTAGATTGTAGTTAGGCATAATATTTTTTTTTTCTAGAGAAAATGAATCCCTTTTTTTCCAAAGTTTCAGTGTCCATATAAATAGTAGAATAAGATTTGAGGATTAAATTAATTAATATTTTCTCTAATAATGATTTATTCAATAGCAAGGATATTTGAAGAAAAGACAACCGACAAGGAGGCCTGAAAAATATTTAAGTTTAGTGGGAAAACAAATGGGGGTAAAATTAGACTTAAGAGCAAATCTGAGCATGTTGCAGTAGACTATCTGCCAGGATTGTCCTATTATCAGTTGGAAGACACATAACACATTAGATTTCCTTCTTAGCAAAAATCTCATACGTATTGCCATAAACCATATTGTAGAAATGGACGTGCTCCCACACTACCTTCATATAAAAGTATCTTTCATACTCATATTATAATAATAGAATGAAACTTATTTGTCTGCTTTTGTAAACACTGGACAATGAAGGAATCTCAAAATGGCTTAGTTTTACATGCAAACAAATGAAATGTTTGTACTTATTTTTAACCGTTGTTTTTATAAACTCTTTCTTTAATCCTTTCTTTAACAGTTCGACTTTTAAATTGAATGTTACCCCACACTTGAAAAAAAAAGCTACCAGTCACGCCAAAGAAACCCAAAGAGATAAAACTAGAAAGCAAGATAAACCCAACTCTGATCTGTCCAAAACAGTAATATTTAAGTTTTGCTCAATCCGTTTCAAAGTTTGCAGCACTGCTGATACCTTAGATTGAAAATACAGACCTGTAAGTGGCAATGCCAGTGTTAATAACAGCTACAAGAATAATAATAACAATAGTAAAGGGAAAGAGTCTGAGCGTTAGCACTGAGCGGGTTAATGAACACAGTGTTTCTCATCTCTGTCCTTTATATTTAGTCCACCAAGTTGACACAGAAGCTTTCAAGTGCTGCTATTTTCCAGAAAGGTCTTAAGTGCTGAGAAATCATCTCTGCAGAAATAATCTCAGAGGGCATTTATGTAGATTATTTGTAGGCCTGCAGTATACAAACCCTCAGAAAGGGAAAGGAAAAGAACAAAGAGGGAGTTCATACACTAACACAAGATAGCAAGTAAAAAAATTGAAATGTGAACTTCAGAGCATGAAGAAGTCCCAAGATTTCTGTTCTTGGTAGTAAGTACATACCATCTGGATAACAAAAAAACGTTTTATTAGATAAGAGGAATTGGTTCTATTGCCTCGTATTTCCATTGCTAAATAAAAAAGTAAGTTAAAGGAATATGGAATACTTTTGTTTCTTAAAATCGGTATATCTTCAACCTCATGCAGTGATTGTTTATTACTGAGGTGTTTGGAGGTTTCTGATGCATAAAATTATTAAATTAACTACATTTAATAAAATTAAATATTACATATATATATTTTACTTTGATTACTGTCAATAATATAACTCTATGAAAACTGATTTTTTTTTACCATAAAACCAAAAAAAAAAAAAAAAAAAAGAGGCAAATAAATCCTTTCCCTTTTTCTTTGGTTTAACAAGAATACTTAGGAATTTTAAGTTATTATTATTCCTTATAGGTTTCTGCAATTCTTCAAACCAAGGGTTTTGTAGAGCAAAGTAATGAAAGACACCAAAGATTAGCCACCATCACTTTTTTTTTAATTAAATTTAAAATATGCTCTCTGAAAAACACCTATTTTTTCAGTTCATGAATAGAAATACCAACTCTTGTAAGTCCAGAGCTAATTGTTCAATGAAGAAAACCCAAACAGTTAAAATTGGTTATCCACACTTGTCTTCTAGCCCTGCTCCTGCTGCTGTGTTCACTCTCATCTTCTCCTCTAGACCTTAAGGATGGTGGCTTCATTCTCACATGTGTGGGGAGGGAGGGGAGAGGATAGCATTGAGCAACTGCAGTTCTTCAAACAAGGAGATGTGCTGGTTATGCCAACAGTTTCTTCTTTCTCAAGCTACAATTCACTTGAGTTATCCTTGTCTTTAATATCCTTCTGCACCTTGACTTTTCATCATTGGTCTGCAGCTCCTTGTTAATCCAAATTAACAATTTGTAGAGTCTTTTAGATATGTCAGACACTTTGCCTTTGTTCATTTTTGAGCTCCTGAAACCAATTTTGACCAGATCCTTGTCAGCACTTCTTTATGAATGAATTGCTCACATTTGTGATGTCTCCTGTGCTCCATCTTTTATCACCACCCCATGCCCGTGCTACTGTGCACCACATTCTGTGATACATCTCTGATGTGCATGCACTTGAAACTTGTGCTTTGGTACCTGGGATACATTCCATGCTCCTTATAGTCTGGAGCAAAATTATGTCTTAAAAAAGAAAATTAGCCTCATGAACATTACTTCTTCATTAACCAGAATGCATGCATTAAAAATCCATGACTTAAACACTTTATGCTTTTTCAAAATGATAATTAGTTTCAACTGAGTGTCCATGATTATCACAGTAAAATAAACACTTGTTCGTTTGGTGAAGAGAATCGAGATATTGGGTAAAGTATCTCAAAGGGTAAAGTAACGTCAATAAAGCATATAGTTCCATTCTTAAACAAATCACACTAACACAAAGAGTTCCAGTCTTCTACTGAAAACTCATTAAATCTTACCTTATAATAAATACATGAATGTACATTAATACTCATTTAAGTGACTTTCAGAAGTAACTGTGGATCTTTTAAAGGAAAGACCTCTAAGTATGACCTTATAAAGATCTCATTTCAATTATTTAACCTGAATATTTAAAAAGCCAAGTAAAAAGTTCCTTATTTTCTCCTTCATTTTATGTTTATTTACTGATGAAGTAAGTTTATACGTTGACATGTTCCATACATGTACCAGAGGACTTAAAACACTTAAAGAGAACCTTATATTGGCAGCACACATTTCTCATAAATATTACAATGTTGAAGTTTTAGGAAAAAAACCTTCTCACTATTAGTACAGAATAGGACACATGAATATTAGTTATGTATTATTTATTACCACTTATTTATTCTGTCCAGTCCAACTGATAAGCTTGTCATAAAGGAATGACATTTCTGTTTTCAACAACTTTGAATAATATTTCTTTGCATTCTTTGTGGACTTCTTTCTTTCATTTCAAATAGATTCAGTCCATGCATCATCCCCTTGTGTTTCTACTCTCCTTTTCAACATGAAGAGTTTGTTTGCTTGTTTGTTTTCTGACAGCATCTTAATTTCTTGTGTTTGTATTCAATTAACTCTGACGTGCTTTTCAACTGCAGCATTTTCAAAACTTCATGCATATATTATTTATACCATCTCACCAATGCTTTTGAGATGTCTTTGTATTTTTTAAGAGTAAACACTGGCTAATGTAAGTTAAATTGGTTTAGAAGGAACAGTTGGAAGATGGAACTGAAAAGATGAGCTCATCTGGTTCAAAGGAAATAAATAACCATTAGACCAGCGCATGCACTGTTTAGACAAGCATAGGTGTGCTAGCACCACTTTAAATAATATTTGGTCTGAATATTTTGAAGGACTTTTGGATATCAATAGGAATTTGGTCTGCTGAGATTACTTTAATTAGTTTTGTGCAGATCAACGTGTTCTGCAAAGCATGGTCTTTTGATCAGTATAGGAGGTCTAAGGCACATGGAACACACTGATTTACTGCATATGTTCCTCTAAGTGTAGGACATGCGAAAACATTGCTTGAACTCATTTCCCTACACTTTTTTATTTAGCAGTGTACACGTGTCATGGATTCTACATGGACACAGGCACCTATGTTTGTGCAATTGAGTCTGTAGAGTTATGGAATAGGAAAGCTTTCTGTAGTTGACATCTGCTGTGTTGTTCAGTGTGACTGATATTTGATTGGAGAGAGTCTTTCTTCTTCCCCTTTAGTTTCAGGTTCTTTCTGTCTCTGTATTACATTAACCTTGAAATGTTCTGATACATTGATTAGTAACTAATCAGCCAGAGGAAGACGAAATAAGATTTTCTTTAGCATTACAGGAGTGTACTTCTGATCTCAAAACTTTGATTCCAACTCATAATTTGTAATGGTTAGTATCTTAGAAAATAATTTTAATGGAGATTTTGGTAAATTTAATTTTGAAATTTATGAAGCACACATTCCTTTAGGGAATCTAAGTTACATATATAATAGTTACTTTCTTTCCTTCATTGTATGGACAAAACATTAGATTTACTTTGCTTTTTCCTTCTGGTGTAAATATAGAGGCTTAAATTGATGCTATAGATTCAGTGCTTCATGATGAATCTAGGTTAAAGCAGAGATTTATAAAATGTACACTCTTTCCTTCAAATGAATTAGAAATTCAGAGCAGATAAAATTTTATAAATAGGTAGAGATATTGTATGTCATCCCTACTCTGAGACCATATTGCAATATTCTTCCGTACAGAATTTTAGAGAGCATCTTACTGAGAAGACAAATTTCATCTTCCTTGTATGCTTAAAATGCAGTTTATTTGCCTGCTACTCTTAATTACATAGTCTAGTGAGTAGTTGTGTTTAGATGGCAAAAATTACAAGAAGCCTCAAAAGTAAGATTATATTTATTTGGGTAGTGTGTGATAGGATCTGGTTAAACAATTTCTGTTGCTCCCTCAGCACTTTGCTGTGGGGAATTACTGGTATTTTAAAGCTTCTGGCATGAGGACAGCTGACTGAGTACAGATCTCTTTCTAGTAATATGAATCATCTTCTGAAGGCTTAGAGAGGAGAAATTCCATCCTTAGTATTTTCCCAAAACAAAGCCAGTGCCTGTGTAAATTTACTGCTTCACACATTTTAGGAAGCATAGAACATAAAGTCATAAATGCTTGTACAGTTGTTAAAAGGTTTTTGACCATGTGAATACATCAATGCTTTTACAAGTGATCATGGATCACTAGAAAAAGAAACAAACTAAACAGCTAAACACAAATACTTGAACTTTCCCAGAACAGTGCCATTTATTCTCATTCAGTACTCCCCTGGAAATTTCCGGGAGGTAATTTTTTCATATGCCCTCTTGTTGCACTCCAGGCCACGCAATGTATCCTGTTTCCTGGTATAAAAATACTTCTCTGATAAACTGAGATGCTGCCTTCCACTGTTTCAGATGTTTTGAATGAAAAAACCCTAAGAAACTGCACCTTAGTCTCAGAAGGCCACTATGTGAAATTCAGGAGAAAAAAAAGGAAAAAGCAGGTGATATTGACTTGACTGACCTGCTACAGGAGTAAAATGTTTACTGACATTACATTCAAAACACTATAAATTGATTACATGATATACACATTTTTTAAAATAAAATGTTTAAAATGTAATCAATATAAGCTTGACTAGTCATTAAGAATATTAATTCTGAACCACTTTTTATAAACAAGCAAATTCTAGGATATTCAAATCACTCTGATATATTAATGAAAAATTTTAAATTAACATATTAATTTCTCAGAGGAGAAATTAAAATATTAATCTCATTATCAAAAACATGTCTGCCGTCCCTCTTACTGTTAAGTTTTATGTTTCCATTGAATATGTTTCTGTTTATCCAAGTTTTCCTCTATACTTCTTATACACTTTTTTTTTCCCTGGATAAAATATTAAAATGAGGATCTCAATAAACTGAAAATATTGAACAGGAGTTCGGAACAGGAGTAAATCTTCCTTGATATCTACTATAAAGTAGATATGTGTCTTACTAAATGTATATTATCCTAAACTGAAACAATTTATGAAATCCTCAAATCAATAAATGTCATAATAAAAATAGTTGTAAGTGTATATATAAATGTATTGAAAGCAGATATGAAATTAAATAAAGAAAAAGCCACGATACACCCAAAAGAGTATGGAGAGATTTGAACAGACTACAAGAAGCTTGTGGTCTTTATCAAATAAAGTGAATGAAATTCTAGAAATTTTATTGTTGAATATAATCAGTGATAGAAAGGTAAGAAAAGAACACCATTACTTGCCCCTGTTTCTTCTTTTCATTTTATAAATTATTGAAATGACCTTGGGTTTTTGCAATAAGATAACATAAGTAAGGTGCTTTCCATTGAAAAAACAACAAATGAAACCCATTATTCAGGGGACCATGAGAGGATTGGTGGGTTTTTTTGGTGAAAAACCTCTGTGATTCTTTTTTAACATGAACAAAGTGAACTGTCAAGCATAGATTACTTTAAATTTTTGTCAGGTAATGGATTATACTCTTCTGTTTTAGGTAATGAAAAACCAGTTTATGGAACTTTATGGTATTGCTACTTTTGCCACCAAGCATGCTAGTTTCTTATTTTTTGTTACATAGGGTTTTAAGTATTCTAGACAATTTTTATCATGCCATATCCAAACTCTTTATATCTCTGTAAGCTTTACTATTTATTATCCATCATTACATTTTAGGAAGTTTGGGATATGTTGTTTACTTAATGCAAAACTCTCCTGTAACATAAAATGCTGTATAATTAAATCCTATAAATTAAATCCTAAATTATAATTAAGGGAAAGTCAATATGAAACAAGCACTTCTATGGTGCGAGTAAATCTTATAAAGGCTAGTCTGCACAAAGAGAATTTAAGTACGCAGACATGACAAAAAAGTTCTTGTATTCATATGGGAAGACTGAATGCCAACATTTTTATTCCCCATGTTCCAGAATAATTATGTTTGAATCCATCATTCACAGCAACTTGCATGACATATAGGCTCCACAGACCATTGAAGAGTTAACAGGAAGCCCCTATGACAGATTAATTTTGTTTGATTTTCTAATAGTCAAGCCTTTGGATACATGTGCAGCAATTGCAAAGCAGCACAGCTGCAGACCTAGTCAAATTGAAAAGAAAATTCTCCAAGTGGAAAAAAAATCTCAAGGAGCCTCCTAGGCAAGTGATAAATGCATTTGCTTTAATGATTTCTGTAATTTTGTTGAGGAAAATAGCAAACAATAATCATCAGTAAAGCTTCTCTCGCTTCATATATTTTCTTTAGAATTAAAAACCTGGATTTTAAGAGTTGCTAGAAAGAAGGGCAATATTTTCTTTAAAATATTTTTTTTATTTGATATATATTATAGCACTGAATGTGTATAAGAGCCAACATTTAAAGGTCTGAAGGCTCATACATATGCAGATAGCAAAAAATTTAAAAGTTTTGTGTGGGGTTTTTTTCACTGTATTTCTTTGTGTGTGTATTTGTTATTTAAGTAGCTAAATTCTTTTTAAATTTGACACCCTGGAATGCCTAATTTATGGACTTTCTAAGAGTCCTAACTACCCAATGGCCAGATTAGTAAAACACGTTTAGGCACAGATCGCACAAAAACTATCTTCAGGCTGCACAAGCAAACTTGTATGTTAGCAAGCTGACAGAGTGTTTCTCTGAGTGACAAATACTCGCTCCTTGGATCATTCACATCAGGTAATTTATCATCCTCATCAACTGACTTGTAGACAGGAATCTCCTTATAAACAACAGTGTGGTTAGCCAGAGGCTAGTTTCCAATGAATCCCTTAGGAAGCTTGTTTTCCCCTCACACACACATACATATTCCTCTCCAAGAGCCTCATAATAATGATCAAAAAAACTTGTTGCATAAGGAAGTTTTATTGACAAATGTAAATATTCCAGACAACAATTCTTTTAAGACAGCCTCTCTAATTGCAATGTAAATCAGGTTAGGGCAACAAAATGAGGAACACTCACTGCTGGATTCAGATTGGAACTAGATGAGAGAGGTGTTAAGATACTCAGGCTTGGCCAAACTCATGCATGGTCAGAGGTGGAATTGTCTCAAGAACTAGGGAATTTCTAATTCAGTGGGGAAAGATGTAAGAAGTCTAAGAATTTTCAGGATTTGCTGGCAGCTACCCAAGGGAATTTTTTGTTTGCTTAGAATTGCAGTATTAGTATGCACAGCTGTTCAGGCAATGATGTTCTAATTGTCTGTACTCAGTTTCACTCTGCTCATTATAAGACAGTAATATATGCCAGCCATTTTTTAACCTTCTGAATTTATTACAAATAAACATTAGAAAAAAAAATATTGGGAAACATCACTAGTAATTAATTAGACGTACAGTATCACACCAGAAATTAAGAGCTATTTAAAAGAAAACTAGAACTGAAAATAGAATTAGTGCCACAAGAGAATTGTATGAACTTTTGATTGTTTGCTGCTGCAACAGAGCTAGCAATATCAACTAAGGCTCAAAAGACACAGTAATCAAAGGACAAAGAAAGCAGAGAACATTATGTAGATTAATATCGTATGATCTGGATTAATTTTTTTCTGTGTTTTAGGCTGGATATTTTAATTTTTTAATACGAACTCAAGAACTCTGGAACAATTGCATTAATAGAGCATGTCACAGAAAGCTATTAGCAAAGCTGACTTGAAACAACTTTTTGTATCAACCAATATGAAGGAATAAATGGTTTTGAAAGGAATGAATGCAAATTGAAATATATACATTCTTCTTGAATACTCCTTAAATCCTTCAATTTTGTCAGATTGCATAATTAAAACTTTTGTAAAATCATAGAATCATAAAATAGCTGGAGTTGGAAGGAGACCTTAAAGATCATCTAGTTCCAAACCCCCTGCCATGGGCACGGACACCTTCGATTAGACCAGGTTGCTCAAAGTCCCATCCAGCCTGGCCTTGAACACTTCCAGGGATGGAGCATCCACAGCTTCCCTGGGCAACCTGTTCCAGTGTCTCACCACCAAGAATAGAATTCTTTTCTAGTATCTAACCTAAACCCACTATATTTTAGTTTGAACCCATTCCCCATTTTCCTTTCACTACAGGCCCTTGTAAATAGTCCACTTGTCACTGCTGCCCATCAGGACTCTGAGGCATTGACCACCACCCTCTGGATGTGACCATCCAACCAATTCCTAATCCACCTAACAATCCACCCATCAAATCCATCACTCTGCAGTTTGGAGAGAAGGATGTTGTGGAGGACTGTGTCAAAGGTTTACAGAAGTCTGGTTAAAAGGCATTTGTAGCTTTAACTACATGCAGTTACTCCATCATAGAAAGCCACTGCGTTGGACAGACAGGATTTTCCCTCGGTGAATCTGTGCTGGATGCCTCAAATCTCATCCCTATCCTCCATGTGCCTTAGCATAGCTTCTAGGAGGATCTATTCCATGAAGGACATCGATGCAAAAAAACAATGATTCTAAATGGAAAGGAAAAAAGGATCAATTAAAGATTTTAAAATGTACATAAAGGCAATATTTCACTGTGAATTTTAGGCCAAAGACCAGTACAATTAATTGCCTTGGATTTCAGTATAAGAGAACTAATTGTTTTACCTGCTTTTCATCTACATAGCTTTTTTAAACTATTATTTCTTAATATAGCTCAACTGACTGATGGGAAGCTATGTAAGAATCAAGTACAAGAATTTTTGTGCTGTGGAAGGTTTTACCCCCTACAGATTTCATGTACATTTCTTCAACCTTATTGTAACAGAATGGGATCAAAGATCTCAGTTATTGTGATACAGTAGATGTTGAAAACACAAAAAAGGACTAAATGCACATAGGAGGCCCAAAAAATAATATAAAATAAAGGTTCCACGTCTGCTTATTGATGTTCACAGAACCATAAAACAGCCCATATCGGAAGGGACCTTGAAAGAATGACTTGTCCAAACTTCCACTGTACAGATGAGATTAAAAAACCTAGATGGGATTATCTAGCTTCACCCTGTCCAGTTTAATTCTATTTCATAGCAACATTTATCTCAGCAGCTACAAACACTTAGCCTTAATGTGATTAGCTGGCAGATGGGATCATGATCCTACAATGCCTTCTTTATGAAGAGAAAATATTTTCCCTATGTATATAGAAGTCCAACTTTTAAACTTTTTTTCTTTTTTTTTTTTTTTTCCATCAGTGCAGCAGAGTAGTAAAGAGAATATTCTCAGCCAGGTACAAGAAATAGGACCCTTTGATTATGTGGCTGAATAATTGTAATCTGCCAATCTGTAGCTAAGTATTGCTAATGCAGTATCTAGATAACAACTCTGTCATCTATTACAACGGATTACAGTGTCATCAGGTCTTGGCCCCTCCTGTTGAATCATGAGGATCAGTGAGATCCTCTTGCTTTCTAAACTTCTCAGAAAGCTCTAGATGTAGTTTGGTCTGCTTAGTCTCAGAGTTGGTCTACAGTTTATGTCTAAAGGTTTATAAAATAAATCTATACCTACTTTTTGGCCTACTTCTTGGAAGTTATACTAACATCCAATCTTAACTTAAGAAAAAATCTTTGTAAAGATCAGAAATGTCTCAACTGATTCACAAATACATTTCTTTCCTGAATGAACAGCACGATCTTTTTGTTACATTTGCATTTGGAATGACTTTATGACCAAGGGGAATTTCTAAATATGGGAATATTATAAATGGCAGATATAAGGACTACTGGCACATATGACACAAGACATTTAATCACCTGTTAAATTCAGTGCCGCATTTTCAATTTCTCTCTTCAAGTAATATCCTACTTGTCTTAGTGCTTTCAAGCACTGTCAAGCTGTGGAGCTACATCCTATATATGATATCAACATATTTTGCTCAGGAAAACACATTAAATTAACTACATTAATACTTTATGATACATATTTTTTATATTATCCAAGTATTTTTATAATTTTCTTAATAAAATATATGATAATCAACTTTATCTGCCCATGGGTATCATGTAGTAACATATGATTTAATGAATCTTGGAAAAACTGCTGTTCACTGGAGATTTGCTGCCATCTGCAGACAAAAGGTGAAAAATGCTTTTCTAGAAATAAAGTTCTGACATTTAATATTAAGTGTCCTCCCCACCCTGAAAACTTGTTTGTTATGTTTATATAATTGTTAACTGAAAGATAGAAGTGGCTACAACAATCAACTAGAATAAACTCCTGGGAAGTATGTTGAGCATTTAATATTCATTTTGGGTAGCTTTTTCTTTTTCTATTGGATTTTTTAAAAGTAAATATTGTGAAGATTCTTATAGCTTTTCATTTGATTGTGAAGCTTTTTGTTGTTTTTTCTTAATATAACACAATTTCATCTAACAAGGTTTCTGTAACAGAAATTAGTGCACTTTGAAGTGTAAACTCTGAATTTGGCTGGACCTGCAAATTTTAGTAATACAGGTTTCTCACAGTTTCCCACTGCAAAAGACCTGTCTCACTGTTTTGTATTGTTTTCATGGGTAAGGACTATTGACTTTTTTTTTCTCTCCTATGGCTCTCAGCTCTGAAGAGCTGGTTTCAGATAATCTGTTGATATCCTATTCCTAAATCATCAAGAAATACTTAGCTGTTGCATCCTTTACCTCAAATTCTTCTTAAAAAGAAATTTTTATTTATAGGATACCTACAGAATTTTTCCTTGTAGAAAATGAGATGGTATTTTATGCAGTTTTTATTCATAATACTTGAAGTAAACAATGGAAGTTCATAAAAAAACCCCACATAATACTCCAAAGTGGATGATTTGGAATAACAATTAAGCACAGGATCTACAGACAAAAAATACAGAGGGACATAAATGTAGGTAAATGATTGGCTGTAGCATAAATCTGGTTCCATTCAAACACATTCACATAATTATACAAGGCTTTTCTTTTTCTTGGGTTGTTCTGAAAAGCTCAGAACTCTGCTGAAGTCACTGTAGAACATTCGGGCATGGGCAGGACTAAATAAAAAATTGTTTCAATAGTTTTGGTGATATTTTTGTTTGTAAATTACTAGTGGGGCATTCAATTTTGCCCCCAAAAAAGCAGAAAAACCAAGAGTCAAATATTTAATGAAAGAATATATATAAGAAACTTTTAGTTATTCACTGTCATTGTTACAGAATTTCATCTAGTATTTCATCTTTTTTTCAATATAATTTTCAGATAATATGCACTCTGTTTCACTTTCAGAAATAACTATTATTTGTGAAGACAAGTTTTTAGGTTGTATTGATTGAAATTCTCCATTTTATATTGAGCCTTTCACAATAATAAAATAAATGGTTTATAACAAGAAAATAAATCATGTAGGTCCCATTTATAATACGTTATTTTATTCTTTTTCTTCTTCTTCTATTTTTTCAATGAGGAGATGAGGGTCATGGAATGTTTTGTTTTGGAAAGCACGTTTTTTTAAGGGTCATCTAGTTCCAAGCTCCCTGCTGTAAGCAGGGACACTTGCCACTAGTCCAGTTTGCTCAAAGCCTCATCAATCTGGTCTTGACCACCTCCAGGGATGGGGCATCCAAAACTTCTCTGGGAAATGTGTTCGGTGCCTCACCACCCTTATTGTAAAAAAATTCTTTATGTTCCCCTTATAGTCTCCTTTAATTATTGAAAGGATGCAGTAATGTCTGCAAAGCAAAGGTGGAGATGGAAGTAAGAGTTTGCCTTTTTTTTTTAGCATAATTTTGAGGCAATTCTGTTTTCTGTTAAGTTGATGCAAGTAAGAAATAATTCTCCTGAAGTCAGTAAGATTATTTTTATAAAGCTGGCAAGCAGTTAAGAGTCTCAGGTCATATCTTTAAGAGGATTTCACAGCTAAATCATTGCTGGGAAAAGTCCTCTGGTCACAGAGTGCTCTTTGGAAGTAGAGCTAAGAAAATGCAAAGGTGACTAATATTTCTATATTTAGTCCTTCTACCCTTCCCCTTTCTCTTCCCAAAACACACCCCTCCAAAACAACAACAACAACAACTAAACAACAACCCACCAAAAAAACCCCACACAACCCCCAAAAAAAACCAAACCAAAAACCAAACCAACAAACAAAAACCAACCAAACAAACAAAAACAACCAAGGAAAGGTTTTCCAAACTGACAAGTGCATGTAAATCTTTTTGATTGTTTTGAATTGCTGCACTACTGAACTGCACAGCTTAATAATTCAGTAGGATGTTCATCTCTCAGGAAGATGTGATGCTACTTATTATGCCA
This sequence comes from Callaeas wilsoni, assembly GCA_013398955.1. Lineage (NCBI taxonomy): Eukaryota > Metazoa > Chordata > Aves > Passeriformes > Callaeidae > Callaeas > Callaeas wilsoni. The sequence continues at coordinate 50,068 of VWPU01000469.1, forward strand.
AAATGTATTTTTAAAGTTGAAATTATATTTGGGTGTGCAGTGAGTTCCTTTCAATTAGTTCAGCTGCAGTGTGTGCCTTGCTTTCTGTCATCTGCATTACAATAGTAGTGACTTCCTTGCCTCTGTGGGCAGTCAGCCAGAAAGACAGAGTACCCCCAGTGTCTCCCTGTGCTTTCACTGCCACTTCAATGGGCTGTGCTGTCAGCAGTAAAAATACAATAAATTGAGGCTCTTTCTTCAGTAGAAATCCTAAGACAGAATTAAGGCATACTTCAATATTTTAAAAGAGACTGAGACCATCTGTTAAGATCCAGCTGGATGGCTCTTGGTCTAATAGAGTGGAAATGGATCTTGTGACTATCTATTTAGGTGGTTTCTTCAGCTGTCTTTCCCATTGTTAATCTTTCAGTAATCACATTCTGTGTCACTGAGCGGTCAGAGCAATTTCCTCCCTCAGGTCAAACCTTAGGGGTTACGCTTTTAATTTATTTAATTAATTACCAATTTGCTGAGTTCAAGTCCTGTGAAGCTTTACACAGTGGGAAGGAAAAGAAGTAAGGAAAATGGGAAAGGAAAAGAGGAGGAATATATGAATGGAGAAAGCATTTCCATTTTAAAGGGCAAATTTAGGAGTCAGATGCCATATCAACTAAGTAAAGAGCAAAAGAAAAGTTAGGAGATACTGAAAGTTAATCTTTCCAGCATGTTTTGTGATGCCAAAAGGTGGACTGTCTATTCACTAAGTTGTAAAGAGATGTTTTACAGTGTCCATAAATCTTGAAAATAGGTTTCATTAAGGTTCATCCCACTTTTTTTTTTTTTTTTTCAATTTTACACATCAGAAGAATTTCCAAAGGCTGTAGGAAATACCTGTCCACCTTCAGGTCAATGGAGTTGATATCCTGGTGGGCATTTATCTTCTCACAAATTAACTCAGGAAATTAAAGACTGAATCACATTCTGCTTTGTACTAAGAGACTTTATGTGTATGATCACTGTGGTCTCTTCCAGCTTCCAAATGAACATCCTCTGACTTTTAATCTAGTTTTCACTTTAAAGTATAGCAGCAACTGCAGTTGTTGAACCACATCCTGAGCTGTATAGAAAGGTGCATATGAAGACTGGCTGAGAGAGCTGGGCTTGTTCAGCCTGGAGAAGAAGGCTCTGGGGAATCCTAATTGTGCCCTTCCAATGCATAAAGGAAGCTTATGAGCAAGGTGCAGAGAGACTTTTTACCAAGGCCTGTAGTGACAGGAGAGGGCGAAGTGGTTTGAAGCAGAAAGAGGATAGATTCAGACAGGATAAAAGACATTTTTTTTAAGGTGGTGAGACACTAGAACAGGTTGCCCAGAGAGAAGGAAGGTGCGCCATCCCTGGAAGTGTTCAAGACCAAGTTGGATGGGGCCCTGAACAACCTGGTCTAGTGGAAGATGTCCCTGACCATGTACTAGGTGACTTTTAAGGTCCCTTCCAGATCAAACTATTCTATGATTCTACCGTGGAGAATGCATTTAGAGAAGAGTTAGAGGCAAAAACAGAGAAGTAGAAACAATCTTAATTTTTTTTTTCTTAAAAAACCCCAAAGCATAAAACCCCTACACATTAGATAACTTTTCTTGCTGATACTATTTAACGGAAACTTTTAAAAGGTATCTTAATAGAATGCATTAGTAACTAATTCTTCACATTTGGAAGAAAAGACAAAATTGGGTACCAATCTTTCTTTAAAGAACAGGTACGAAATTTGACAGAATTGAAGTAATACATAGCATTGTATCTATATTGTACTCATTATATCATTAACTCTTATTTTGGGTGACACAAAAGTGTAGTCTATTCATTAGAGTTTTTATACTTTGAATGTGCAAGCTTTCAGTTTTGAGAAAATTTGCAGTTTAAAATGATAAATTGTTTGCAATTTATCATTTTAAAAATATATTTTTAAATAAATCATATTTTAAAATATATTTTAAAATATATCATATTTTTTAAAAATAATTTTTTTTTTCAGTTTTAGTAAATCTACTCAGACAGAAAAAAGACAAATTGGTTGCAATTTTTTCTTCCTATTTAGCTGGAATTGAACAACATAGGTTTTGAAAAATCTACAGGTTAATGTACAGTCTCAGACAAGAGGTTTTGTGCAAATCATACTAGATGTCAAAGGCAATGTTAAAAGCTAGGTCATCTCAATGAGCACTTGGGAAGATGGGTAAATAATGCCTCACTCAATCATTCTGTGTTCTTCTAAGAAAGGTAACAATGGTGTTTGGGGGGTTGTTTTGGATGATGATGATGATGATGATGATGATGATGATGATGATGATGATTTGGAAGGTTTTGGTTGGTTGTTATTTGGTTTGGTTTGGTTTTTGGTTTGTTTGTTTTGTTGAGTTTTGTGGGTTTTTTTTGTTTTGTTTTTGTTTTTGTTTTTGTTTTTGGTTTTGTTTTTGTTTTCCAGTTTATATCTTGTTAATAGACACAAACTGCCAAATCCACACAAACTTTTGGTAGGCAGGTTATTAAGTTAAATCTCTTTTAATTAATCTAATTAAAATCTGTTGAAGACCAAGTCTACTTATTTTAGTTGGGACACACAGGATGTATTCTATAGGAATTAAAAGCAGAATTCAGCTACTACATATTCAGAATTTCATAATCACAACACAAAATTCAGTAAATCTGTGACTCTTTAAATTTGAATTTGAAATTTACTGGTAGGAAATAATTTACCAGAACTATCAGACTACCTTATTTTAAAAATTCATATTTTGTTAGTGTTATTCAGGTACTTAGCAATTAGTTGTCTATGTAAGGAAGACATTTTAAAGGATTGTGATAAGTCTGTAGACAAGACTGTCAGGCCGAAATTCATGTATAGTAAGGGACAATTCCTGGCCAAGAAAGTTTAATAATCAAAGGAATTTATGCTGTTAGTGAGAAGAATTACAGAACCAAAGCAATTTGCATACAGTCAGGTGACAGATGAAAAATGAATTTGAGTGACTTGGCTTTAGGGCCAGTGTTCTGACCTGCTCTCCTTTGCCTTAGAGATATTTCAAAATCACTTAGCTTGTGTCCATTACACCCCAGGGATAGTTTGAAAAGTTAATGTCAAAGACTACTTCATAAAAAGAAGTGTGATTAAATTTAATGCCTTTTTCAAGTGACTGTTGTGAAACTGAACTCCCCATTAACTCTGCTAATGACTTTTAATATTTCATGTGGATTAACTGAATAACGAAATCACTAAATGATTAGTTTATATTTCTTAAATTATATGTCAAAAGTTACAGAAAAAAAATGACATTGTCTCTGAAATCTGTTGGAGGACAAAATAGTTTTGTAATAATGTGTGTTCTAAATGGAGACTAAAAGGAATCATATTGTTGTCGGTATATTTCTTCCAGTTACAACTAATGCTGTTGTTCTCTTCAATGCATTACTTGTGAATAAGAATATGGTTGTTTTAATATTCTTATTTTTGGGGGATTCTTCTGTGAGCATCCTTCCTTTTTTTTTTTTTTTCATGTTACATGACATTTCTTTCTCATCAAAGAAATCAAAATTAAACTGGATTGAAAATTGAATAAATTTCTAACAAAAATATTGGTTCAGCAAGGAAAGTGCACTAATATTAATACTACTACTAATAAATAAGCTAATAAATGAATGTGCAAATTTTAATTTAGAAGTCAGTGAGTTTATTTGCATTCTGGATAGAAAATAACTTAAACACCAAGCTGAGTGGAGGCATAGTTGGCTCTGTTTAACTGGTCAGAATAAAACATGGTCATCCTTGACTTTTTCCATATCAATTAAAGTCCTCGTTAATCTTTTAACTTTGTTCAGAGATTGTTTATTGTGTCCCACGGTATAATAAAAGCTTCAGAATGCCATGAACTTATTCCTGCAACAAATCCAGTTGTCACTTTTTTGAGTTTAAGCTTTTGTCTGCAAACACATGATAAATACGTAATCCGATTTCAAAAATCATTTAAATTCTGTAAAATTCTAGAGTTATAATACATGATTACTTGTGATAGCCAAGGATTTCCTTTGAATTCCTGAAGTGATAAATTCTTAAGGTTGAATGCTCAGCACACATAATGCAATACAGATTCATTAAAACCAGTGGAAGTAAGTAAATTTGCTTAGACTGAGGCTCTGTCCCTTAATATTTAATCTAGTTTCCATATTGTTTTTTTCTAATTTCTCTCTATATTCAGCTTTAGGGGTATCTGGCAGTTCCAGTGGGATGGTTATCAAACATTTAATTAAATTGCGAAGTCATAGCCATATTTTATTTCAAAATAGTCCCCAATGTTTTAAACCAATTTGTTCAATATTGGAATTTTAAATGCTAGAGGGCCTAGCTTCTTGACATATATCAGTTAGTACCATTCGGTGAAAGTAAGTGAATTATACTACTTCCAACTCTGCTCCTGGTTTGAATAAAGAGAATAAATAATTTCTAGCATTTCTTCCTGCAGTCATTGACTCTTTGCAAATATTTTTGTTGTTTTCAGATGACTTCAGAGGCAAAATCCATCTTTCGTGAGAATTTTCAAAACTGCTTTTTTGTAATCAGTGGTGTTTTGGTCATTTTGCCTCCAGCAAGGAAAAAAGTTAGAGACATCTATGATTATTTTAATTGGTCTTGATAAGAGGATTGAAGAGTCTATATCATTGAAGCAAAACTCTGGAGGCACAGATGTTCTAATACTAAAAGAAAAGCAAACTAATAAAAATTCCTGCTAATGCACTACTTTGTAACCAGAAATTTCTGTGTATTTGGATACAGAACCACAGTCTTAATATGGTGTTTCAATGTTAGCACAGGCTTTCACTGTGCACGATGAGTGCTTTTGTCTATGTAACAGGCTTTAATTCATCAATAATGAGATGAAAGTAAGTTTGACCTGAAGAAGGATTTTTTTTTTTTTTTTTTTTTTTTTTTTTTAAACTGGAAGAAAAGCTCAGATAAAAATCAGGTCTTTGAGACCAGTCAGAAAGCTTTTAAGAATCTAATTCATAGCAAAAAAGCATAAATTATAATTATTCATTAAACTCTCAATACACAGTCTGGCATTCTTGGATCAAGTTTAAATAGATTGTCTAGACTTGGTGATGATGAAGTTCAATAAAATAACAGATTAAAGTCAATGGAACTAAAATGAAGTGACGCTCTGCTGTGGATTAACTGAGAGAAGAGCTAAGCCCCACGATGCAGCCATTTAACTTGCTGCCTCATGGGAGAATGGGGAAGATAAAGACAATTTAATAAGTAAAAGAGAAAGATGAAGGAGGAGAATTTTTTTTAAAAAAGCAAAAAAAAAAAGCTAATGCAAATGCAGTAGTTCACCACTAGCAAACTCATGCCTGGTAAATTCCTGAGCAATGGTAACCGTTGGAAAACTTTCCCCCAGCTTTTACTTCTGAGCACATGGTATGGGGTATCCCTTTGGTCAGGTGGGGTCAGCTGTCCTGACTGTGTCCCCTCCCACCCCCTTTTGCACTCCCAGTCTACTCTTCCTTGGTGGGACGGACAGCAGTGTGAAAAAAACAGAAAGGGCGTTGATGCTGTAAAAATATTGCTCAGCAAGTTCTAAAACATTGGTGTCTTATCAAAACTGTTTTGATCAAGGGAAAATAGACTCAGCTTGGGGAAAATTTTTAATTTTTTTTTTCTTTTCTAAAATGCACTTTTAAAAGATATTTGTTCAGTTTGTCTTCCCCATGGTTCTTCTAGTCTACACCCAGAGTCAGAATACCAAGCAATCTGAGATTTCTTAGTTTCTGGGTGGATATATTAATCTCTGGTCAATGTTTTCTTCTCGGTCTAGCAAATACTTGCTGGTTTATACAAATTAAAACACCATTAGCAGGATATTAGTGAGAACTTCTTTCAATGTGAAGCATTCCAGCTGATAAATTCACCTGACTTGGGAACACACTGCTCTAAATCCTTAATTTAACTTGGGGATTAAAATTAAATTCTATCAGACACACATTTTCACTGATATTTGTGGCAGATTTTTTTTCTTCCTAATGAGTGCATTTCATCAACATTGTGCTATAGGATTCAACAATCATTTGAATTAAAGATAATTAATTTTTTTCTAAATGCAAAAGAACTGATAAAAGAAGTTGTGAGAAAGCACTTCAGGAACAGAAATCCTGAAATTTTGAAAGCACTCTCCTGAATGTCTATTAAGTCAACTTTTTCATTAGATTTGTTTAAACAAATTTCATTTGTTTGAAAACTAATTCTTAATCTCCTTGTAATCAACCTGCACTGAATAAAGCAAAATACCTAAGCATGGATGTTCTGATGAGATGGGTCCATTCAGACCAAGAAGGCTTTATTCCATGTAATCTTTACTAAGAGAAAAACTGCAAGGGAAAAAAAGATTTCAAAGTGTCTCTATTCTCCAGGGCCAAATCTTTAAAGGTTTTCAGCAGCCATATTTACTAGTTGACTCTGAAACAGCCTGAGAAAATAATATACTCTATCACTATATAGACTACCACTAATTTAGAAGGCTCAGAGAAGAAGATTATTCCTGAAATATACAGGTGAGATTGTCACATGGGAGAGACAGGATTCTTTCATCAAGTCTTTTTTGCTTAAATAAAAAGACATTTTTTATTGTGGGCTTTAGTCCTGTGATGGGCTTTTTTGGGTTTTGGAGGTTTTTTTAACTTCTATATCTCCCCATAGTTAATCTCTTAAATCGTTAATCAGTCTCTAATACTTGCAGCATATGTATCAACTGTGTCTGACACTGAACAAAATTATTGATTCTTAGGCACTAACAACCTGTTTTCAGGTTCTTTTGTTTCTTTTATGTCGTCTAATATTTTACCAGGGTATTTGCTTAGATATTTGTGAAGCTGCTTCTGTCATATTTGTATCCTCAGCATGGTAGAAAGCCTGAAATCTGCTATTCATAAATTATTTCTAGACACTGCATAGAGAGTATTCTCCAGCAAGACATAACTAGACACTGCATAGAGAGTATCTCCAGCAAGACATAACTCTTTCTCTAGATGTTTGTCTAGTGATTTGATTGAACTTTTAGGAGGGACATTACAAACAACAAAATACTATCACAATCAGAACAAAACATGTTGACAAATAGGATAAGAAACAAGCATGTTATTCATTATCTGTTTGATAGTAAAAACCCACTTTTTCATGCTACAGAGTAAAAACTAATTAATTATTACTTCTTTCATAATCTGTGAAATGTTACAAAAAATAAGAATGATTTTTATAAATCTGAAAATTTTTCACCCACAAAATGTACCGAAAAAAATCTATTACCATGATTTCTTGTCACTGACAGTCATATAAGGGGAAAAAAAAAAAATTAATTTTCTTTTTTTTTTTTTTGGGAGAGAGGAAAGAACAGTTTATTTCTCCTATTTGATTATCCTATATCTGACATTTCTATCTTAACAAAGTGACATAATAAAATCAACAAAAATATTAAAAATTCATTCAGTCACATCGTTTACAAGACGGATAGTTTTCAGACAAGGTCAAATACAAACGAACTGGGTGAGTGGGAAATTGTACACAGCTGTTATAGCTAATTTCTTTCCTTCACAGGGAATCAACTGCTCAAGTCCTGTTTGGCAGTCAATGGTGAATTTGCAGTTCTTTTGAAATTTTTTTTTTGTGGCACAAATGTGGTGAAGCCTGTGCAGCTGCTTCCCACCCAAACAGCTACAGTTCCTTTCCTTCAACACAGCACAAGGAGAGCATCCTGAAACAGACTTTCACCATTAGCATTTATGTGTTGATAAAAGGTTGAGTTTGAATGGCTGAAACCACTGGTACATTCTAGATCCCACAAACAGAAAGTAGACGCTTGATTTCCCCCCTCCCCTTTTTACCAAGATGAAAAGTATGTTTGAAAAAGTGCAAAGATCACTGACAGAATATGCTTTCTTCCTGTTTGCTAATATATTTGCAAACCTCTAATCCCACATTTGTGCTAATCCGTAAGAACAGGTAAGGGCTATTGAAGCTGCAAGTTTTAAACTTAGTCTGTATTTCTCACATCACTGTTACATCAGTAGGTGAAAGTAGATACTAAGGACTTATTCCTTTGTCTTCTTGAGAAAGTTGATGATTTTCAGAATAGTATCCTTTAAAATGCAGTGTTCATGAACTTGTTTAGTCAGACATCATATTTTTTCAAAAAGCTTTATTATCCCTTCACAAAGGAGCAATTCCACGTGTTCTGATTAACTTTGAAAGTTTGACTCCTGTTTAGCACCTAAGGCAACATCACTATTAAGCAAACATCAAACCTTAGTTCTTGTAGTTGTGCACACACAGAAGTTTTATCTGTACTTCTGAAGGGAACTATCTATGAAAATGGCTGTTAAAAGTTTTTCAGAAAATAAAATAATCTTTAATTATCTTTGGTATATCCTGTAAATGATAAAAATGGCTATTCTCACAAAAAAAAAAAAATTGCAAGCAAACTAAAAAAACAGGAAAGAAGGAATGAGAAATAATTATATTATTTGGGTGTGTTTTGATAAATTTTGATATTTTTGACATTATTTTAGCGTCTTTGAGCAAGAATATATCTCATTTAGAGATAATATCAATCATGTACAAAAAGGTAAAAGGGAAAAAAATGTCCTGAAGAATGCTGATGAATACATCCATTTTTTCTCCCAGATGAAAGCATGAATTCAGTCTGCACCACTCGCCTTTTTAATATTTTAGAATAGGACATGGCATCTTACTGTTTTAAAGAACGAAGATGAAAACAGGGCTTTCTGTTGCTAGGGGGTTTGGTTTTTTGTGGCTCTTTAAGTTTAAATTTAAACATGAAAGTGATAGTCACCAATTACCCAGGACAAAAGAAATAGCAATTATATAATGATGTTTTTATTATTTAAGGGAAAGCTGGCAGAACAACAACAGCAACTCATTACATGACTTTGATTTTTAGATTTCTCTTTTCTTCAATTTCATGACCAGTTTCAAAATCTCTGTGTGTGTGTGTGTGTGTGTGTGCATGATATAAAGACATGCTTTCTATATAGGTCACTGTTACTTTCCTTAAAAAGCTGCTGTATATTTCAAATAAATTTCTGACACTTTTGAGTAATTTAAGATATTATTGTAATGTAATGGATTACTTATACATACGTATTCATACTTCACATTACAGTTTAAAACAAAGCATTATGAGATTCAGTGGCTAGAATACCTATTTGTAAATGAAGCATATTTCCTGTAACTTATGAAGTTTATAACATACTAATATAAAATGAAAAAATGGTTGGAAGAGGACCTTAAAGATAATCTAGCTCCAACCTCCCTGCTATGGGCAGGAAACCTTCTACTAGACTCTCTTGCTCAGAGCCCCAAACTTGTTTTGAACACCTTCAGGAATGGGACATCCACAACTTCTTTAAGCAACCCGTTACAGTACCTCACCAACCTCACAGTTCAGAATTTCTTCCTAATATCTAATCTAAACCTACCCTCCTTCATCTTAAGGCCATTACCCCGGTCCTATTACTACTTGTCCCTGTGAAAAGTCCCTCTCCAGCCTTCTTTAAGGTGCCCTTTAGATATGCAAAGGCTACTGTAAGGTCTTCCTGAAGGCTTGTCTTCTCCAGGCTGAACAGCCTCAGCCTATTTTCATAGGAGAGGTGTTCCGGCCCTGTGATCCACTTAGTGACTCTCCTCTGGCCTCCATCCAGCAGGTCCACATCTTTCTTGTGTCAAGGACCCCAGAGCCGAATGCAGCACTCCGGGTGGTTTCACACCTCGTTTGATGCAGCCCAGACTGCATCTGGCCTTTTGGGCTGCAATCGCACAGTGCTGAGCCCTGTCGAGCCTTTGTCCTCAAACACTCCCAAGTCTTTCTTCCTAGGGCTAGTATTCATTCTCTACCCAGCCGGTACTTGTTCTTAGGATTGCCCCAGTCCAGGTGCAGAAAATGAACGCTGCCATCAGGGCTCATACTGCCTCACACAGTTCAACATTAACTCAGGCATCCTTGTGGTTGGATGAACTCACAGGCCACAACCTTAAATATCCATTACATTCCTTCCATTCTGTCTTGCAAAATCACCACTGCAACAGTTCTGATCTTATTTCATATACTCTAGGTTTAAAACAGCCCTAAAATACATGAGATTATTTAAATAACACCTATTTTTTAATTGCGTCTCAAAGTTTACAAAAAGTACATACTACAGAAACAGGAACAAGACAAACTGATGTTGTGCCCCCGTAAGCACAGATCTTGGTCTGCAGGAACTTCATGCTTATGAAAAAACAGCTGTAAATGTGTGTGTAAAAATCTATAGGAAGACATAGATAGTGTTAATATTCTTTTTATTTCCCCGTCTCTCTTTTTTCTTTTATTTTGTTTTCCTCCGTCTCTTTGGGGTGTTTTTTTAAGAAAGAAAGGAATGTAGTTGCTTAAAGTGCCTCCATCATCACTGAGAAAACATGAGTAAGTGGTAAGAAACAATATGAATTTAAATTTCAAGTGTAAATATGGGGTATGCAAACCCATAAAGAATGTTACTTAATTCTCTGAAATAACTCATCTCTAGAAATAAAAAGATCCCATGTATCTGCCTTCTCACACTCCTCCACACTTGCCAGAGAAAGCAAAGTAGCAGAGAATAATGAGGAGAAAGAGAGCAGAGGCAGCAGAGAAAGGCATCAGCACAAATGTGTAACCTTGCAAAGCACAGGAAGGAAGAAGACAAATTTGCAGTGTCAATACCATTCGTAATGACCCATGGTTTTGCAAGCAGCGGTGCGGACACTGCCAGCACACGCCTGCGAGCGTGTTAAGGTGAATGTGTTTTGTGAACATGGTGAAAACTCCACGGCGTATAGAACCCCACATATTTTAGGAATGACCTTCGTCTGTACCTGCAGGCTGCTGACTGGACAAACAGCGAATCTGCTCTCAAGGGCAGTCAGACACAGCACAGTCAGATAAAATGTTTCTCGCAGCATTTCTACAGCTGGATGAGTTTACAAAGCATGTCCTTGCTCAGGGCCATATCTACTAGAGTAGTAGATCAATAGTAGAGCTACTAGAACCTACTAGTAATAATTTACACTATCTAACAGTATAGTTTAAGTGATTAGACATGTTGTCTCTAATTAAAGGATTAACATGTTGCATGTCAGACTATTTTATACTGCAGCATTTTATTATAGCTTCTTACTACATCTTTACAACATTAAAATAAATTGAAATTCTGGTTGAAAAATTTCCAAGGAAAAAAAGGCTTGAAGCTTTGATTGGGAGCAGAAAAATTACAGTCAGATGTAAATTTTACATGGCTTCGGACATCTGAATAATATACTACTTTTCAATGTTTGTGAAAATTTAAAAGATTTTCCTCTTCCCATTCTCTGATGTACCTATTAGAGCTATTCTAGCCCTTAACATGTTCTGTAAAGCCGTAAGCAGATCTTGTGGTTTCAAATGGAATCAGTATGAGTAGGGGAATCATTGGCGCCAGATCATAGATTGGCAGAAACATACTAAAAGACGCCAAACTTGGGAGAAAATAATTATAAAGAACAACACATATTTTGAGTTTGGGTAATGAAAAAAAAGATCCACAAAAGGACATAGACTGCAAAGAAAAAAGTTAACTCCAAGGTTACTTTCTCTATGTTCCAATACCATCAATTATTTAAATATTTTGGATTTTGTTTAAAAATAAATGTTTTTTTCTTTTTTTTTAATACAATAGTACCTAATTTTTAATGGTGAATATCTGTGAAAATTTGTACTTTTTTAATCAGTCTTTTTTATCCTAGGTTAATTTGCAATATATACTCATATCATTCCAAGTTAGCAACAAATAAATTCTATTGATTTGTATTTGGGAAGTCATGGGAGTAATATTCTGTAGAAGAAGTAGCAGCCATGGAACCATTAAGGTGTTGCACTTCTTAAGGATAATAATTTGGGAATCACTTTAAAATTCAGTATGATTGGGAGGATGTAAGTGTGTGAGTCTGTGTCAATACAGAACTCCTGTCTATTCTTTTATAGTCCATGGAGAACTATTTCATTAGTGTTGATAGAAACACACAGAAGCATCTTTTTCACTCAGTCATAGAATAGAATCACTTCAGTATTTTTATGAACTATTTCGAACTTATGACGATAATTTTCCTTGGAATTCACTGAGAGAATGCATGATTTCACAACAAATTAAAGGCAAAGACATTAGGGAGTATTACTTGATGTGATGATGCATGGCACCGTCTGGGATGTAGTATTATAATACAATCTGATGTTTGAAGCATCTCCTGGATATAAATTAGTTCAGTAGGTCCTTCAAAAGTTGCCTCACTTCCTTGAAATCTGTTTGAATGTGCCATCTTCTCTCTTTACATCTGCCTGGGATCTGTAACAGTTTCATAATCACCAGTCTCAGCCATTGCCTTATTCAGGGTAAAGACAATAGGAAAGTAGATGGCCTTGTGCCATTTAAATTTTCTCTGTTGGTGATGTCATCAGTTAATTTAAATTGTCTTTAACTATTATATATATGAGTGCATATGAGTCCATGCACAACCAAAAAGCTAACCGAGAGATATTGAAAGAAAAATCTGATTGTGATCTACACATCAAAAAGTGGTTAGAAATAATATCCAAATGGAGGACAGAGAGAAAGTGGAGGTCTGCCAACTACAGCTATTTGTGGAAACATGATGAAAGAGAATTTTAATAAAAAACATTGCTTCACAAAGACTATAGTATCTTGCTTGAAGTATTTTCCCAGAAGTCATTAGGAGATTGAAAGCAGAGTTCAGAAAATCTCTGACTGGGTTCAGTGTGCTGCTATGCATCATGATTTTTCTTCAACACACAGATTCGAGACAGCAAACAATGCCATAGGTCCTGGACTGCCTAACACAGGCTGCACAGCTTGTGGGTTTCAGGCTTCTTCCGTGGCTTCTTCATACTGAGACTCCAGAAACCAGCTTCTTACTGTGATTTTAGGTTACCTGCTAGAGAGTCAGACAGTCTGGGAGCATAAGGGTCTAGGGAAGCAAGGAAGTACTAGTCCAAGAGAACACAAAAGTAAGTTAAGGTTATTGACATAACCTTCAAAACATTTTACAAGATACAGTCTTTCTAGAATAACGTGTAGTTTGAGGTAAAACTTTAATTGATAAGACTCCATCCTTTTATTCTGTCTCTGTATTGCACATTATCTGTTCAATATTGATTTTCAAACTGTGAACTGAAGCAGACAATCATGTTTGGATGTTCAGGGTTTGTCTCCACACCAGAGTAAGTGGAAGTAGAAGGGTAGCTGTTTAGTTGTCAATTCTATAAGCTCAATTTAGATAGAAGTAGTATTTTTAAAATTAATGTTAAACTGTAATTTCTGTGTTTAATTGGTATTAAAATACTCCGACTTTGCTCAGGCTGATATTCAGATTATAGAGAGGAAAGTGTCTTACTTATGTTTCTTCTTAGATGATTCCTAGTACAAAATTTTGTTGCTATTGAATTTAACAGGTCTGTCATGATGAACATAAGCACTTGAATTTACTTAGGAGCAATATGTTACAATATGTGTAAAAACTACAATAAATCATTCAAATATATTAAGTCACTGAAATCAACAAAATTAAATTAGGAACAGCTTTGTTGCTATTTATTATAAGCATAGTATGTTCAGAATACAAAAGGAATTGCACAAAATATTCTAAGTGTTTATATCTGCCAAGTACGCAGAAATTTCCTGTGAAAAAAGGAAAAAAAGAACATGCAAAGAATCCACAAAACAAGAGCAACTCAAGTGTAATGTACTGTATTGCATACATTAAGTCAGTAATTCAGTTCCAAATATGATCTTAAATATTCACAAGATTATATCATAAAGACCATCAATCAACTAATTGACACATGACAATTTTTTTAAAAGTGTCAATCATCAGTATTTGGCCTAGTTATTTAAACATTAGATGAGCCTCTAAAATAGGTCATTCAACTTTCAAATATAAGTAGAAGTCTATCTAATCAGGGCAATTAAATGTGTATTATTAAGAGTTTATTCAGTTCTTTTAATCATTACACAATTTATAAGTCAGTTTCTTTTATCTGTAACTTGGATCCTTGAACACAGAGTACTTGAGGGATCGAGCATCATTTTCATTAACTGTATTTTCTTTGAAGTAAAATCTTCAGTCTTTTGCAGTGTAATTCCATAGTAATTTAAATCACTGTCCTGCTTTCCTGTAATGAGCTTTATTTTTACAGCACTTGACTGTAACTGTGAATTACAGACAAAACAGGTCCCGAAGATGTGAATTGGCACAGGTGTGATTGGCGCAGCATGCAGCTGACTGTTTTTTTGTGGTTTTTTGTGGTTTTTTGTGGTTTTTTTTTATTTTTATTTTTTTATTTTAACGTGATTTATGAAAAAATAGTGCTGGTATCTGCACTTGTTAGAAAATTATTCATCTTTTCCTGGGTTAGAGCTCCACTTGGTGGTCAACAGGACAACTTGCAAGATTGTCATTAACTTTAAAAAAAGAATTACAGGTACACTTAATGTTATTTTTAGAATATAAAGTAATAATTTTAAAAACTCAAACTCCAACCCTAAGTAATGTGTACTTCGATTGTACTAGCTAATAAGAGTACTTTTATAGATGGGGATACACTTTTCCTTAAAGCAAATTCTGATAAAATTAATTCTCACTGATTTACCAAACTCTATGGCAAAATATTCTTATTTTTGCTTAGCAGACATAGAGCAGATGACACAGGAACTGAAAAAAAATTCCCACAGTGATAAAGAGAAGTGATTTTGACTTCTTTCTGGGATTCTAAGAGCATATTAGGAAGAGAAGAAAAGAAAAATATAATGATTTAGTTTTTAAATGTCATGTGCTGTTAATTTGTTAAAATCTGTGTGTTCTGTGTCAGATAGCTAGAGTATATCGATATTTCCCCATCTATTGAAATCAGCACTAGATAAAATTGAAATGTTTGGATTCTGATATTTGTAAATATAAACAAATATTGACTAATACCTAATATTTACTTCTCTCTTTTGCAAATAAAATTTTGGTCACTGAAAAATTATCAGTGGGAAAATATCCTTTCTCATTTAATTCAGTGGTTTGGGTATCAATTAACTCCTTCCACCTCGTCATAAACTGTCGTGACAGCAACTTAGAACAACATAATCATACCCTTAATAGCATGTCTCCTGACGCTCTCCAATAACCTCCGTGTCTGGTCGTCTTCTAAATGAGGAAGATGCATAGAGAAATCATGTCCATAGTGCTTTATTTAGTATTTATAAATAGTCAGTGGGCATGAACGGAAACACAGGAGGAAAAACTTTTTTGTTCTGCGAGTGACAAAACGCTGGCACACATTGCCCAGAGAGAGTGTGGAGTCTCTGTCTTTGAAGATTTTCAAAAGCCTTCTGGACATGGTCCTGAGCAACCAAGATTTAAACAACCCTACTTGTGCAGGGTTGTTGGGCCAGGCCAGATGTTCTCCAGAGGTCTCTCCCAAAACCAACAATTCTGTGATTATATGTTTCTGTGATTTTGCTTAAAGGACAATCTCTAAAATCTTACATTTATGAAGATAAAAGATATCCTAAATTGTGAAAATCCTTATGAATCCTTGTTACTTCTACTGCTGGTTTTAATTTTTCTTCATAATATTTTTCATGGTCAGGCAAAATTTGACTCTTACAGTAACTCTCTTTTGGACATTTACTGGGTTTTTTAATGAGCTTTTTCAGTGCAGTTCTTAGAAAACTAGAGTTTGGAAAAGTCAGGTAAAAATATTTTTCTATATATTCTCTCAAGCATGTTTATTCTGTATAAGATTTTTTTAAAATTCCTGACCAATGGATATAAAGAGTTTTAGTGTGTGTTTATAGAGAATTTTAAAATGGATAACTCTGAAAGAAAACAAACAAAAAAAACAATCAAGCAAACCTATTTAATGGTCGAAGTTTAGCATAACTGTGACATTTTTCAATCATTTACTGAAATTCCTACAGCCGCTAAATTTACTATTTCTTAGTCTGTTTAAAGGTCTGTGATTAGATGCACTGCTATTTTGAAGAGGAAATTATATACAATTTATTCAATGCATGCATAAACACCAATACTTTTATAAGGCTTTGTAATCATGTAAGATTTCTTATGCTTAGCTTTAGTCACCTAAAAATCATAGATGTCTGACCTATCCTAGAATTCTGTTATTGTCGATGGGGGAAAACAGGATGGTTTTGAAGTAGATTGGATAAACCACTCCTGTGCATCTACCTAAGAAGAAGGTGAACTGTCTTGGGGAAGCAGCTATTTATCTCTGAATGAGAGCCCAAATCTCCACCTAGATCAGTGAGCCTATGACTGTTCTCGGGCCCTGAGGCTGACTGACAGAGAGAGTCACCTCCAAAAAGACTTTAGGGAACAATGTTTTGCACATACTCACTCCTGAACTTTTCTCGGATAGTCTTTGGAAAAGGCTGAGTCGCCTTAGAATGAAGCCATGCCAGGGACTATGAGATAAACAGTAGAAATAGTTGTTTGTGTCCAGGAAAGTATTGTGGCACTAATAATTTACTGAAATGGATGTAGCTATGAGTTTTTACTTTTAACTCAGATACTTTTCATGCAGCTCCACCAACTTATACAGAGAACTGCCACTTCTGATGTGTTAACACAGTGGTTTTGAGTGATAATTTTCCTTTTTTATAAATGTATGAACTTCCTGATAAACTCAACTTGTATAATAAATCCAAAAAAGTCAATAAAAATTGAAAGGCACTGGGTTTTACTAGAAATCCTTTATGGAACTTTAGGGCACAGAATTACAGGGGAGACTAAATGTCTCGGCCTTCATCTAAAATACCACTTTTATAATTCTTGCCTGAGCACCATATAAATCTGAACACTCTTGAAGTGAGATGTCAGCCAAGATTTACTCTCTTCTTTGCACATACTTAGTACACTAGAGAATTAAAAGGTAAAACTATAAAAGGTTATGCCTTAGGTATCAACTGAGGAGTAAAAGATCACCAGAGTTTATGCGGGAATTAGAAAAATCATTGAAATTACAAACTGGTAAACCAGCAGGATTGTCTTTATATGTGCACCAACAGTATTTCAAAAGGAGATTGTAGTTTGCTAATATATTAGAATTTTTTTAACATATATTTTATATTCAGCTCAGAATAAATGAGTAGATAAAAGAGAAATGAATGGCATAAGGCTTTCAAAGGACTGTTGATACAGTAACTCAGGAAACAGACCCCTTAAGGCTAAATAATATAGTGAAAGGCTAATAATAGAGATTACAATCTAGCTGAAATATGGGAAAGAAGAAAAAAAGATTAATTTTCTGCACATCAAAATTCTAATCCAGGATGTCACTGTTTGCACAGAAGAATACTGTGATTATTCTTACATTACTTAACAACTAAAAAGTTTTCTTACCATAGGCATTTCCATAACTATTTCTGCCAGCTGTGTGGTTTAAATAGAAAATCAAACATACAGATGTTTGAAAAATTGCACTCTTTCATTAACATTTTCATGTCGGTTTTTCATCATCATCTCTCTGTTTCTAGTTAATACCAGTTTTCCATGTGAGAATAAGGAAAAGAAAACCACATTCACAGAGAGTTAAACTAGAAGGTCAACAACTAAACTATAAATAGATTTCACCAGAATTGACAGTTAAATTTTCCTTTATGTGAAAATAAATGAGAAGAAAGATATGTACAAAATTATAAATCATACAGGGAATATAGATATCTGGTTTATTTCACAGCATATAAAAAATTTAAAGCAATACTTACTATATTACAAAGGAAATTTATTCACTACTGGCAAAAGGGATATTATTCAGCTGCACAGGCATTGGAACACAGAAATCAGAAAAACAGATTATTTACTGTAGAAGATAATATGGAATAGCTGATATTTCATAAATGTTTATTTACTGTTTTTCTCTCTCTAAGTCGTGTAATACGTGGCTTATAACTTTGATTTCTGGACCAAACCAATGAAATCTCTCATATTCCAGAGGAAAAGAAACCCTACGGACACACACTTTATCTTAGCTGTCTCATGAGAGATTTTGTACAAATTTTTATTTGTCACAACGAGATAATACTTTTCATAGCACATCTTGAGCTTCTTCTACTTCCCTATAAAATTTTAGATTTTTTTTTCCCCCCCTTGGAGATTGGATTAGTGCATGTTTCACATGTTGTTAGACACATGTTCTAATCCATTTGGTATTTTATTGAAAAAGAAGGCAGTAACTGTCATACTGCAAAATGGTTCATTTTTTCTCTCTGAACAGAGCCAAATGGAACATTATAAACCAAATCCACCCACAGGACTTTGCTCTTTACTTCACAATCTTTTCGCTGTGCCATTTCCTGAGGTCAGATCTGAAGCAGAACAGACATAACCAGCAATCTGGAAAGCCCAGCAGCAACTGTGTAGTTCAGTCTGTGTGTGTGTGCATGTACGTGCCTCAGAAACAACCACCAGACACTGAGCGTTGTGAAGTGCCAGATAAATATGTTTCACTAAAATTTAAAAATAAGTTCATTGTTCAGCTTGTTTGTTTGTTTGGTTTTGGTTTTGCATTTAGAGAAAGCTTAATGAGATTGCTTAGCATTAAGTTAAGAACTAACCATAAACTCTTCCCCTCTCCTCTATAACCTCTTTATTTCTTGGTTTCTCTCAACATGATCTCTCGGGTTTTGTGTGGTTTCCTTTTTGTTTCTATTGTGGTTGCAGAAATCTGAGCTTTGTTGCCTTCAGTATCTGGGATGTTCCTCCTTACAGTCCTCATGGCCAGGCAATTTGCTGTCTCCCCTCTGTCCCCCAATGCTCACACAACCTTGTCTTGAGATACAGACTCTGTCCCCTCAGAGCTACTCCCCCAGTTTTCTCTTTTTATGCCCTCAAGTCTTATCATCATCTCCTCTGGAGCATCCTCTCTTGCATTGCAAGGTGAAGCATAATCCTCCAGATCACAGAATCAATAAATCCTAAAACATTCCAGGCTGGATGTGACCTTGAAAAATCATCTGGTCCAAACACTTTATGGAAAAGGGAAATTAAATGAGATTATCTAGCACCACAGCCGGTCTTGTCTTGGAAACCTCCAGGGATAGACACCACATCATGTCCTTGGGGAGATTGTTTCAGTAACAGATTTTCCTCACAGTGTGTTTTTTGGTTTTTTACATCAATATGAAACCTCTGCTGGCATAACTTGCACCCATTGCTTTATAACCTTGTTGTGTGGCTCCTTAAAGGAGAGAACTAGTCCTCTCTGTAACCGCTCTTTAGTTACAGAAAACAGTGATGAGATACCCCTGAGTTTTCTCTCCCACGGTGTCAAAAGACCTTGCTCCTCTGGTCTTTCTGCATAGGGCAGGTTCTTAAGCCCTTCGATCACCCTTGTGGCCTTCTTTTGAATGCTCTCTGGTCTGTCTGCATCTTGGTTGAATTTTGGGGACCAGAAACAGACACAGTACTCCAGGTACGGCCTTGCAGGTGCTTAATGGAATGATCATGTCTCTATCTCTGCCAGTAATGGTGCCACGGATGTAGCCCAGGATCTAAATTTGTTCTTTTGTTTTTGCTGCAGATGCACACTGCTGACTCATGGTCAGCTTGTTGTCCACCAGGACTCCCAGGTCCCTTTCCATAAGGATACTCTACAGCCACACAGATCCTATCCTCTACTTGTCTCTGTGGTTATCATCCAGGTGCAGGAGATAGCACTGTATTGAACTTCACATTGTTCTTGCTAACTCACCTTTTCAACCAGTCCAGCTCTCTTTGTAAGATGACTCTCCCTTCTAACATGTCCACCTCATGACTCAGTTTGTTTTCATCATTAAACTTGATGAGAGTACTTTCAGTCCCACCCTCCATAAAATTTATGGAGAAGTTGAACAGTTTCAAGCCCAGTATCAGTCCTTGAGGGATCTCACCTGTAAAAGCCATGGATTGACACCCTCTGTCTCTGGTCTATTAACCTATCTCACAGACCAGCTATCCACTCTTGCCAGTTTGTTTAGGAGGAGGCAATGGGCACCAGTGTCCAGTTCCTCACTTAAGTCCAGCTAAACAGAATGTACTCCTTGCCTGATATCCACAGAAAATCCTACTTTGTTGTAGAAGGTGATCAGGTTGGTCAGGCTGCTAGGTATTTCCATACGTCACATTGCTTCTTAGGAGGGAGTCACTGGGCACGTGTCCGGATGTGTTTGTTAAAACTCCTGAACTTCTCATTGACAGGCTGTACACTGACAACATCCTAGACATCACCAAGACGTGAAAAGTCCAGTCCAGGATCTATTTCCATTTAACAGACTAGAAAAATGGGCAAAGTAGAGCAGAAACCAGCTCCACAGAATGGGATCCAGGCTGCACTGTGAGTGAACCCAAGAACGGAAGCTAGGTCACATGCTTTGCTTTAAAATATTGGACAGTAACGAATTTCCCTTCCCAATATGGCTGCGCAAATTGAGGTCATTAGCTGCATGAATAGGCATCGAGTTTATAAGCAAGAAGTAGGCTGACATCATACATTTCTGCAGAAAGACTTGTGGAAGAGTACCGAACATGATCATGAACCAACAGTACTTAAAAGTTTGTAGAATTAATTCTGAGAAAAAGAAAAATAAGGAAGGTTTATACGATTGAAAATATTTTTTGTTTTGATCTGTGCTTCAGTTTTGGGTTTGCTAGTTGGGGTTTCTGGGATTTTTTATTTTTTCTTTTCTTGTCCCTAGATATTCCTAACAAAGATTTTTATCAAAATACAAATAAATTTATTTTGGCTGTTTTGAACAGCGTCTTTGAGGGCTGAAAAGAGAGGCAGCTATTTCAGAGACTTTTAGACAAAATGAAAAGAGGTAGCAAGGTGAGTGCTTTTTAAGGTTCTCAATTTTTTTTTCTGGGAAACAATAAAGGATGGAATTTTAAGTATCAAATTTTATTTTTTTTAAAAAAGAGAGAAAAAAACCCCCACAACCAGCCAAACAAAAAACAACAACAAAAAGCCCATATGAAATATAATCTCTCTCAAAAAAAAAAAAAAAAAAAGAAAAAAATCCTGTCACAGTTTAGAAAAACGTTGTTACAGTTGAGCATCATTTCAACAGCATTTACCCAGGTAATACTTTCTATCTGAAGTTTATTACACCTGTCTTTCCCAACAGGCACAGCTGTATTTCCAGACAGCTCCTAAATCCTTCAGAGGAGCTGTCAGTCAGTCATTACCTTGCCACTTCTGGTGAGAGCAGCGTGCTTCCCGCTGCCAGGCTTTGCCTAGGATTCAGCAGAAGCGCAGGGCGGCCGATGCCGGGCTGCCTCCTTTCCCCTGGGCGGCACTGCTGTACAGGCTCCGCTTTCCCGGCAGGGACACGGGGCACGGCCGTGCAGTGGCACCGCTGTGCAGAGAGGACAGCCGTGACAGCACGTATAGAGGATGGGAAATAGCTCTGCATGCCTAGAGAGGTGATCGTGCAGGACCAAAGGAATATGTTGGTAGGAATGTGGCTTAAATAAACTGCAAAGACTGTAGGATTTGATTCAGCTGCAGCAATGGTGATGCAAGCTCAACAGGCTGAAGTGCTGTGCTGGTTTTGACAGTTTTCATTATACCCTTTATGATCTTGCTATAGAACTTAGTCCGTGACTGGATTTTAAAATAAAAGAGTTTTACTGAACAGAGTTGCAGTCTTTAAATTAGAGGGACTGAGTTTCAAGAGTAACGTTCATAATACAGAGTTTCTAATGTCTTAGACAATGATATTCTGTTAAGAGGAACAGACATTTATGGCATTCACAAAATAAAGCCCATTCAAAGACTATATAGACAACAGAAAATATTAGAGAAAGTGCCAGTGCCACTCTTTCAGAGCTGTGGATTTTCCCTTGTCAGAAGCAGAAAGAGTTCTGAGGCCAGCAAAGCATTTAGAGTGGTAAAGGCTTTCAGCATTGACTTCCAAGAACATTGAGCACTGGCTGCTTCTAATGACTTTAATGAAACCTGCTGTTCCTCTGCTGTTCCATGAAACATATCCATATACTGTTGGCCCAAAAGGCTCAAGAGATATTGTACATTAACAGACAACCCAGACTAAAAAACAAGCAAGCAAGCAAGCAGCAACAACCCACACACAGTGTAAGGTACACTTAGGATAAACATGAATAATCTATTTGCTTTGGTTAGGAATAATCAACATAGCATTTCTGATGTGATATGAGGATAGATGTCACCATTAACTGCATTTTCCTTCAAAGTAATGCTAACATTTTTTGCAGCAGTTGATCTTTGGTACATTATTCTCTTGAAATGCAATTCCACGTCATAGTGGAACTGTGAAAGAAGAGTGATGTCTGATCTAAAACACACTTTAAAAAGCATGCCACTGTGGACAAAAGATCAGGTGCTAAAGTACACGCCAGTATCAGATCCTCAGGAAATATTCCAGGCTGGCAGCTGTGCCCTGCCTTTGTATTTCAAACTCCTATGTCTTCTAGCAACATGTTGTATATCCATTAGATGCTTTTCAAAAAATATTTTAAAAATTATATCTTCAATTACTTACAGTCTGAGTTCATTATAGTTAACAATTGACACAAGGAAGTCTGCATTTAAAAAAAAATAAAAAGAAAAGTTTTAATGCTCTTAGTACTTAAACTTATGCTCCCACCAATTATTTCTTATGTGACATCTAGCCTGCTGAATATTTTTAGAGGATGAGGAGTACTTGGCCTAAAATCATGGTAATTCCAGCCAAAAAAATTAATAATCATACTGCAGCTGACAAGATTTACATGATTTGCAATGATTTCTCTTGCTGCTCTTAAACAAGTTGTGATCTAAAAATAAAACCCCTAATTAAAATATAGATATAAATTAAAACAACAAAAAAAAAGACTATAGTTTATTTGTAAGAACAGTAGTTTTAACTTACCCATGATCTGTCTCACCCACTACTACCTAGGGGGGAAATTATGCTGCTGTTTTGACTTTTGGTTTATATTGGCTTATGTCATGCATGTCCCTAATACTCTCTCCAGCTTCACAACTATAAACTATCTGCATTTGCTTCCATAAGAAGCATTATCTTGGCCACAATAGGATTCTGTAAGGAGGGACTGACAATATATTCTTTAAAAACCTCACATATTAGGGAAAAAAAGAAAGAGTAGTCTTATTTTTATAACTGCCTCATTTCCTTAGGAAGAAACAAAGGATGGATGGCACATTAAGGATTTAAAAGAAAGGCTGTGAAGAGTGTAAGGGAAAATGCTTTTATCAGGAGCTTAGAACCTCATAATAAGTGACAGCTGATGCCACAAACAAACTAATTAATGATGGTCTGATGAGAGAAAATGTCCCCTGGAGAAGAAACAAAACAGAGCAGTGATAGAATTCGAGACAAAAAGCTAAGGGTAAGAGGAAGAAAATGTTGTGGAATTAAAGCTCTGTATTTAAGTAAAAACAAAACCCTAGTTCATTAAACAGAAATGTTCATGCATCTTGCAATAACTTCTACTGTTTCCATGGTACCTGTCACATTTTGGGGAAACAAACTGTAGCTTTGAGGGACATGAAATTACCTGCTTCTGTTTGGCAAGAATTGGTGATTTTTGGCTTTGTTTGTAAAAAAAGGAGGAAAAATGTCTTTGGACTTTTTTGTCCAAGTTGTGTTACTGTTCATAGGGAATCAAAACTCAGATACAGCAGTTAAAATTATCAACATAATTGTTGTGATTATTTGAATTGAGCAGATTTTACAGAATCACAGAATTAATTGGCTTGGAAAAGACCTCTGGGACCATCAAGTCCAACCTATGACCAAACACCACCCTGTCACCTAGACCATGGCACTGAGTGCAGCATCCAGTCTTTCCTTAAACACCTCCATGGATGATGACTCCACCACCTCTGTGGGTAGCCCACTTCAATGTCCAATCACTCTTTTTGTGATGGAATTCCTCCTGATGTCCAGCCTGTACCTCTCCTGGCGCAGTTTAAGACTATATCCCCTCATCCTGTTGCTGGTTGCCTGGGAGAAAAGGCCAACCCCCACCTGGCTACAACCATGGTCCCCATTTATGGAGCATTTACTTACATAAATGGTCCAGTAGGCTGGGGTTTTTTTGAGATACTGCAGAGAAATGCCTAATGTTTTCCACCTGTCCCTGTACATCCCTGGACATGAGCCTTGGCAGCAGATTCCTATTTTTCCTGCCTCCTGCTAATCCAAGATTCACTATAGTTATTTTGTCATCCTGCTCCACTACTTTATAATGCTTTGAAATATGTCACTCCTCACTGGCATGTCCTATCTACATTGACAGCATGGGGAAAGTTCTTAAATGTGAGGCCATTGAGTGGACTCAGGTTCAGACCTTTCATATGCCAGTCTTTTCCTCCTCTTTCTATAAGCTTTGACTCTGACTCTAGAGCACACAGAAGCAGAGTTGTAGATATGTTTGTTTTTTCAATGAGGTCATCGGTTCTGAACTGAAGTGTTGCTGCATGGAGCAGGAATGTGCTCTGTCCTCCTCAGACTACAGAAGTGAGATATTATGGCATGTCCTACAGCCATAATGCCCCATGGCCCAGACACTAAAGGCCTTTTTCTTTTGCAAAGTCCATAAAGTCCAAAGTGATTATTGTGCAAGGGAAAGGTGGTTTGCCTTTTGTCAGGAAACAAAGCACATGGTCAAATCTTACATATTTTACTCATTATTTGAACTCCAAATCTTCATTTCATAGTTTTTTGTTTGTTTTTTGTTTGTCTGTTTGGTTGTTTTTGTTTTGGTTTGGTTTGGTTTTGTTTTTGTTTTGTTTTGTTTGGTGTTTTTTTTTTTTTTCCCTCTTGAGGCAAAAGCTTACAGTGATCTTTGAAGGACCAGGAAAAGAAAAACAGGTTCTTTCCTATGTGGTCCTTTGGATGCCGCTGAAGAAATTAACTGAAGAGACCATGTCTCTTGGTATAGCTTTCACTGCACAGAAATTGGTCATCTAACAGGGGTCATGGCTTCTTTTGCATGGGCTGCAATTGGAGAGTTTGATAGTAGATGAATACTGGAAACCTTTCCACTTTTTCTGACTTTCCAGAAACACTCCATAGATTAATGTTGCCTGTATACAAAGTTGTATGTATGCAATTTTTACATTGAATATTTTGTTAGAAGGAAAAACATGGTTAAGGAAGAAACCTGCCTGGTTTTCTTGTTTTGACCACCTGATCAGTAAAACAGATCAACTATTAATTACACAGTATATATATATATATATATATATATATATATATAAAAAAATAGGGAAAAAGTAGTAACAGTCAGACACCTTTTAATATCAAGCCTGTGTTATCCTCAGGCACAACTTTCTGTTTTTTAAGATTTAATATGGTACAATCTCATAATTTACAAAAATTTTCAAATGGGGATTAAGGCTCTGAATAATTCATCAACCTATTTCTGACAAATGTGGTACTTAGTGAAGTGTTCTCTCATGTTGACTGCACTGATGAATGCAGAAACCAGGGAAAACTATTATAATGATATAATTATTCACCTTTTTTTTCTCAATAACTAAACAAGCAGATAAATGTGGTTTTACATGATTTGGTTAAAAATCAAAAACATTCCAATGCACATACCTGATACTAATTCATCTACTTCATCTGCAGTTTACGTAACATGTTAACCCTTCCAATTAGAAATTGTAGTTTTTCCTGACACATCTTCATCCTAGATTTCAGATCTGTCATGGCTTAGGAGTGGTACTCCCCAATGTAGTACTCCCACCGAAACTCTCCGAATCATGGGCTGCTCAATTGCTCTCCCCTTTCCTTGCAGGTGGCTGGAGAGAAGACCTGGAGGCACAAAAGGTAAAACTCATGGGTTGAGGTAAGAGCAATTTGCTGGAAATAGTGATGAGATAAGAAAGCAATGAGTAACATCAACAATATTAACAACAAAGTGTACAACATAGGCAAACAATTCACACGTGGTTCCTCTGAATCAGCATTATCTTACCAGAAGGAGCCCCTTCACCCTGTTCCTAGCAAAGCTGTGAGTTGGTACAGAATACCCTCTGTGTCCTGGGCGTAGCCTCTCCTGGCTACTATAAAAATTAGCCTAGTCCTACCTGGAATCAAGACAACATCTCAACATTCAAATGCTTACCATTCCTGCTTTCTCAGAGATGCAGTGAGAAAACATTTACTGCCCATACAACAACCATGCCATTCTATTTGGAGTTTTTCTTTGTTTAAAAGCACAGGAAGGCTGAGTGAGTTGCTGTTCCTAAATATTTTGTTAGTTTGAAGTTGACAAACACATCCAAGCAGATTATTACATACTTACTCAATCCCTTATATAAAAATATTTCACGTTTTCATTTTTCCAGCAGTATTTATCTCTTTTGCTATTCAACAGCAAAATAAATAAATCTCTGTAGAATGATAATCCACAAGGAGTTTGGTATGCAAAAATGTGACAAAGTGTCACTGCAGTTAAAGAAAATGCATCTGCAAATGTCAGTGACATGTAAAGATTTAGATTAACTCCACAGAGGTTCATGTCCTTTCTCTGAACTTAATAACAAATGTTACTTTCTGGACTTGAACATAAACATATTTAAGCTAATTTTCAAAATGACTGCATTCAGTAATTTTGCCTTCTTTAAATTTATCTTACAAAAAAAATGTAATAGACTTTAATATAATTTTTGTTGTTTGTTTTAATTTCTTTTTCATTTAAGTAGAAATCCATGACTGATTGCTGAAGTTTCTATATAATTGGAGTTAGGAAAGATAACCACTTACACCAAGCTTGTTTCCCCATGGTACCTCAGCATAATACCTCATTGTGAAATAGGAAGATTAAATGTAGATCAGGAAGTGGGAGAGATTTTTTTTTTTAATTGTCTCTGAAATAACCAGAAGAACTATCAGTGCTGAGAGTGGCTATTCTTTGAAGGAAATATGAATTTAGTTATGAATATAATTATTTGACTTGCTTCATAAGAATAAAAATAAAAGCAAAATTTAATTTAACCAAGACAGGCAGTCTTTTAACAGCGAAGATCCAGAAATATTTTGAATCGCTTCTCCAATTTTGAGAATCATGTGAGTCATGCACAACAACTGAATATTTCCTTCTTTTTCTCCTTACCTCACAAAAATGTAGAGATTTAGAAGACTGCTTAAAACATTGAGATTTTTTCCAGATGTGATCAGATCAGTTATTTTTCTAAGCTGTTTTTCTGGCATATTGGAGTGATACAGATTTTGGTTGTGAGGGAAGGAGAAACGTGAAATCTACTTTATCACTCTATTTCCCCATCCTAAGTAGCATTTAACTTAAAGCATTAAAAGCTTTCTCCTCTTTATTTCTCTGGGAGTTTGGCTATTGATTTCATAGAAGTGAAATTTAAGTTACTAACATAGGTGCTTTAGTGTGTTTCAGTAATACATTTTGTCAGTTTTATTATCTCCTGAATCCTGTATTGTCACTTTAAATCCAAGTAATCTGTATCACAAGTGACATAAAACTTTGCTATATGAAGTCTGCCATTTTGAATTTATCATATAAGCTAGTAATTCAGCTGGAACTGCTTCAGGGATGTAAAGCACATTTTGTGACCTTTGCTTCTCACCTTGGCCACTGCCCTGCACGCCAGCCGCACTCCCAATAGCCTGTCCAGCTAAAGCAGTTTCTCTTCTGTTGGGAGAAACTACAATGCCACAAGGAGCCCTCCTCTGGGCATATGCAGGGCTACTACTGGATCTCTGTTTTGTTCAGGCAAATATGGAATGGCCATAGCTGTCCTATTTTGTCTCCATATGGATATTTTTACATTTTTCCCTAACAGAAATCTACCCCATCAGAAAATAACCTTCAAGGAGTGTCACACAGACAGCAGCTATATAGACTAAGTGAATGTTAATTTTTAACCTGAATATATTATAGTACTTTACAAACTTTGATGGATACTTAAGGAAAAGATATCTGAAAAGAAATATCTCTATTTGTATAGATGAAACAGTCTTATCTTTGCGTATTTCTATGTATGCTACAAAAAGTAAAAAGATAAATGCATTGTAGTTGTAGACTGGCAGGATTTAATGATGCAATAGAATAATCCAGGACCACTTTACAAGCCAGTACTACAAAAGTCAAAAAAATATCTCAATACATGTATGTTTTTATAGCGCTAAATTTTGGTACCTTATATTTTACAAACTTATGTCTATATATTAAAGATCTCCTCAACATAAAATAAAAAAATTATAAATATAATTTTGAGAAATAAGGGTCTTAATTCCCTTTGAAAAGTATATCTTGTGCTTTGGTTAATACTGTCTTGCTGAGACAGTAAACAAGGGTTAATCCAATGCCAATTCACTTTGGCTTTGTCCTGAAGGTTTCAGAGGCAGGGAAGTAAACTGTACTGGAAGTGACAACGGGGATTTTAATTTCTTTT
Organism: Callaeas wilsoni; assembly: GCA_013398955.1. Lineage (NCBI taxonomy): Eukaryota > Metazoa > Chordata > Aves > Passeriformes > Callaeidae > Callaeas > Callaeas wilsoni. The sequence goes on from VWPU01000469.1 coordinate 78,642, forward strand.
AACTATTTCTGCAGTGATCAGGTGTCAGGAAATATATTATGAACTATGAAGGAAAAGACTGAAATAGAGAGATACAGTCCTTAGGCTAGAAAGCAAAGGACAAGGAAGTAGATGAAGGCAGAATCTCTGGATGGGAGATACTAAAGCTCAGTTTCACTCCCTCCTACTCCCACATCAAATTTATGCACTTAGCTATCCATGTGAAGAGAAGAGTAATTTCCACAAGGGATTGAGAGATATTTCCATCTGCATGGGTTCTTAACCTGAATGTAGCATTTTTAGTTTGTTATTTTAAAGGAATGGATGCTATTCCATTAATCTTCATTTACAGATTAAATACAAAATTGAAATATTCCCACTGGTTAACAGTATTCAGTTTGCATTTAAGATGATATGTCGCACTAGGTGAATTTAGCCTTGCTGAGAAATAAACAAAAATCTTCCATTAAAGGACTGATATATACACTGCAGAAATAGAACAGGAACAGTGAAGTGGAATAATACATTAGAAATCAGCAGAAAAATGTCCTTAGAATAATCAGTAGGTCTTGAATCTTAGGTCCATACTGTGTTCTCTTTTCTTTCAGTACCATTTTATTTGTATTAAGCTATTATTCATTATGTTGCCCAAAGCTAGCAGAAACCATATTTCTTTGGTAGTACACAGTGAGGAAGAGTGTCCCTGCTATAATCTCCAGCAAGAGAAAATACAAAGGGGAATCAGAAAAGTGTACTCCAAGATAAAGATAAAAAAAAAGAAACTTCCTCATTATTCCATTTCCTTATCTCTTCCTGTCCCCTTCCCCTTAAGCTTTTTATTCTGTTTGGATTTTTTTTTGTGAACACAGAGAAAGTCTGAAGTGAAAAAACCTATGCCATTTCAAAGCATTTGTTGACTTAAGTACTTGGAAGTCACCAAGACTTCTGTGGCAGAGATAAATACTCATTGCTGAGGTACTGCTTAGGGAAACATGCATTTTATTCAGAAGGTTCAGTCAGAGCCTGCTCCTCTGAGAATGTATATATAAGGGTCAAATGCATCTACAAGAAAAAATTATGTACTCGAAACCAATATGCTGCCACAATTTTAACAGAATTGATGAGAATTATCTGCTACTTTACAGTTGGGTTTCTCTTGTTTTTCTCTTAAACAAAAATCCTTCTTTAAGAAGTAGAGAAAAAAACCTTAGTACATTTTGAAAAGATATTCAAGAGTAAAGCTTGGAAAAATACATTAGCTGTTACAGCTATCTAATAGCCTGAAATCTGCTCTACGATCTACAAACACATCACGCTATCATTTTGAGATCTTTATTATTTTTCACTGAGATCTGTGGGAATTATACTAAATATTTCAACAGTTTAACACTGCAAGACTGATTTAAAAATGCTTACAGAAAAAGGTTTTTTTTTTGCATTAATATTTTTCATTGAGGACAGCATGAAGGTCCAGGTATTTTATGGCAACCTGGCAGATTTCTGGTTCCCATATAAAGGGCTGGTATGATCCAATGGCCCTTTACCAACACTACAGTGAATGACAATAGAAATTACATTTCTAAGAGATTATTTATTAGATTTGTGAAAGTTTATTACATTTTGTGTAGTACTGGCCTTTTTGTTTACTTTTATTTGTGTTTAATATCTGTGATGACAATGTCAGAAATGCTGTGAGAGAGGTCAGGTTCAGGCAAGAATGCCCAGGTACCTCCCCTGGGGCAGGGAGTTTCACATTGAATGATGTAATGATGTAATTATGTAATTATGTGGATCACAGAACACTTCAGGAATCTTTTATGGTTTAAGACATTGCAGCTGCCTCTCATGTCAGTGCAGTTGGGTCAGTTATGGCCCATGAGAAGATGTGAATAACTTCAGGCTATGGTGAATGTCACAGTGTTTTCCCAGAGGTGAGTTCACACAGCTGAGCCATTTGTACAAGGATTTAGACGTGATAAAAAGCATTACCCCACCTCCCAGGGTCTGCCTCTTATCAGCCTCTTTCCTTATCTTGCTCCTAACCCAGCTGTGGCCTGTGGTGGTGGGTGTGCACGACCTCTGCACCTGAGAGCAGAGAACATCATCAGCTTGCACTCTGATTGTTTGAGCCATCAGCATTGCAGTCTCTCACAGGTGTCTCATCACTCCTCCCCAAACTTTCATAGCGTCTCCTGGGATCAAAATTGGCATCACTCCAATAGTAATGAAAGGAGGTGAATAGTTTACTATTGTTTGTCACTGTAACAGAAAGACTTAGGTTATTAATCTCTTGCTCCTAGAATAAGGAGCATGATGGTAAGAACTGGTGATTTGTGTGGATCTGAATTGCTCTGTTTGCCTTGTTGACCTTTTTGAATTGAAGTTTTATGGAACTCAGCTGTTTGCCCTGTAAAGTGTTGCAGAGATTTATCAGCTTTAGGTATTACTCTCTTTTTTGGATAATTATAATAGTGTGACCCAGTCACAGAAAATACTATAGCAGAAACAGAGGTTTTAATAATCCTAATGTTAAGGTTTTGAAATATAGTAACAAACATTCTAAACTTAAAGTTTTGAATATTTTGCTTTCACTTCATTTTAACATCTACATCACCATGATGATATGGCTTGGCTTGAAAACAAGAATTCCATTTCCAGAAAGAAAACTATTGCATTAAAAATTTTGGAGTTGTGCTACATGCAAAAGGGCACTTTGCAAAGCAATATCATGGACTGTTAATAGCACAAAAATTTCAGCACTTAGCTAGCATATGGAAGACAATGAACTCTCTCTTTTGCATGACTTGGAAGAGGCATTTTAGACCAAATGAGGGCTTAGCAGGAGTTCCAAGAGCCTTTTGACTTCTTTAATCTTAAACCCAACATTTATTGACTGAATGTATGCAGCTTCTTTAACCCTAGTTTTGCAGCTTCTCTACTTTCTCAAGGTGCTTCTATCCCAGGTACTTCTGGCCAGCCTGCTAAGAAAGTAAATGTGGTAGATGGGCTCCTAAAGCAAGAGAGACAGTGAGACAGAAACTGCAGTGCCTGTACTGAGCTGCAGGTGCAAACTCCTGCATTGGCATTGGCCTTGTTCTTGCCGTGTGATATAGCTCGAAGCGTAGCCATACAGATGGCAGCTGCCCCGATTCAGCACCACTCTCGTGAAGCCTGAATGACAGCCTACACAAAATTTACCCAGCTGGTGTGAAACACACCTTTCCTCTGAATCAGAAAGATTTTCCTTGACTTTTGGGTTCCTTCCTATCCCAGATGTGGCTATTAATGGATAAACCGCTCTTCAGTTCAAGTACTAGCTCCCTCTGGGAAACATCTATGAAAATGCAAAAGAGAAATGACATTTTGTGATGAAATCATGCAAACATTTGGCTTCTGTTACTGAACACTGAGTTAAATAATAAAAAAAGAAAAAAAAAAAGAGGCTTTATTTTGATGATACATTTTTAAATTTACTTAAAGCATGGAAAATAAGGCTGTACTCGTGCATTATTTTTGACAAATATTTTTTGAAAATCAGCTTTTATATTAAATGTAAAAATTGCAAAATTTGTTCCTTTTTCTTGATTTGTATTTCTTTGGTTTGAGGTCAAAAAGAAATAATTTCTATACAAATAAAATACGAAACTTAAAAATTATACTTTCACTAGGGGGCAGAAAATGCCTGAGTTTTTCATCTACAGAATCATATTTGAGTTTATTTGACATAAAGTTTCTACAACAGCTGTACTCTGAGCTGTCTAACCTCTGAATCATCATACACTAAGCAAATCAATAATATTCTATGGTAGTCACTCTTCAAGGAGAGAACACTGTGATGGAAATGCCTTCACTTAGACAGTCATGTACTGAAGCTGTACACCAGTGAGTAATAATGCTTTCTAAGGAAGTCACCATGAAAAAAGAAATAATTTCTCTTATGTTCTACCATGAGTGAGACAAAAAAGGGGGAGAGAGAAAGAGAAAAATGAAAAATCAAACCTTCACCTTCAAAAATTACTTTAAAATGTTATTGTTTGCATTTCAATATATGTGATCAAATCTTAAAAATTATTTGCATTTACAGACGAATAGTTTTGATTCAGTTCTACACTTCATGAACGTTATTGGCAAAATTAACATACACTGCTATTATTTCTGAAATAGCTGTTTCCATTAAAACCTTTCACAAATTTTATATTAGCTAACATATTTACAACCCTCTGTATCAATCACAAAAAGTATCTATATTTACATATTAATTTCGCTGCATGATAAAATGACATATTCTGTATATGAAGATAGTATTATACAACAATCTAATGAAATACACAAAACCAAGATGCTGCATACTGAAATTTTTTTCAAGCTTATGGCATCTTTTATAGTTTTACTGAAGCCCCTCCTTTACAGCTTTAATTTTTAAGCCTGGAAAAGACAGAAAAATAAATCGCACTGTGTTTTTATTTATGTTTACATACCTCGATTTCCAACTGAAATGGCAAGTCAGCTAAAAACTTGCAAAACCAGCAGCTCTTAGAAGGTTCACCTATGTCTTTCGGAATCAGAATAGTCCAATGCAGGATGATCTTCACTTTAGAATCTTTGTGTGTTTTCTGTTACATTTTGGTGAAATAAAATGATCTGCTTGAAAAATTCATGAGGCACACATATTAATTTCTTGGTCCAGAATTTAAAAAAGTATTTGAAAAGGTCCTAATACTTGTAAACATATGGCTACAAATAGTGCACACAGTCCCAGGCTACAGAGATGAAGGAAAAACTACGCTTTTGACAACAAAATTTTAAATTGTTCTCTGTCAGTGTTCTTGAGGAAATAAGCAAATCCCATCTACTAGCACTATTCCCCACACAAACCTTAAAATAGGCATTTGTTTAGCCTTTCAGAGAGCTTCGTAGTGGGGAAGTAAATTATAATTTTGCTCAACTTGGCATGTCTGTCAGTCTTCAATGGCAAATTAACAGCTACATGAATAAATTTAAAAATCCATGGAATATGCAACAAGTGAGAATACAACTGAATTCTATTTTTTTGCAGTTATTCTTTTATGTGAGTCACAGAGTCCTGAAAATAAGGCCTGTAGTAGATGCAATAGCTCTTCAGTGAAGCCCTCAGAATGAGAAAAGCCTCATTAGTCTTTCTGACTTTAAAAGCATGAGATGTAAATAATTTCACATAACGTGTATCCCCAAGATTTAGACGTCTGCATTTAATTTAATTAACATAACTCCCTTTTAAGGTAACAGAGCTATGCTGATTTGCAAGTGACAAGTATATTATCTTTTTGTCTGTGATCAATTTTGGTATTCAAGTTAACTATAGGATTTGCATATGAATTTCTACATGAAGTAGGATGAGCTGTAACTGGTGTAAACACCAAACACCGAACAGTTCCAAGCTGTAGTCTAAGTCACTCTACCTGGAGAAGAGCAAAGAACAATTACTCTCTGTGCCTGCAGGGAGAGGTTCATTTGATACATCCTGTAGTATGCAACTAAGGTTAGATGAGTTGCCCTCAGGAAGAGTCTGTTTCTCTCTGTAAAAGGTAATTTGGTTTGGTTTTGATTATCTGACTTTAAAGTTATGTTAAATTGATATCACCTACTGATTCTGTAGTTACTTGGGTGAAAAAGCAGTGGCGCAATGACAGTAACATCTTGAAGGTCCTTCTAAATGTAGCTTTGTCAACAATCCATGTGATGTCTGGATACGTATTTATTTAAGAAAGCAAACAGATGGCTTGAAAAATGTAATTAAGTAAAAAATTCTCATCTGGTCCTGTCTAAACCAAACTGCAGAAAATCAACAACAGCGCTTGTTTCTTGAACACATAAACTACGCACTGTTGCTATTTTTTTTTTCTGTTTTTCCTTCTGTGCTTTGTCTGATAAGATCAATAAACATTGCTATATTTCCCCTGCCCTGAATAAATATTTTACCTCACTTTTTATAAATTTCTGCAACACACCTTCTATTTACTGCCTGTTATCAGCCAATCTCACCAGTATTTCTCCATTTTATTTCACTTTTATGTGATGTCAAGCTGCTGCCATTGAGTTATTCAACGTGAGCCTTTGTACTGGGTCTTGCTTTGAGACAATAAATTTTATTCATAAGCAGCCATATGAATCTGTGGTTTAGATTTGTGACTACATCAGTGTTGATTAGAAATCAGTCTTTTAATTATTGCTGAACACTGCACAACATCAAAGACTTTGTTGTTCCTCACTCTACCCACCCACAAGGAGTGGCAAGTTGCTGGGAAGGAACACAGCCAGAACAGCTGACCTAGCTGACCAAAGGGATATTCTGTATTGATGGTGTCATGCCCAGCAATGAAAACAGAGGGGCTGGCCAGGAGCATTTCCCAGTCAGGCTTTACTCAGCCATTGGCTTGGCCTAGCAATGGTCTGCTCATAGAAGACTGGTTTTCTTTTACCTGGTTTTTTTTTGGTTTGTTTTTTTTTAAATTTTGTTTTGTTTTGTTTTTTGTTTTCCCTTTCTCGCCATTTATCAAACCGAATTTATCTTGACCTACAAGAATTTTCTTGCTTTCATTGTTCCCATTCCCTCCAGCATCTTCTTAAGAGGAATGTGATTAAGTGAGCAGCTGGTGGGCACTTAATTGGTAGCTAGAGTCAAGCCACTACAGCATGTCTAGATAATAAAAAAAAAAATCAAAAAATAAATATTGCCTGAAAGAAATTTGCATCTCCCTCTCCTTATCTCTTTTTCTCTCTCACTCTCTCTCTTTCTGCCTCTCTGTCCACTCTTCCCAGCAATGTTTTCCACTGTCAGTAATTGTCCTGAGGAAAATTATTCAAGAGTTTATCAACTTTTATCAACAGCAAATAAACAAAATAACAAAGCTTTGCATAAATGTTATGGATAGGAACGGTTGCCTTGTTAATTTTAGTGTTCTAGTTTCAACATTGCATAAAAATCTAATTTAAAACATTCAGTTTCAGAGCTTCTATCTTTCACGCTATTCAGCACCAATTTAACCAATTTCGAGATAATAACAATAAGAAAATAATATTCTGCCTCTTTTCCCATTGCTATCAAGTCCTCAAAATTTGTACTAGAAAAAAGTCTAACTAGCTCCTCAAAATGAATTTGTGTACTGCACTGTTTTGAGTCAGTATCTTCTTCTTTAAATAATTATGATAAATATACATTATGAGAAGTTCTATATAATTTTAAACTAAAATATGATAATGTGTGATAATAAAAGTGATCTCTATTGTGCATTTTTTCTGTGCATATTTGAATATCTATATAGCTCAATCAGATATAATAATATGCATGTATGTTTTGGCAGGAACCTGTGTTTGAGCTAAATCTTCCTCTGATGTACAACTTCACAAATTCTGAAAGGCTTTTAACTCAGTATGTTATGGAGGTGTTGAATAAAAGCTATGACATTTCTTTCTCTTTAGAAAGACAAAACTGAATGTGACAGAGAAGCATAAAACACAAAAATAACAATAACAATTATAATAGTAATAGTAATAAAAACATCATCATCATTTAGAGGAATTTAACTGCTAAAAAGTTTAATCTACATTGTCAATTTAATACTATAATTACAACTGAGCAGTTTAAAAAAAATTTTAGTGCAATTACACAGTAAAATAAATTCTTTCGGTTTAATTTTAGCTTTTGACAGGTAATATTTCAACCTATGATTACAGCTCTAAGGAGGTAGATTTTGTTAATTTATAACAAATCAGAGTGAGATTTTTACTGTAGCAATATATTCAAGCATGCTGTAACAAAAGTCTCAAATATCTGTAGTTTTCAGGTGGCATGAGCTGAGGTGTATTGAAGATGAGCACTCTGGCTTGGCTTCAATAATTTTCTTTCTTTTTTAAAATTACCACTATTTCAATGAAGTGAGATTCTCCGTGCTGCTCTTTAGCTTGTTACCATTCTTATCTCTAACCAGAGATCTCTGCCCTGTGGTCTCAGCAACTACCTAAGATCTGGTTTATCCATTTGCTAAGGCCTTGTCTCCTTCAGTCTATGCATTAATCCAGACTAGTTTAGAACTATGCAAACCCATATGCCCTTGGGTAAAACTTTTAGAGATGGCAACTATACATGCTTTTTTATCAGCTCCTGTTTCATTCTAAATCTGATGTTAAGAAGTATACTTTCACAGAAGGCTGAGAACATTGTGCAGTTAAAGAAGAGATGGCCTAAATTCATTTATGTTTTGCCTCTCTCTAGAATAGTCACAGCATCTCCTGAAAATAAAGAGGAAAATGGTCAGATACTTATGCATTTAGACTAAGATAATCAGTGCCTAAATATCTGCTTATAAAGCAGGCTAAAACAAGACTAGTTCAGCAATTAAGATTGAAAATTCAACACAGATTATCTAATTATCAACTGAAATTATCTTCCCACTGAATACACAGAAAGCCCTAAGATAATTCAGTATTTCTGCTAGTAAAACTCTAATGTCTTCAATTTTAGCAAAAGCAACTCTAAACTCAGATAATGAGCTAAATAAATCTCAAATTTTTAACAACTGGGACAGAAAAATAATAGGATTAGCATTAAAGCCTTTATAGCCAACATACTGAGCAATTTTATACTTCATTTCACTTATTACTCTACCTCCTACTATTTTTTGCCCTATAAAGGGCCATAGCTGAGGCACAGAATAGGCCAGGTATTTACACCAGAAAATATCATTTTCTCACAGAGGACTCTCATGCTTATCCTGCACTGTCACCAATTCACTGAGAAGATTTGAGAGGACCTCGTTTTGGTTGTATGTGTATTCATTTGGTTGCATGTGTACTTGTTTCCTGCAGTATGAATAAAACCCACTGACTGCACTTTAGAAGGAAGTCATCAGGTCTTTGAAAACCCTTGCAATGCACTTCTCAGCACTGGATGGTATTACAAATACATCAAATATAATGCTCTATGTTCAATTAACAGATCAAACACTACTCAAAATAGCAATCTAAGTCTCTCAAGAGATAATCAGAGCAGTCAGCACTGCTCCTTGAGTCAACAGAATTTTTGTTATCCATAAGGGTAATTCTTCTCTGTGCAGATGATGATGGTAAGAGCCTCTGCAGGGAGTCAAAAAGCTGCCAGAAACCTCAGTAAATATGAAGAACACTGTTTTGGCAACCTTTCATAAATATAACCCTTTTATGCAGATAGAAAACGGTACATATTGAAAAAATAATCTGTAGAACTATTTTTCTTTCTTTCACAGAACAAAGAACTATTTGTTATTTTTTATTATATATCCTACTTAACACACAACTTGAAAAATATTCAGACAATGCAACGGTAAGACATAAGAACTTCCTATTTCTAAGAAAAGAAAATGTCTTGAATACTTTCTTGAACATTTCTAAATTTCTAGGCAATATCTCTATGCTTATATAATAAACTTTTGATCCTCTATTTTACACCAGGAGGTGCTGGGGCTTTATGACAACACAAACAAAGACACTTAGACTTTGTAAAGTCTCACTTAAAATGGTATTTATTAGAGTTAGCATTTTAAAGCAAGAGAAAATAATATAGACAATCACTTATCTCTTTCAGTGATAGGAACCTTGAAAAATGCATCATTGAACATCTCCAATCCACAGGCACCACACCATGAAGACCCCATTTGTGGAAAGCGTTACTTCCTTTTGGTTCTTCAAGCTGTCACAGAATTTTCTTCCAAGAAAACAATGCTATTCATCGTTTCTTCTATCAAACAGGAAGGATGTTTGCATGCGAACTTCTTGCTACGCTATTAGGTAAAAGCAAGGCCACAGAGGTAACGCAATTGTCAAGTACCAAGGGGGAGCTGCCTGCAGCTCCTCTGTTACTGGCCAGTTTTATTCTGCACACAAGGGATTTGCTCAGCACAAGATCTGAGGGCCAGGCTGTACATCCAGCTCAGCACAGCAAAGGACAGCACAGGCCTGGGCCTGTTATGTGCGTCACGAACCCTTTGATGTAAAACAACCTTTCAGTGAGGATCACTGCAACGTCTCCATCGCACACAAGTTTTACCTCCATCTAATGGAAGAAATTCTGGGTCATCTTTGTTTTATTTTGTCTTGGAGAAAATTAAACTTTTTGAGAAGAATGCTTTTTTTTACTAGCCAACAGCGTGTCCAAATCTCATTATTTGATAGTGTGTGTTAAAATGAAAGGCATCTCGTCTAGTCCTATTAATCAAAAAGCTGAAATTTCTGTCCTTGCTTTACCTCTAGGGACAGTAAAAAGGGATAGTCACCCCCACAGAATCCTCCGATGTCTTATATACAGTAAGTAACCTTTGGAATAGTCTTAATTCTCACTAATTTATAAGGGACATTAAAATAATTTAGATGATGCATTCAACTTTTAATTAGTTGCAGTTAGATGAAATGAATACCAGCTTAATTCTGTAGTCTAGTTGCTACACACAGATTTTTGTGTTTCATTTTTTTCAAAAAAGTAAAGAGTCTTTCTCTATTCTGACTTAAAGAATTGAAAGATATTCTGATTACAATAGTTGAATTGAAGAATTTAATGTGACTGGTGAAGAGTTTTCATATGCCATCACCTTTGCATAATTTTGAATGTTGAAGTCAGCTGGGACAAGGAGTTATTTATATTGAGGTTTTGTTATCCTTTGAAAAAATCTACTTTTTCCAGGGGGAGACTTGAGCAATGTCAAATTCACAGATCAATGGGAAGAGAACTAGGAGCAGAATAGCTGCCTTACTCTCTGTACCCAATAAGGATATGCACTTTTATGGCAAACAAACTGGTGCATCACTTGACAGTATGAGCAAGGTACTATTACTCTTAAAAACACAGAACTAAAATTACTGAGACTATGGAAATTAATTTGTTTTTATTTAAATATTGTGACATTATAATTAAAATAAACCGCCTTTAAAGCCTTTATCTGGAAAATGCTAAATAAATATAAGCTTTATTAAAATTTTGCTTTGGTTTACACTGTTATAGAAAGGAGAGATTAACAACTGTTTGATGAGTTGGACTGTCTGTTTAACTTATGTTTAGACCAAATAATCCTGTAAACACTATTTGGAAAAGTTTCTGGTTTTACATATCTATAGTTTTACAAAATTGCCTCAGATATAGATTAGAGACTGGTGGTATATGTCATTGATTCTGAAATGAACTCAATTTACAGCAGTTAAGAATGTGACCAAGTGGAAATGTTCTCACTCTGAGATATTAATACTAAGGTGCAGGATTTTTTAATCAGTCAACAGAGAAGGACATGTTAATCTCTTCCCTTCTGTGCAGAAAAAGCCACTACTGGACTGTACTCATACCAGATAAAAAGCAAGATATGCTTTACTAAACACATTTTCTGGTGAAGTGTATCTTGGTTATCACTAGAGTGCATTTCCTAAAGAAAAAACGAAACTGCATTACCCTTATTGATTCCCTCAATTAAAAGTCTTTATTTAGCTTTTAATTTGGGTTCCACTTTGTGAACAGATTTTTATTTTTTTTTTACTGAAGCAAAGCTGTCTTCTCTACAGAGTAGTTATAACTTTCTTATGCCTGCTTGGATACTGCCTGACTTGGTACAGTTTTTTCAAGTTCAGAAGTTACATAACAATTTAAGTCAAGAAGATTACCAAGCTTCAGCAGTACACAAAAACTGATGTCTGGGATCTGTGAGAATCACCACAGTCCTAGGAAGAAAACATCCAAAACACTTTCATGGAACAGAGATGAGAAACACTCTTGAAAGTCTTCTTCTGGACAAAAGGTCATACATGCTATATATGGGGTTAAGAATTTATGTCCTGTTAATGTTTCAGAAATCTAAAAATAATGCAAGAAAGAGTTACAGTTAAAATTTCAATAACAGTAAAGCTCACTCAGTAAAAGCTAAAATGAAGAGAGAGAACACTGACTCAATACAAACAGTTAATGAATATTAGCTTCTTAGTATGTATTCCTGTCTTCTGATGTTATGTTACCCTTCCATCTCACTGGGTACTAAGGTCAAGAGCATCGGTCTTCTCAGTAGGAAGTGGGAGACTACAATAACCCATCAGTGTCCTGAGCTTTTTGCCAAAAGACATATATTGTTTATGGTGGGGAGTTCTTCTGCCTTGGGCTTCTATTTTTCTGTTCTCTACTTTTTCTCTGAAGTTAGCTTTGGCTGGCTCACACAGGTCCGCTCCTGCATTGATCAGCTTTTGACCACTGTGTTCTGTTTTCATAAACTGGAGCTTCTGATGCTGCCCTATAAGCACACTCTTCAATACCACATTTAATGCTGGTGTCACCAGCAATTCCACTTGGAATTTCACGCACAGAATGTCTATTTGTTACTGCTATATAATTTGAAGCAGATTTCGGCAATAGTTACCAGATTGTGAGATAATTACTATCACAGGGAAAGCAAGGTAACATCAGCTCAGGACGAGGAAAGTGAAAGCAAGTCCTGAGAGACAGCACTGCCAGGTCAATTCAAAGCCCGAGGCTTTTTACAAATAATGACAAAACATCATATTTCTCGGGCTACAGAAAGGCTACCCTTCGGCAATCCTGCTGTGCTGTGTACTATCTAAGCATAAAATTGGATTCCAGGGCAACCAGAAAATTTGGCTTCGTTGACCTTTGCTGCCCTTACCTCCTTCTACAGCTAAAAGAGTTAACAGCCTTTGTGGTAGCATAACCCAATTACATGACCTAATCCTTCACAGAAACTTATCAGCAACTGCAAAAATTGTTATAATATTTTAAAATAGATAAGATACATAGCATAAAAAAAAAAGTTATTCAAATACTACTTTTGCAGACATGTTTAAGTAACAGGGCAACATTTGTCACTTAAAATCTTTATAACTATGAACCTAAAGCATGTCAAAATGAATAATTTCTTTTCAGTTAATCATCAGTTAGACAAAATGAAAATATATTGTCAGTATTTGTTTATCAACTGCCAAAGAACACATTTCAGACTGTCTAAAGTACTATAAGAATCATTGGACAAGCACTGAATGTAAAACTATTTGGGAGTCTTTTCTCTTCTGCTTTGTAAAAAGACAACTTACTGTAAAACGGAGTTGCACATTTTGAATATATGTGCAGTTTTAATGAAATTTTAATGGAAACATTAGATTAATTTTGGATTTGAATAATTTTGATACTCTAAATATTTCATTTTGATTCCATGTAAAGTATTTATTTTAGCAAAATTTGTTTATCATTGAATCATTAAGTGGTTTATATCTTTACTATGATTCCCAGTTTTCTGAACCCAAAATTTAAAAATACCTAAGTATAGGCTATATCAATTTCTGTCTGGGCATAGATATAAATACTTTTTTATACATCTGGCCACAGCTTTACAAACCAATCTTTCACACATGAAAAAGAGCAAACATTTCGGTTACTGTTTCTGGTTTTGCTTGGTTTGGATTAGTTTAGTTTGGTTTTAACCAATTTTCCATAATAAAAGTTAATTGTTTTTCAGTCACTTTTGGAAGAACTGAACTTTCTGTGACCTCATATCCCAGGCAGCTCCTGGCAATACACATATGAGTATTTCTCAAATGTTCTTGAATCATTTGGAACTACTGTTTCTGAGAGCAATTATAAAGAGTCAGCTATTAGCAGCTACTTTGTACTTTATTTCAGTCGTGGTGCCACACAGGCTAAGAGCTTTAATGCTTCAGAAATACAATTTTTTTTTTTTCTCAGTTTTCTCTGAATAGTATTTCTGTAAAACTGAAATATTTAATCAAGAATTAATAGCTTATGTTCAGTATATATGGGCAAACATATAATCCATTACAAATATATTTGAGATTGCTGTCCTTAAGAATTCATAACTAATCTACCATCTTCTGATCTGCTCTATTTTAGAAATATCTTTATGGATTTAATGACTAATATTTGCAAAGGGATTTCATTTGCAATAACCTATATTGTCCTAAAGTTCATTATTCAGGAAAAAGTACTCACTTAGATCTGCTAAGGATAGGAATAACTATGCTCTAAAAATTGGGAGGAAAAATAACAAAAGAAAATGTTTGAAAGAGAAGGTTTTGAAAATTTGTTTCAGAAATTGCATTGTTCCAGTAAGCTACAGTAAGATACTTTTAGATTTTTTTTGTTTTTAATTGTTTTAATTTTAAAAAGATTAATTTTTTAAAAATCTCCATAAAATATCTTATTTTGAGTTTTTACTGTTTCAAGTAGTACCATAGTATCACACACTTACCTCCTGAGTTAACAAGGAAAGTGTAAGAATCAGTCAGTTGATCATTCATATATTGGTCAAACCAGCAAAAACAGTCATAAGCGAGATACAGGCACATAAAATCTATATTCTTCAAATGTCCTGTGAATACGTTTCATTTAAGTCTTATGTTTTTTCCATGCCTTCCTCTAACAGCTGCAGTAAGAGTTTTCTCTCACACACTTTAAGAAGTTTGATACAGAGATAATGTATTGTACTTCAACAACTGTAATTAGTGGAGTGATATTAAAACTGTAACAATCCTCTAGTACCACTGATGCCAATTACCTTTTCATCCACCTTCCATAGTTTTTTAAATTTAGTTATTTCTGTGTTTGAACACTTTACCTCTAATATCTTTAATATACAACTGAACTTATTAATAGCTGTAGAAACATTTTTCAGCATCGGCATAACGGCCATCATTTGCTATGCAAGAGATTGTTGAACAAAAAAAAATATTAAATTCATCCTAATATTAAAAGGTATGTGTAGAATTCATTTAGAAATAAAGATATTAATCGTGTTTTGTAAGTAATATAAAAAATAGTCTCAATATAGCTTTCATTCCATCTGAGAAAACACCCGTGTCTGTGTGTTTGCACATGCATGCATTTGTATCATCTTCTGTGACATAAACAACTAATTTTCTGCAAAATAAGTGCAAGAATGGTTTTAAACCAGATGTTAGGACTGACGATATATATGCCTTCTGATGTAAATTTCCTTTCAGAACTAGAGGTGGAATGCATTATTCAAAATAGTTTTATCAGTTTTGCAAAGATGGTTTGAGAAAGGTGTTTCTACAAGGCATCTGTTTAAGCAGATTAGCTATTTGGAATCCTTTTCTAATGGAAAGAATTATATTTGTGTTCAGTATTTAAGCTACATTTTTACTTAGAGGATTATTGATGTGTATTAAGTGTTTATGTATTTAAATTAGTAAATTGATGGACTGGTTTAGAAATCCCTGAAGACTTCACTATGCGTTTTTCACTATTTAAAATATATTTAATAAATAGAAATTACCTCAGAATGCAGTTGATGTACTTTGTGATCATGTTTCTCTTCTAGTAATGTCTTACAACAATTTGATATAAAATAATTTTGACATATTTCTTTGCTGATATATGATGTATTTTATTTCTTAAACCAGTGACATCTACCAAAAGACTCTTGAAGGATACAGGATAAGTTCTATGTCTTCAAACTAGCCTGAGACTACTGTGAAGGAGGATGCTACCTGTATTCTTTCCCTTCCCTTCAAGGGCAATTTTGTCTGTCATGTTGCCTCTGTCTTCCTTTGTATCTCAGTATAGGACTGGGATGATTATTCCTGCCGTGTGAATCACAAGTGAAATCTCCATGTATTTATAGTGCAATATTGGCCCTTATACATGAAAGACTTCCAAACCCTATTTATTTATTTAAAATTTAGCTCTCAAATTGCCATAAATATTAAGTTAGTCAATGAATAAAATTAATCAACGTCACAAAGCAAGTCTAGAACAAAGGAAATTAATGGCATAATTGTTGCAAACACCGTAATCTCTGTACAGTATTCAAATAGGAATAAAAATCTGAGTCATAATTTTCAGAACATGGAAATAAGTAAGGTGGTTTCACAGTTTTTTTTATTATTGGATGATGTACGTTAAGGGCCTCATTGTTTGTTTACTTTTGCAAGGAAATATATATCTCAAAGTAGGAGTGTAGAATATAGTATCCTGTTTATGGCAATTTTTCACACAGTTCCTCATTATTTTTCTCTTGGTATTATCTTCCTAATTTGCATGCTCTTTAAAGAATATTTTTTGATTTACTTCTTTGAATTGGGTGTGTTTTCACTTGCACCTAGAACGAAACTTCAGATTTTTTTTGGAAAAATAATAATTGTCAATTAGACTGTATCACATTTTTTAAAAACAGTTCTCTGATGCCTATATTATCTCATTAGTCTACAATTTTTAGCAGCTTTTACTGTTTGGTCTGACATATCATCTCTAGAAAAAGCTAGCATTTACCAAACATTTAATTGGGCATTTTTGTTGACGTGAAATAAAGGTCCAGATTTCACAGTGTCTCTTTAGAAAGCCTTGTATAAACAGCAAAGGAAATTTCACAGCTGCAGGCACTTGTATTCATGGGGAAAAATAACCACTTCAGCACATCCTGCAAAGGCAATGTGTCTGAATACAGGCAACCCAGGTGATTTCTGAAGAATATAAAAGACAATTTATTGACTTACATGCTCAACAAACGAACGGGATGATATGTGTCACTAGATTTACTGATCCCAAAGCTGGCCGGAGTTGTGAAGGTTAATGGCAGACTTGGCTGTTGTGAGTGCTGGAGAATTGGAGACGGTGTACCCTGAGGGGAGTGAGAAGTAGAAGGTGAGCAGAATTAGGGAGACATTCTTCAAGAGAGCAGATTTTGGCTTGTCAAGGGATCTGCTTGGAAAGATTCAATTGGAAATTGCTCGGAAGGGCAAAGGAGCCCAGGACAGATAATTGATCTTCAGGAAACAAGATTCTCAGAGCACAAAAGCAACCTGTTCCTTGCAGAATGTCAGGCAAATACGGCAAAAAGCCAGCAAGGTCTGGACAGTGATTGCCTGACTGAGCTCAAATGCAAAACTGAAGCATACAGAAGGTGGAAGAAGGGATGGTGGAAATAAAGGGACATTACCCAAGTGTGCAGTGTGCAGTTAGGAAAGCCAAAACTCAGCTGCAGATGAGATTAACAAGGAAAAAGAGCAAAGCCCAGGGTTTCTCTAAATACATTGCCAAAGAAAAAAAGTTCAAGAAAAACCTTAACCTGTTTCTCAGTGAGGTAGGGCACCCAGTAACAATGGAATTGGAGATGGATGGCATACTTAAAGATTTTTGTGCCCTGTTTTCAGGGGTCAGAGGGTATGTGTATGAAATTCCTGAGTGTTTGGAACATGTAGGCACCACCATCCCTGACTGTCCTTGTCCAGCCCCCCTAAGTCTTCCCCGCACTGACCAATGCCCAGTAACCCATTTCAGCCACTGCTTGGGCCACCAGCCTCTGCTCCAGCAACACTGCAGTGGGATCAGTCTTCAGATCACCCACAACACTGTCACTCACATCCCAGCTGTCCCTACCCCCAGTTGCCTTGTGCTCGGACCTATATTCTACTTAACCTCCATGTCACTAAAGATATCTCTTATTTGTTAGTGGTAGCTTAAACCTTACAGTATTTTATTCTGTATGCCCATTTCCCACATCTATTAAAAATCATGTTGAATCTATCAAGGATAGATTCAAGGATAAAACTAAAACACCAATTCTTCAAAGATTTGTACAAATACTTGACTGTGATCAGTTCCATTGACTTCACTATTTGACTTCAAACTGGTGCTTTTCATTTTTGGTAAAGTTAATCATATGTATCCTCATGATGCTTTGAGCTCTACAGTCTTCTATTTTATTTTTTTTCAATACTTGAACTGTATGTGGATCTGCTAAAATTAATATTGATTTAGGCTATTTATATATTTGAAATACATATCTATTTGGAAACAATTGCAAAATATTAACTTTATTGCTTTTTATTCACTTCAATAAAACCAACAAAGTTCCATATTATAAACACTATGCCTATTCTGCAAATGTAAAAGAAGACAAAATGTGGGTTTTCACATAGTAGATTGAGTTTTCCGGCCCAAGATTTTTATGTGTAAACAATTTGTGAGAGTTACAGAAATGACTAAGGATATCCACCACAAAATCTTCCAGAGTAAGGTCAAACAGCACCATTAAGTCATCAATCTTAGCCCTTTCCAATTACAAAACTCTAAACTTTACCCAGTTTTATTGAGCTCTTCTGAGCTCAATAACTTTTATTTGAGTAGACAATAACTTGTGTTTGGCTGAAGTATATCTCCTAGAAAGGCATCCATTCTTTATTTAAAGGTTTCCACAGACAGAGAAATCTACTTCATCCCTCGGTAGCTTGTTTCAGTGATTAATTGCCCTTGCAGTTACAAAGATGTGCCTAAATTCTAATTGGAATTTATCTGGCTTCAGCTTCCAGGCATAGATCCTTGATAGCCCTTTTTCTGCCAGATTGAAGCCCGTTAGCAATGGGCACTTTGCCCCCATGAAAGTACTTATGAGTGCAATCAAATCACTTAATCTTTTTGATCAACCAAACAGACTGTGCTCTTAATCTTCCACCATGAGCCATTTTTTACAGCTCTTGGAAATGTCTCTTTTCTGTACCTTTCACAGTTTTACATCTTTTAAAAATATAGATGGTAACTTCGTATATTCTTCTCACCGAGCTGAACAAAGATAATATCACCCCTCTTACTCTTATGATCCTCCTTTTGATGTCTTTCAGTATTCTTTTCCAACAACACTGCAATAGGTACTCTCAACAAATTGCAGTAATCTTTATATCTTTTTCAGAATCATTGCTTTCCAAATTTGTCTATTTATTCCTATTGAATATATTTCTTTGAATTTGAGCACTTTTATTAGAGTGTGATCCTTTACTTTGAAATTACCAAGTGATCCAGACTAATTTTTCTTACTCTTCTGCTTACATCTATTTTTTATTATTACTATAATTAGCACCATTTACGATCCATAAGTCTTTGTCTTATCCATTGTTAGATTTGGTTGACTCTCTCACTTACTATATAATGTCCAAAGTTGGTTATTTCTGAATTATTGGGAAAAAAAAAAAAAAAAACAAAAACGAAGCAATGACTTCCCACCACTGGCAACTGTTCCAGGTTTTTCACTTGGTAATTTTTTAATCTACTGATCCTGTATAATTCCAGAATTTTAGTAACCTATTTGATATTCTTCATTTAAAAACAGCTAACATAAATTTAAATTAGAGCATGTAGGCATCTGAAGTGGAGAATTTTTACATGCTCTCCATATATATCTCAGGAAACAGCAGTTTTCTATCTTCTATGGGTGGTTCTTGTTGCTGTTGTTGGTTTTATTCTACTCAGAATAAAAAATCAAAAAGAACAAAACAAGGAAAAAAAGAAAGGCACATAAGAATCAAACAGAGAAGTATATTTTGTGTTGCAAAATGCAGAACCGCATGGTCTATTGTTTAGAGCTAGTATACAGAGTGAGCATTTTCTTCATTATTGAGTAACTAATTTGTTCCCTCATGGACAAGTGACTTAACTCCTTTTTTCAACCAATTTCTTCATGTTCAAATACTAAGGATTATACAATTTCCTAATTGTTCTTTATTGATGCCATCAATAAGTATTCCACATAAACATATTTCCATGACAAAGATTATTCATATTTAAAATTGTCATTTGATACTTTCAGAATAGAAAGGTAGTTTATTTTATTTACAATGTAATAAAATTCTTAAGCTTTTTTTTTCTGAAGATTGATTTCAAATCTCTCTCAGAAAATCCTACTTCTGTCTCTGAAAACTTTTTGCTACTTTTTGATCATGAAAGTGTCAGTACCTTGGCAATATGTACCATGACATCATATTCCACTTTCACAAGGGTAGAAATGAGAAATAAGTGTAGGCAGTTCCAAAACTGATTCTGGAACATTTTAGCGCTTGCAAATTTAATGGAAGTCAAGAGCTGTAGATAAACATTATGTGGGGATAATGTTAGGACTATCATTAATGAGCAAATGTGTTCACAATGACAACATCTTAGAATTGACAGACTGGGTTTAGCTCCCATGTACACCTACAAAATCCTTAGATTTATCCAAACTTTGAAATTTGACCACCGAAGTTTCTCCTCCGCTATGGGCAGAAAAGCAGTTTAAAAATTTATGGATTTTAAAGAAGCTAAACAATTGGCATACAAGACAGCTTCCCATTGATCTGTGTGCTTAATAAAGCTAAATGTTGGGAAGACTAATGTACCATACTGATGTTTTAGGAATTTCATTAGTGTATTTGAACGACTATCATAACTCACTCACCTCTGCTGAGTTTATGAGCCATGGGTTTTCTCCAGCTCATAAAATCATCTTGCTTAGCACAATACAGTGACTGATAGCATCAGAGATGACACTTCATGAAGCAAGGTCACTTTTTTTCCTTCTTTTTTTTTTTTTTTACGGGTTTTGTAGGACAATGCAGATACAGAAAAGACTACTGGATAAGCATCTGATGAAATACTGTTCTGATTCAGTGACAAGGTAAATATAAATATCCTAGGTCTACTGGTCTTTGCAATGTTGAATGTAAACTATGACAATGTTAACTTCTGAACTACTGAGAAATTATTTCTGTTTTTCCACTTTTTTAAGTGTTGCACACCTGGCATGAAAAATCAACACTGCAAATGTGGCTTTCTGTCAATGAGTCTTTATACTGAACTTTCATCTAAACATTTTGAAATGAAGAACATTTACAATTTACCCTTATGTGGAATGAAAGAGTGTCTTCACATTTGTACAGACTTTCTCATTACAGGCATCAAACCCATTAATTTTTAAACAGTAGTCTTACCTCTTTCTAGTCATCTTATAATGCAGACATCATCTTAAGCAATCATCCAAGTTTCCCTATGTCCATGGATCAAAAAAGGGACTCAAAATTTGTGATTTCCAAAGTATTATTTGTCTTCCAATTACTGCAAAGGAGACCTAAAAGAAACAGCTGAAATGTGGATCTTTATAATTAGATACATTAGATATATTTAGACCTAGTTATTCTCATTCTATCTCTGAAGCAGAATCTACATCTTTAGACATCACCTACAAAGTATTGTAAAAGATATTTTAGATCTGGTTCAAAACACTTAGTTCCATGACTTTATGTGGGTACAGGGTAAAATGAGGTTTTTGAAATAAACCTTTGAATTTTATCAATGCCCATGTTTAGTTCCAGTTCAGATGCCTAAGTTAAAATTTAACTTGTGAATATGTGCCAGGTAAATGGGTTTCATGGCCAGACTGCATGTCATTTTTAAACGAATGTTACATTATCTCTGCATCTTGACTCTTTCATCCATTTAAAAAACCCCTATGAAAATCTCTTCTATGTTACTCTTTCAAAACATATTACTTGAATAATTTATTTTCATTTTCAGTTATGCAGTTACCTAATTTAACTCTGTAAAAATCATCAATTTCTTTGAAATATAATTTAAGAGTAGCATGGTATAAATTTCCTTATATGCTATTCTGTTCTTGAGTATTGTTGGTGTTGTAGTGTGTTCTTCACAACATGAAAAGAAACAAGTAACCTTAGTTCAATAGTCATTTCTGAAACTGAGAAGTTTATTTACATGGATAATTTTTATATTGTTTTTATAATTGCATTTTTCTCAATTTATTCTCTGAGTTTCCCCACTGCTGAACATGTTCCTCTATTTTTTTTTCTGTTGCCTCTAATCAGGACATCTACATTTATGCTATTTTGGGTAAAGGTGCATGTATAGTTACAACTTCACTTACAGGATTAAATTTAACTTTTCCTCCATTTCCCTAAGATTAAAAGTAGAGAAGAATTTACTAACATCTGCTAAAGATCTAGATCCAGCTTGCCAAATGAAATGCTATGCCTCCTCTGCATATGTCATACAATTTCAGATACTAACACCTTTATCAGGCCGAAGCTTTCACAATTTGCAAGAATATTTTACTTTGTTGACAGCTACATTTTTACTAAGAAAATGTGATTATCTTGTATCTGTTGTTGACTGAATTCATATTGCATTCTTTATTTTCTTTGGATTCAGTTATGAATCTCAGACAAGTAGGACTGTAGTTTCTGTCCTATATTCCAAGTTACTAATTCTGAAGTAGTCTAATAGTGATTAATAATCTCTGAAGCTATAAAATACTTATATGTCACAAAAAAGAATGCCTATTATCCTTATCCTTTATGCCTATTATCTATATCCTTAAGGAAATAGAGATCTAGGATAATATTAGGATACAGAGCAGGTTAATAAGTTTTTAATTTTTATTATTTTGTAACTTTTTAGTTTATAAAGTCCTGTATATTAGACGTTTTTCTTCTAGATATTTCTTACCCTTAATGCAGGTTATTTTACTTTTCAAAAGTGTTCTCTATTAGTCTAAACTTAACTAGGTCCATTCTAACTTAAACTTACAGAAGATCTCTTTTTCTTGGATGGGTAATTGCATGTTTATGAAATAACTATAAACAAGTATAAAGCCTTCATGAGAATATATAGTCTTGGGTAGTTTTTGTTATTTTTGACCCATTTTGTCCCCTATGTATTAACACTACAACAGCTGAGGTTTCCTGCATTTTAGAATAGAGTCATAGAATGGTTTGTGTTGGAAGGAACCTTAAACATCATTTAGTTCCAAACCCCCTCCTGTGGGCAGGGACACATTTCACTAGATCATGTTGCTCAGAGTTCCATCCAACCTAGTCTGAAACACTTCCAGGAATGGGACATCAGTAACTTTCTGAGCAAGCCCTTCCACTGCCTTACTGCCCTCACAATGAAGAATTCCTCCCCAATATCTAACCTAAATCTACTCTCTTTTAGTTTAAAACTAGCACACCCATTCCTTCTTGTTCTATCACTACATGCTCTTGTAGTCTTTTTCCACATGTTTTGCATCTGTCATGGATGCAAAAGAATCTGATGAGTATTAAAACTTCTCTTTTGCACAAAGAGCTGCAGGCATAAAGAGCAACCGGAACTGACAGCACCGCAAGGAGGGCTTAGCAGCATCATTGGTATTACAGACTAGTGCTTCAAGTGACACAGTTGCCTAGCAAAAACTCAGACAAATTACCAAGGCATGGGAAAGTCTAAGATCAGTAATTCTAAGCTATCACCTGAACCGAGGCTTTAAGGTAATGCAGAGAATATTTGGAAGCATTTTAAGCAGAGTTTTTCAGTATCTATATTACTAACCAAGGCTTAACTCGTACGAAAAGAGACAGCTAGGCACACGTTGTGTATCAGTATGGTAACAGACACCCTAAAAACAATGTAATGGCAGTAGATTTAGAGTCATTGAAGAATAAAAGAGCAAAATATAATGAACAGTGTATGAGTAATACTATTGCATACAGTGGCCACTGCAAATTCTCTATTCTGCCTGGAGACAGCATGTAGCTTCGCTTTGCAATTTAAGGCGAGAAGTTGCTGAATTACTATATCTGCACCAAAGATTTTGGAAAGATTTGAAACTTTTGGGAAAATTCAGAAATGAAACAATCATAGAATCACTTAGGTTGGAAGAAGCCTTTAAGATCACCAAGTCCAACCACCAACCCACCACTACCATGTTAACCCTTAAACTACTAAACCATATCACCTCCCTGGGCAGTCTATTCAAATGCCTGACCACGCTAACAGTGAAGTTTTTTGTTTCTAGTACCTAATCTGAATCTCCCCTGTCTCAGTTTAAAGGCCATTTTTTCTAGTCCTCTCACTGCAGACACAGCAGGAGATACCTCACTACACCCCCTGTCAGTTAGTTATAGAAAGCAATGAGGTCACCCCTGAATCTTCTCTTGCAGCCATTCCTCTTAAGAGGGCCCGGAACTGAACACAGCACTCAAGGTAGGCTTCAGCAGTGCTGAGTACAGGTGCAAGATCACTTCTGTAGTCCTAGTGGCCACACCGTTCCTGATACAGGCCAAGATGCCATTGGCCTTTTTGGCCACCTGGCACGCTACTGGCTCATATTCAGCTGGCTGTCAGCCGGCACTCCCAAGTCCCTTTCTGCTGAACAGCTCTCAAACCACTCTGACCCCGCCTGTAGAGCTGCAAGGGGTTCTTGTGACTCAGGTGTAGGACCTGCTACTTGGCCTTGTTGAATCTCATGAAGTTGTCCTTGGCCCATTGATCGAGTCTTTCCAGATCTCTGCGTAGATCCTTCCTACCCTCGAGTGACACCCCCACCCAACTTGGGTGATTCCTCCTATTGTAAAGAAGACATCTAAAATAAGTCGGAGGCCCATTCTTGCCACACTACACTTGCTACATTCCACTTCCCTGGAATGACTATAAAGAAACCTAGACTATTTCTGGAATGTGTTTATCTACAGTATGATAACTGTAAATGAGACAAACATCTTCTAAAGTAACTGTTCATAACTATGTATGATGTTTTAAGCATGAAATCAAAAATTTTCACTCAAATCTGCTGAAAACATTTTTTTGTTGGTTTCTTTTTTTGTTGGTTTTTTTGGGGTTTTTTTTGCAGATGTGTTTTTTTGGTTTGTTTGGTGTGGTTTTGTTTTGTTTTGTTTTGTTTTTTTCATTGTTTTTGACTGATTGGTTGACTGGTTGGTTGGCTGGTTGTGTGTGGGTTTTTTGTTCATGGTTTTTTTGGTCTTGGTGGTGGTTGTTTTGTATTACCTAATGACCTATTCCAGGACAGCTCTATTAATTACTGATTTTCCTTATCCATCTCTTTTTCTGTTAGCTTTCAACCTTTGACTTCTTTATATTTCAATATTTTTGAATAAATGACGTTGCAGACACTGTTTAGCAAACATAATTCTGCTAATGAACTTGTTAGATACCCTTTCGAGGTTCTTTAAAGTTTCTTATGAACTGGCAGGAGTGCCCTAACAGCAAATTGGAATTTTAGATGTAGAGGAATAAATGTTTTGGCCAAAGAGTATGAAATATCATTAAGAGAAAAAAACAAAGAAAAGTAAATCTTTCTTTTTCAGAATAGAAGAAACTTCAGAAATTCTATTTGTTTTATGCATATTATAGTTATTGTTATAAACTTAGAGGCATAAAATAAGCCTGGGAAAACAAACTCTTGGAGCCTCTAAAGGCAGACAGTAGAGGGAGCCATGTTCATACGCAGTTTATTACATGCCACTGCAAAGCTTTCTAAAATAACCCAGCTGATGAACAAATGAGATTTTTTTTATTTGCTGCAGTATCCTTACATAGGAAGAGAATGTAACACGGAAAACATCAGACTCTTTCCTGACTGAATATGGTAGTCAAGTGAAGGATTATAGTAATAATAACATTAAAAGTGCAGCTGCAACATTAGATTTGCTCTATTCTATGATTTTTAGATTTACCAAGGGATTTAAGCACTTAATATTACCCTCTTGGGTATTTTAGTGTGCAGATACCAAAAATCGCAAGGGGAGGAAAAATCTGCTGTACTGATGCTTATCTCTGTCAATAGCTTGGCAGTTGCTTTCATGTTCAGCTTCAAAGTTTCTGAGTACTTTTATATTAAGAACTGAGTGTTTTAGGGATTGCCTTCTCAGTAATCAGTGACTGGTGGGGTATTTTTCTGAAAATATAACTAGAGAAACCTTAGGTATTCTCACTGCTGAAATATTTAAACCACAGGAAGATTGAATTCCCAGTGAAATGCAGTTGCAGCCATTTTCTTTGAAAACACAGCTGGAGCCCTTTCATGGGGATAATGAAGGTGAGTTCTTCACACTGAGAGGAGCATTGAAATAGGGGATTGAGATCTCACACAATGGGTAAAGAAGGGGGAAGGGAGCACAGCAGCTATAGTACATGTAGTAATAAATATTGTTCTTGCACAAACCCTTCTTCATTTTGACAGAGAGAAGTGAGCCACTGCGCATTAGCTATTATTGTGTGAAAGGAATCAGCCCACTACCAAGAACCCCTGCCATGCCACTGTACCACGAGGCATACTGTAAGAATTACAGCTTTCAGGTTTTCTACACTAGCTGAGGTATGAATTATGATGTTGAGTTGCTCTTCAACATGAAGAATAAGGAAATAGTGTATAAAAGGGTGGTGCAATTTTAAGATCTATTGATGCTATCACTAATATAGATGCATGAGGAAAGTGCAGTGGTGTTTAGGAGTTAGAAGAAAAGTGGCTTAGTAGCAAAATTTTTCAGAAACTGAACTTTATTCCTAGGAAATTACAGTGAACTTGTGTTTTAACCATGTGCATATATACCCGCAGAGGTATATTTATCTGTGGGAACTGTTCCATGGTTGGTTTTCTGCTCAGATCTGTGGAGATAAGTCTTTCCTATGTTAAAGCTGTATGGGAATGATTAAAAAAACCCAACAAACTAAACAACAAGAAGACTGCTCTCCCCTCTCTGCTGTAAAAGCTATGGAAATTACAGCATTAGTAAAAAGCATCAGTCTCATGAAAATACCTAATATCATAGGTTAAACAGTAATTAAAACTATATATATGTAAATTCTATATCACAGTTTATTTGTATTTTTGTTTCAGTATTTTTCTTCTTATAGTCATCACTGTATGTCAGATCATATAACTTCAGCTCAGATTTTTTCAAAAGGATCTACTTAGCCTATTTTTTTAAGATTCCCTTTCTTTTGTGGTTTTTAGCAGTTATCTTGTTTTGACCCTATTTCTTTGAAACTATTAGGCTAGTATTTCTATGGCATAAACATGACCCTATTTACAGTTTAACAATAAGGCACTTAAAGAAAAAAATTAAAGTAGATTTCATATGCTCTTCCTCTTTTATGAGGCAACTTATGGATCTAGACCTGTCAATTTCTGATTCAGCATGGATGCAAGCATTGCAGTTTCAAGGAAAGCGGTAAATTTCCTTTGGCTCGTGATGCTATTGTAGGAGTGGATATTGTATCTATAGCTCAGAACACACATATAATCAGCAGTATGAGGTGACTTGTTCTAAGACAGAATATCAAGTTCAAGTTAATAAAGGTTTTGCATAAAATAGATTTTTTTTTTAAAATATAAGCCATAATTGATGAAAACTTTCTCGAATTACATGGTAACCTCTTGCAGGAAATAATCTGCCTGTGTTTTTTTCATACTACATAACGCTGGAGATCACTCTTCTCGGAACCTTGCAGCAAACTTGCATAACATTTACTTGCCCACTCTGTAATAGAGTTGTGCATTAAATTTTCATTTTAATAAAGTTACTGTTGATATTCGGAAGGTACAAAAATCTTCCTATCTGTGATGCAAACATAAGGTCTATGACTAATAAGAACATAAGTTTTTTCAGACTAGGCTGGTCAGGAATGCTTTGATTATAGACACATTTTCACATTTTATCTTAGACTCATGTATCATAACTGCAGAATCTTCCCATTTTGAATTTTGGGACTGGAGCAGATGGCTGAGATGTATTTCAAATAATGGTACTTGACATATAATTCCTATAAATAGCTGCAGAGTTACAAGGTGTTATTTGTAATTTTTCTCTCTTGGGAAGAAACTAGAAATTCTCTGTCACTTTGTGATAATTGTTCTTGGAATTCTCTACAAATGGATATTTTTTTGAATTTTTTACCTTGAAGTAAAAAGACAGCTATCAAGGCAGATGTTCTTTTGCATTTTACTGGATTCCCAAATGTCTCCACAGCCTAGTCATAGAATCAATTCCTGCGACATATTATGCACATATATATAGATATATAGTCATAGAAAAAAATATGAAAGACATACATTCTCCACTCTTATAAAACATTTTTTGAATTTACTTGTCATGATAAAGGGGTCCACTAGAAAAAGAAATTGTTTTTCTACCCAAGAAAAACTATATAAATAATAAAATGTATTATGTATCTAAGAGTGAGTTTATGTGTTAAAACAGTTTCCTTTCAGCTCATCAATGCTACGATTTAAAAAAAACAAATTGAAAGTATCCTGAAATGTCAGCCATGGAGGGGAGACAGTTGTACACCATACCAAAAATAATGTTTTGGTTTTATATCACTGGTGGGTGCTCTTTGGGAGAACAGTTAGTTCTTGTTTCAGGCAGAAGAAAAATGAAAAACAGTCTTAGACATCCTAGAGTTATGGTAATATAAAATAAAAACTAGTGCTTCAGAGTCTTGAGCCAATTTCCATATGTTGTATTCTGTTCCAGTATTGGTATTGTCATGTTTTCAATCAAAGTTTTGTTTGCAAGCAAAACAAAAACCTCAGAAAATGAGGTACAACTTATATAAAAACTCTTGCTGAAGACAAGTTAGAATGAACAGACTGTGCGATTTAAATGCTCTTTTAAATATTTGGCAGCTTGAGATTTACTTTATATCCCATTTGCTCCTTATTCTTTTAGTTATAGTAAGCAGGTAATGCTTCCTTTGCTGTGAAAAATGCTGTTGTTGCCAACTTTGTCATCTAAGCTTCATTTTTACAGTTCTAGTAGCATCAGTTTGTCAACATAAAAGCTAAAATATTCTGAACTCAATCAAGCTTTCTCAGGCTTGTCTCCGGAGATTGCATTAAGGGGTTTGGATAACCTTATCTGTTCAATACTGAAGATGTTTGTAGCTTCTGCTAAGTGCTCTCTAGTGATTCCTTTCAAAACTTTTAATGGACAGCAATATGTCTGTCTGATCATATACATACTCCTTACCGTCATCCTAGAGACTTTTTAAAACAGCCTGATAATAGTGGTACCCTCTCAGCCAGTTTTATATGGACCAATAACAGTAGCATAACAGGGAAAAAAAACCTCAGACATTTAACGCTGCCCTTTATTCTGACAGTTATTATTGGACTTTTTAGGAGGTATAGGCAAGTTGTGAAGTGGACTGCCTCCAGAAAAACAAAACAAAACAAGCAAAACCAAGAAGTATATCATGCAAGAAAACCCTTTCATATTCATAAAGTTGAAAAACATTGCATTAATAAAGAAATATGGTGTACAACAAGACTCACATTTGAACAACATCACTTACCTTGCACAGCTTTGACAAATACAATTTAATATTTTATGAGATTGTGTAGATTTGCATTGGGAAGGTTACTTGTATTAGGAAATACTATTTCTATTGTTGGTTGCATATTGAATTACTTCAGTGAAGTGGAACAGCTCTGATTGTGTTACCAAAAAATATCCCAAACAATTTTAAAATGCAAATTCCAGTTACAATACACTATTTTTTCTTAGTTATGCAGAGAGCATGCTATCCTTTAGGATTTTAAATTAGTGTACAGACAGATTTGAGGTTAAACTTCATGCAATAACAGTTCCATTTTATGTTTTTCAAAGCAAATGATAAGTTTTGCCACTGTTACGATTGTATTTTCTGTGATTGCACTGGTGGGACTCTCATACACATTTAAATGAGAATGTTTTATCATCTATTTCTTCAGAAAAATCACACTCTAACATTTTGATATATCACTTTGGGAATCAAAAAGGAAGGAAAAACTAGCATTCTACCTTTAGCGCTGTCTTTTCCTACTAATTTAATTTTATAATGGTGCCCTCTGCATGGAACAAGGATTTTTATTTTCACTTGAGGTTATAATTCTTTACACAGATAACACAACAGTAGAAGAGTTGGCCTGCTGGGATAGAACTATAGTTACTCTTAGCTGATACAATGCCTCTGGTAGTGGTCTACTCTCTATTAAGGAAAATGAGTATTTCTGACATTAGCTCTTTTGTGAGGTTAAAACTTTGGATGGAAATTTACACTCAAACTAATATAACTCCAGAACTTTCTTAGAGGGGTAAAAGTAATGCATGAAATACCACATTTGAGCTTTAAAATGATAATGTTGGGTTCAGTGTCTGCCAGGAATGAGCACCAAGCATAAAACAAACTGCAGCTTTTGATTAATATGGCGCTGTTTGATGGTACAGCACAGAAAGTGTGAGCAGTCTTTCCTTGGAAGAAAGATATCCAGAGAAAAATTGATTTATTTACATAGGGGGAAGAAAGTAAAATGCTTCTGTGCACAACTACAGGAATAGTTTTGATTTTATTCCCAGGCATTGTCAAATGCAAAAATCCATAAACAATGTAAGGAGTACAGCCTTAGTTGAGTCTTTATTAAGCTATACACAGTAGAATTTACTTTCCCATTTATTTTTCTACTTAAACATTCAAGGACTGCGAGGAGATTGATGCAGATGTTAGCTTAGAGACACTTTGTTGGGATAAAATGAAATGTGCAATGAAAACTATGAACACTGAATTAAGTTCTTGAACATGCTGATCCCACACACAGCTCCTCCAAGAAACCAAATGCACTGGCTCATCTAATATTTTATGACTCAAACTGCTATTCAAGCATTTTTGTGGTAATAGTTGGAAGATATTATCCTTACAACAACTGACTCAAAGTTCTCATTTTAGGCTGGGGAGAGAATATCTTAACTAAGCTAGAAAATGAAGTAAAAACATCTTAAAAACAAAATAACAACAAAACCAAAAGCAAAGCAAAGCAAAGCAAAACAAAACAAAACAAAAAACCCAGACCTACAAACTAAAAGTTGAACCTAATTTTATTTTTTGAACATGATCTGAAAAAAAACCCCAAACAACCCTATAATCATCCTTTCATTTGTGATAGAATTGTTGTTAAATAGAGTTGGAAGGGATCTTAAGGTATCAGCTAGACTGTTTCTTAATGAAAGCAGAATCAAGTAAGTTTAAGCAATTTTTTCTTGCAGGTATTTTTCTATCCATTCTTTAAATATTTCTTTGCTACCTTTATAACATCCAAAATTATTAAAAAACTTATTTAGTGTTTTAATCATGTCTCATTAAAATTTTTTCTCAACTACTACCTATACAAACAGATCTTTGTCTCAGTTCAATTATTTACTTCTCTGTTGAGTCAAGGAGAAAGCTCACCACTCTGTGGCCATCTTTTTTCTTATAATTTTTTTTGTCCTATCTATGTCTCAGTTTTCTTTTTTCCAGACAAACCCACGTATTCTAAGCTCTTCTTTGAAATATGGACAAGTATAATAAAGCATGGGCCTCACAGTGTCACACTGAACTCCCTAGCCTGTAGCTATAGCGAAAGCTGTTTCAGAGAGAACAGTCACTGTCTTTCACTGAATGCTGACCCATTGGCATATCTTACCTTCACACTCAGTGCATAAAAGAGATAAGGATAATTTCCTCTTCACTGTACAAAGGCTGTCTAGCAAAAGTTATTCCATAATACTAATATTTTCTTCTTTATTAAGTCAAAATGTTATGTGATGTAGAGACTGGCCCATGTTGCTCAGTTAGATGAGAATTTTTAGAAAAGCACTGTAAGAATATTTTCATAAAGCTAATGCTACAACATGCAAAAACATGACCTCTTCCTGGAGTTAAGTATTGAAATCTAAGGAGCATTCAATATAAGCACAGATCAATTGTTCATCTTGTTCATATATGTGCAACTATTAAATCAGCCTCTTCGTTCCTTTCTGTGGCTTTAATGGCTCCAAAACATATATCATTGCTTCTGCATTCAAATAGTAGTGAAAATGGTTTTGGGAATCCCAGTTCAGATCAACAAAAAACTTTTGCTTTCACTTTTAGACTTAAGCAAATTAATTGCAAGACAAGATTTCTGAACAAAACATGTTATGGACTGTATCAAAATATAATCTCCACAATAGAAACCTTAGAGATCTTTCCTCTTCAAAGCATCATGGGTGAGAGTGAGAAACACTTGTATGGACAAAAACATTGAGGACATGAAAGAGAAAACTAGGATAAATTCTTTATGGGGAAAATTTGGGAAAACAAATGAACAACTTATGCTGGGCTGGTATCTTAATTGGCCTCCATTAATTGAGATACTCATCCGTGAATAGATAACCCAGGGCAGTTATGGTCCTATTTTATAATTCCTGTTTCACATAAAAGGAGGAATTTATCTGTGGGGAGAGAGTAGAATTTTCACATAACCAAATTACTACAAATATAGGAAAACCTACAAATCGAGTTACAAATAAAGAGAAAGATTAAGCTGATTACCCATATTTATTGGCTGAATAAACAGTATCTATGCTATTTCCCGGGAGTTTCCTCTGTACTCAGAATGTAGGAGACCTATTGCAACTATATGGATTTTACTGTAAAAAGGAAGAAAATATGAGAATTTTAGTTGTCTTCACAAGTGCATGAGCATCAAATACTTTTCTCCTATAACACCACTTGAGGGAATCCATAGAATTAAGACATCTGTCTGTACTAACATATGGAATGATGCCAAAGCATCATGCTTTGCAGCATTACTTTCTCTGTTGTTCAGCTGTTATTCTGCAATTTCCAATCAGTGGGTCATGGTCCTGAGCACGCTCCCTCCTTACTCTAAGAGTTTGCCAGACAGCCCAGCACTCGTGCAGTGCTGTTGGGTCATCTGGGATCAGGCTACTGAGAAAGAGCAGGCTGGAAAGGGTCTTTCCTCTCTGCTCGGGGACTCAAACACTCCTTCCTAGCTTGCCTGAGCTGCTTGTCAGCATGCTAAGCAAGGTTACTCACCTTGTTGAGACCAGCCTTGACTTCCCAGCTTGATTTTGGGCCTACCTGGACACTGTGGACACTGTGGACTTGTCTGACCATTTCTAGGCTCCTGACTGGCACCTGTCACCATTCACATGGTTTCCTGGTTGAGTACTGTGGGGACTATGGCCACAGGATCCACAGAATTATCCAGAATTGTTAGGGTTTGAAAGGTCCTCTGCAGATCCTCTAGTACAATACTCCTGCCAGGGCAGGGTCACCCTAGAGCAGGCTGCACAGGTAGGTTTTGAATGTCTCCAGAAACGGAGACTCCATGAACCCCACGGGCAGCCTTTTCCAGTGCTCTGCCACAGTCAATGTAAAGAAATCCTTCCTCATGCTGAGGGGGAACTTCTGTTTTAGTTTATGGCCATTGACCCTCATCCTGTCACTGGGTACCACTGAAAAGAATCTGACACCATCCTCTTCACACCATTATTTGAGATATTTATGTGCTTTAATGAGACACCTTCTCAGTCTTCTCTTCTCTAGATTTAAGACATTCATTGAATTGTTGCCCAGTCACCTTCTCTCAGCCTTGGATTCTGGCTCTGTACTCTGCCCAAACTCCCTGGTCCCTGACACAGAGTGTGGGAGCTAGTAGGAGCCAGCTACCAAAAACAACGTGGTATGTAGGTTAGACAACCTTAATCTGGAGTCTTATGAACGAGATAATACAGATGAGGCCAGTCACCTGTTATGAATTTAACTAGTGTTAAATTTATAAATGTACGTATATATATATAGGGAGTCTTAGGTCAGGTGATTTACATCTTACACTATTTGAAATTGGGACAGGTGAAACCTGAGCATGTTGACAGGGCACACAGATTTGGGTTAGAAGGGATATTTAATTGCTGTGGCTTGTCACACAGCTCTCCCAGGGGACATGGAGCAACGGCAGGAAGAACAAACTGGGAATGTGATGTGACGGGGGCGCTTGGTGTTGAAACTGAAAGTGATTGTGTCAGGTTGTTCATGGTGAGTTCAGGAGACCAGGTGGGCTCATTGAGGTTGGACAAGGAGTCAGCCCTGGGCTGAGGGAAGAACTCGGAGGTATAGGGAGTGCTAGTGGAACAGGAAGGGCAGACCCTGACAGAAAGGCTACTCCCAGTTACACTCTCAGCTGCCAGACAGCCAGGTGCAGTGGGGCAGGCATGATAAAACTCCCTGAGGATAGTGACAGGCTGAGGCTGCACCAGGACATGACCGAAGGCTGGGCCTGGCTCACCAGGGCCATGGCTTGACCAGGCAGGGCTGTGGGAGCTGGGGACCAGCTCTACTGCAGCATCACTGGGGCAGGGGGTGATGGCACTGGGGGTGCCATGGGGTCCTGGGCGGTGGGCAGGGGTAGCCCTGACAGGGCTGGATAGGGACAGCCAGTCCTCAGGACCCTGTCACAAATGTATAACCTCTACACAGCTATTCATTTTTATAATATATTGTATCTAATTCTCTAGCAGACCATTTTGAAAAATTTCACTACTTTTCTTTTCATTAGGGAGACCAGATTTCAGAGTAATATGTGGATTTCTAAATTCTGTATTTGTGGTGGTGATACACTGTTTATCTTTTATTGTTAAACCTGAGCACCCAGTCTGAAAAATGTTTCTTAGCACTAGTACAAATGCTGAGTCCTTTTGGAAAGAGAAGGA
Source organism: Callaeas wilsoni (assembly GCA_013398955.1). Classification (NCBI taxonomy): domain Eukaryota; kingdom Metazoa; phylum Chordata; class Aves; order Passeriformes; family Callaeidae; genus Callaeas; species Callaeas wilsoni. The sequence continues at coordinate 112,767 of VWPU01000469.1, forward strand.
GCAGAAATTCATCAGGAAGCAAGTGGTTGCTGTGCTAAAAGGAATGTCATCATGACAGAGAAAAATAGGAACAGACAACTGACACTGCAGATTAATTCATAATATCATAGAATCAATCACTGAGGTGTGAAAAGTACGTTAGATGGGGGCAGCCATCAATACCAGATTAACAGTTCTCTTAGCTGCTGCTGATTTTCTTTCATAAAATAATATGGGTGCTAGTGGTAAAAAAACTCTTACCTATTCAATATCTCAGCTCTTAAATAACCAGATTTCACTTCTGTTTTGTAGGGAGTATGTATGCCCTTATTTAAATTATGTATTCTGTTTTTTCCATTTCCTTTCAAATTGATATGTGGTTTATTATAGATTTTTAGGTATTCTATGTTTTTATTTAGATTTTTGAGGTGTTGACTTTTGGCACCTTATTGTTTCTGCTGGAAAAATAAACAGTAACAGCACAGTTTCACACCTCAGCAAATAATCTGCAATTAAATCATCTGGACAAATAAAATGAGTTTATACTCTTCATGAAAAAGGTGGCTGAACTTCTCTCTAATTTGCAGGTCATTTATCATTTCCCTTTTTATTTTCAGGATTTGACAAGTAAGAATTTTCCACTTTCTGCTTCACAAAAGTCGTATAATCGTGTTAGATATGCTCAAGATCACATATACTTTGAGATTAATATGAGAGTAGCTACAAACTGCAGCCAATTCTTTTCCCTTTAGAAAACGAATTTTCTCCATTTTCCCTCTTTTCGTAGGCAGGGGGAAGTGGTGGGTATTTAAAAAAGAAAATCTTAAAATTCTTTGAGGTTTTATTTCAACAGTTCTTGTGCACTATTTGAAACCTCTCACCTGCTTGACATCCATGTCTGTAGTATTCATTTAGTGTATTTTTGCAGTACAGAAAAAATTCTCTTGTTATTGTGCATACTTTGGGAAACGATACAATGGAGATTTAGTAGCAATTTAAGAACACTATTCTAAGCTTCCTGAAGTGGATCCAAACCTTATACATTAAATATGAAAGACACAGCACTTGAACATAGATCTTTTCTTAATGTAAACAACCTTGAGTGTCACAATTAGAATGACAATGATTTTCAGTTAACTTTCATTAATCCAGTGCAAACACAATGGGATAGTTCCACAAATTACAGCAATATCGTGTGAGCATTTCAAACATTCCGAACTGTCTTCCCCTTCCCTACATTTTTACCGCTTTTTCTGCATTGAGGATATATCTATTAGCTCCTGTTCTGTCACTTTAGAAGAATATCAGTGTAAAAGACTGTCACAAATCCTGAGTTTTCCCATAACTTCATGGGATTAGTTTTTACATGCTTCTATTCAGACTGTGGCTACATCTGAAATTTTAAGGTCTTTGATGTTTTTTGAAAATATGTGAACACTGCTTTCTTTTAAATTCATACCTCCACTTTCTGCCAAATAGCTAAAAATGGCACATATAAAGTGTTTAATTGACAGGAGCAGGTCTGAGGTTTCTTCTTGCCTATTATAAAATAATAATGCATAAAAGCCATCCAACCATCCATCAGGACAACATTTTTCTTTATCTGTTCAAGAGACCAGTACTATTATTTCAGATGACCATTGGTCATTGTAATCAAAGGTACTGTCCAAATAACTCTAAGACAGCCTTACATTACACAGGATAAATGACCTGCAAAGTCATGATACTGAAATTTATAGTAATTTCCAGTTTTATTTCCATAAAGCTAACCTCTTGATTGGCATAATAAAGTATTTTGAGCTATTACATTAAAATATTGTAATTATATTCTAACATTCAAGGTTAAAACTAAAAAAGAACCCCAAACTTTCACAGAAATTTCATACAAGCTAATGTGCTTTACTTGCAATTTCATGGCATAATGTGATTGTAATAGGAGTGAAGATTAAAAATAATAGAAGTTTCTTTTGATTGCTCATTGCAAATTCTTTTCCTTTAAAGTCTTACATGTGAGTTCAAACAGGGCACCTGCAGAAGAAATGGAAGACTTCTAGTTGTTTTAAATAAATTATAAGGTAACAGTACCCTTTACTTTGTCTCACTGAGTAACTGGAATTATCTAGGATTTCTAAATTGCTATGTATAAATCTTCACTGCAGTGTATGTTCATTAAATTAGGAAACTACGGGAGAAATTTTAGTTGTTAAAAGTCTGAAAGAAGGAAACTTCTCACTCAGGAATGAAAAAAATGTAAACAGTATTTACCTTGATGTAATTAGACATTTTATTAAATTATAAAAAAATGTAGGCAATTCTTCAGATCTGCCACGTTCACATTTACTTTCTCAATTTTTAATAGCAACCTTTTAAGACTGGGAAGTCTATTAGATGTTTTGACATAATCTCCAAGTCCACTGTTGTTTCAGCCAGACACTCTTGAATTCTCATCATCACATTCCCCAAAATTTTGTCCTGGTAGAGGACGAATATTCAATCAAGCGGCTCAGTGAAGTACTATGTAGATTTTATGACTGTGCAATTTTTTCTCAATCTGCATGTTCAGCTTGGTTATCCAGCGCAGAAAAAAAACCAAAGTAATTCAGGTTTCTCCATTTTATATTATTCCATCCCATTCTACTGTAGAGACACTTCTACCCAAAGGAGTGATCATCAAAGAGTGACTATACCTATTTGGCTCGGTTAGTGTTTGCTTCACATCTCAAGACCAAGCTGTTCAGAGGACATGTGAAATTCTGTCTCCCCGTAAGTAAGTGAGAAACCTCCTACTGACTTAACAGAAGTTACAATTTCATGGGAGGATTCAGGCTAGCATTTGCCAGTCCTATAGCAGACTATAGCCCTAAACACTTCCCTTGCTAGTGTTAGTACCCCAGACGATCTCAATGTCCCCTCTAAAGCAAGAAAGGTGTGTAAAATCTTTTCAGTATTAATATTAGATGATCCTATCCTTTACCCACAACAGGACCAACACAGCTGTCTCACCCTTTCTACCTCTAACATATTTCTTTCGTGTAGCAGAAAAACTGACTTTGGACATTCACTTTCCAGCGGAACCCTCCCCTCCCCCCACCCATATTTGGCCTAGACAAACATCCAGTGCAACAGATCTTTCTGGAGACTAACCAAAACAAATCCATCTGACCAAAGAATACCTGTTTCCTTCGCAGAATTTTGCTAGACTTCAGTCTAAGGTTTTTTTCCAAGATGGGCGAAAGTAAATTGTTCTGTCACTATCATGCTTTCACGTACACTTTACAGAGCATGATGTCTCGTTGAAGTGTATTTGCGATATTTTCTTCAGCTCTCATTTCTTTGGATTTTAAAATATTTTAAAATAAAACAGTGTCATTTTATGTTTTTACCATGCCTATGCATCAGGAATTGTAAATAGTCAGTAAAAAAAAAAAAGTTTCCATACTTTACAGATGTGTTTACTTTTACAACAGTTAGAATGACACAAAATGGAAACTGCACTTGGAAAAGCTTGTCTCAGTTACAGGATTCATTTGCTGCAGCCAATGACTCCTTAACCTCTAAAAATGACTGATTTGAGCCCTACACATAAGCACATTTAAATGTCATAACCTACTCATTACTGGGAAGAACAGAAAGATAAAAAGAAATCCGAAGAAACCCTAAGTGAAGATTGATTTTGTATGCACTTGCTCACACATATCTTAGAGTTACAATACCACAGCTAAGAATAATTACTGAGAAGGAAAGAAAAGGACAGAGAGCTGAGTTGAACTCTGTGAAGTTCAGATGTGCAAACCCTCTCTGTTCCAGAAGTGAAGTGATATTTTCTGACTTGGGTGGGGAATTTACATAATGTGGAAAAGCTTGTTTCTTATCTTCACATAGTGGTGCTTGCTCTGGAATTATCAATTTTCGAGGAGCATTTCAAAATATATGCAAAAAAGGCCTGCTCTTGAACCTCTGTAATCTCATATCCATTTGGAACACACATCAGGGGTTTGCTAAACCTCTGACTCTCCCATAATACTGCTTACACGACTATGATTGACTTCTTAAATAGCCATCACAGAGAAATAATTAAAGGCAAGTTCAGAAGAAACAGAAATTGTTACAGTAGTTTGAAAGCAAATCATGTTTTGATACAAGGTCATACTGTGCAATTATGTGTTACCAATGTCACATCTCTTAGAAGACTCAGAAAATACAGGTGTGCACCAGGCAAACAAAGCTATTTTAGGTGTCCATGTTTGCTTTTACTGTGCAGCATATTTCTATATTGCTTTCATCTGTCCATGTGGACTCTGTAGGAAATCAGGAGGATTTAGCTGAAGATATAATCAGTAACTGTAGGTACACAGAAACTTTAGAGTCCTATGACATATCCTTTGTCTCACATTCTATAACATGAACATCGTGGGTCAGAAGAATGCTTGCCAATGATGAAATTATTTTTGTTAAAATCAAATATGAGTAGAATTTTACTGAATCCCAGAAAGATTTTTCGAAGTTAACACAGCTGCAAAATACCGTTAAGAAAAGCTTGGTTTGTTTTTTGTTGCTTTTTTAGTTTTTTTATTTTTCTTCTTTTCCTTTTCTCCTTCCCCCACTTTTCAAATGAAAAGCTGAATATTCAAATGGTCTAATTTTCCAAAAGGTGAGTAATCCAATTTCATTCATTGTCTGTAAGCACCACATTAAGAAAAACTGAATATTTGGCCAAGTAAGCTTTTAGGCATTAAGAGACTTTCCAATTTTGTTCCTCGATGTCTAAATCATTGTAGGCTTAGGGCTCTGATATTTCTCTAATGCAATTTCTCAGTTGTGTACTTGGGATAATATTTTACTTCCTCAGTAAAGCAGCATTACAAGAAGTAATATGTAAGAAAGTTATTCCCATGCTGCATTAGTGAGAAGAACATAGCGTTGGCACCAATGAGTCTGAGCTATGAATAATTTTAGTGGAGGTAAGGTAAAGGATTCAAAGTTATGCAGGACATATCACAAGATGTATTCATAATGATGCTTGAAAAAATACCCTCACACAGATTCATTTATTTATGCTACAATTCAAAAGCTTATGTAATAGCATTCAACTCTTCAACATCCACTTGAATTACTGTACACTGTGACTAATGTTATTAAATAAAACCAAGAGCTTTTAATGGGATTTCTCACACTTTTCCAATTCTTACTATTTCTATAGGAAAAAAAAAAAAAAAAAAACATTTGCTGAGTTTTAGTTTGGTTCCTGAGCATTTTCATCTGCAGAATTTGGTGAAAAAAATATTAACTTTCAAGGCACCTATGAAATGTCACAGACAAGAAAAAGTATAGACTGCTTTCCGCCCCTAGCCCCCCCGTCTTTGTACAGTTGTCCTTGGCAAGATGAAATAAGTGAAATGAATCATGTGCTGTCAGCATTATTGAGCAAGTCCTGATGGCTTTAGCTCGAGGTTAAGGTTAGAAAATCTCTCTGAATATTACAGTTTGCTTTCTCTCTCCATATCTCAGGCTGAAATGTCCTTTTTTAAAATCTGTTTCTCCCTCCCTCCAAATCGATGCAATCAGACTTTGCTGAAAAATTGAAAAATTATGTTCTTCAGCTTTTGCGTGTTTCTCTGAAAGCAAATAAAATCTCTTGACATTTTCTTGAACTTCTCAGGTATGACTCCATATTATTTATCTAGAGGTCCTGTCTTCACATCTGAAAGCGGACTCTGCTTGTTCTTTTCCCTGATGGTAGACTTTTTTGCTGATTAATATTATTGTGTTAATACTATAATAATACTGCTTTTTATTTCTACACACTTTACAATTTTGCACACATAAAAAAGCTATTCTGTTAATTCATTCTTTTTCCAAAGTATGACTGGAGTAGATTTAAGCATTTCACAAATCTGATGGTATAGAAATTAAAAGTGTTTCTAGTGTAACAATACTGTAAACATATATTGTTGCTATTTCAACCCATTCATTATAAAATGAAACCAGAAATCAACTCACATGCTGTCAAGTGCTGTGATAAAATCTCAGGGCTGTCTCTAATCACCATGGTCAAGAATCTATGTGTACATGTCACACTTCTTATTCAGTTTGCTTTGACTGGTTTGATTCATGTAGAAACCTAAAAACCTAAAGAAACCTAGAGTAGGAAGAGTGATATGGTTTGAGCACATGACAGACACATCTGGACCTGAGAACCCGTAAGCTGCTCTGTGCCCAGTAATAAAATAATATGCAGACAGTAGAGATTAAAAAGTAAATCAACTGAGAATAGTTACATAAATTTTCTTTTAAGTTATTTGAAAAGAGGCTGAAAATAGCCACAATTTTACAAGTAGGAAATAAATAAATAAATAAATAAATAAATCGTGAGAAATGTCATTTGTGGAAGGCAAGTTCTCTAGTTAAGATAAGAATAAAAAATATTCCTTCGTAATTTAAAATCAGTTTTATATAAGGTTCCTGGAGACCTGCATTCTGAGGAAGAGAATGATGCAAACATAAGTCAATGTAACATTTGTTTATGTTTCTGTGAATAACTTAGAAGCATATGTTGGATGGAATACAATATCAGGCCATTTAACTGTAAATATAATATAAATATAAATCTGTACTTGTGCATTCAGATCTGTTGCCTAAACAAAGGTGTCCAGTGCAATCTTTTTTATGACACTATCTCACATACACACACCATCTGGTTTTCCGGAGGGGGCAGGGCTCCTGGAGTCTTGTGCCATATCTGACAGAATTGTGTAGATCTCAGCTGTCACTATACATATGTACGTAGACAAGTTAATAAAGTCCCTAATCAGTATAGCTTATGGAGTTTTAGAGCTGTTCAGCTGACCAAATGAAGGTGCCTAATTTAGGGTGACATGAGCAGCTTTCAAGGTGATCGTACTGACCAAAGGCTTGATGTAGGTTCACTTTTATACTATCTGACATACAGAGAATTTGAAACATTTCAAACTGTATTGCTTTTCTAACTATGGGCAAGTTTGCACTGAATGCAGTGATCCTGATGGGTCCTTTCCAGCTTGAAATGTTCTATGATTCTATCCCTTAATGAAATGTAAGTAGCGTGAATACACATCTACATAGAGAACTGTCAATTTGTGTCATTCTTTGACAAATGCAACTGAACTACTGTGATAAAAACAAGCAGTCCGTAGAAGTGTAGCAAAAAGTTTACGTCTTTTATTATACAAATTTTCCATCTAGGTGTTTTTTTTCCCTTTAATTACCTTAACACACATTACAGTCCATTTTGTTTGCTGCTAGTTTTAGTTAGGGCTTGATTCTGTCACCACATTTAATTTTGTACATCATGAAAATGTTTGTGTGTAAACTGCTGAGCCTCCAGGTGCTCCTCCAAAAGGCAATGGCTCTTGCGTAGCCTTGCCACACTGTGTGAACATTTCAGGTACTTTAAGAGATCTCTGATTGCAACATACACTTTCCTTTAGGCAAGGAAATTAACCCCTAATATTTCACTATGAAACAACACTTAAGGGTTTTGATAATGGTTCCAGCACACAAAAATAGTGGTAATTATATGTAAAACACCAACTCAAACAAAGTTTATGCACTAAAAACGTAAGCAATAGTCTTAACTGGTGTTTCTGGAGCAAGACGACAGTGGGTCAACAATCCAGTGACCTATTCTCACACTCATCTGATACAGAATGCCATTGTACTCGTGTCAGATTCATTTAAAATGTAATGCATTGTTTTTCAGTGCTACTTCACACTGTGAAATGATGTAAATGAAAATTAAGCCTTGGATTTTCCCTACAGTGTATTTTGCTGAGTTCTGACTATAGTTACACTCACAGAAATCAAGAAGTTATGAGATTGCACCCAGTAAGAATGATATTCACTATTTCAAATCCTATTTTAAGTTTTCTGTTAATTTCATGCTGTGTAGGCTAAATCATAGAGAATGATGCAGATTGGATTTTCAGTTAGTTAGTTGAATATTTGAAGTTAAAAGTATGCCTAAGAATATTTTTTTCTTTAATTTTACTGCTTCAGCCTGAAATGGTTTGATTTCTCCCTCCTGATAAGAAATTCAAATGAGTATTTTTTGATATTTTAAAACAATACCCTTGTAAATTGGGTATCTACAAATCCAACAAAGAAATCCATGATCTAGCACCACGTAAGTGATGCAAGAGATCAGAGCGAGGTTTGAAAAGCATCATCCATCTAGCCTTTTATAAAGTGGAAGAATTATTTTGGATTGTAAGTTTTATAATTTAGCATCTGAAAGATTTTTTTCCTGGGGTTCTTCCAGTTTTTATAAGACATTACCTAAGAATGGAAGGCAAAAATATTCTTTCAAGCAAAAAAAAACAAATTGAAATAAATTTTAGAATTCTTGATTCATAGAGAATGCATAGAAATATTTAGTGACTGTTCTGTACCAGGGAAAGGGAGGAACAGGGTTGGTATAGAGAAAGAGGCAGAGTTGTTGCAGGTTTCTTTCCATCTTTTTATGAGAAGGATCCAAAAACAAGATAAAATCTGCCTATTAAGACAGAATTCCAGAAGAGGAATATAGATAAGTAAATATTACACACATTGAAAGGCTATAGGAAGAACCCATTCGGGCAACACGCATGCAGCATCAGGTGGACACAGGATGGATTTTCCCACTTCATGCTGCACAGACCCTCAGATCCCTCAGTGGGATATCACATAACTTTCTTACAAGAAAACAGCTGTTTTCATAAAGGACGTTCACATTAGAATTCTTCCTGCAGTTTTAGATGAAGGCAAGAGATAAGTGATGTAATTGCCAGTACCAAATGGGATCTGTTTGGAGGGTCCTTGTTCTAAGTTTATCTGTAGCCAAGAGTTTTGTGCAGCTCAACAGAGCCTGAAGACCACCCTGGACACACAGCACAGTGCAGCAGAGGCTTGCACCTACTCAGGTTAACTGTATTGTGGATCACTAATCCCTTTACTTCCATCAGTTCCGTGGCCCAGATCATTACAGTGACTGAAAGTATTCTGGAAAGTAAGATCATTTGAAAGTCTCCAAGGTAATGAAATGTTTATCCTCTAGGTATATTTAGCCTTTAGAGAGTAATATGAAAAAGCTATAGCAGAAGCATGTTTTAGTCAGCGTAACTGAAACTGAGTATCCCCCAAGGACAACTTCAGCACAAGAAAATAAAATGGACTTGGAATCTTTCTGTAATGTCCCCTGCATAAATTCAGTTTAATTCACATGAACTGTAAAAGGAGAACCCTTTGATAAGGAAATATATCATTATAGTCTTATGAAGTTAAATATAAAAAGTCTATTTTCCCCACTGACATTCACCATAATTGGATTTCTGTCTGAATAGTTTGACTGAATACTGCAAGATCAACAAAGATGGCAGAATCTCATCCTAAATTTCAGTAAAAGTCCCATAAGACAAGAGACGTACATGCAAGAGTCAGTTTTACAATATAAAATCCAATAATTTATGTTTCCATCTGCAGGATAAAAATTATATGAAAAAGGCTAGAATTTTACCAGATAAAAGTACCAGTATAACAGACTGAATGGGTGAATAACTGTCACTATGCTCCTTGTTATTTAGCTAGAAAACCTCAGTGATACAGTAGCCATACGATGGGGGTTGCTAAGAAACGAAGAAAAAAATTCTTGACAATTATGGAAGCTTACTTGTAACCACAGGAAAAGAAAGCTTAGGGTTTAGTAAAAAATAAGGGAAGGTAAAGAAAACTTGTGCTATAATTTCTCCTTTTTCCTTAAAAAAGTACATCTATTTAGATCTCAGATCTTGTCTTTTAAGTCAATCCTTGGTTTATTTCTTTTCCTTAAAAAAGTACATCTATTTAGATCTCAGATCTTGTCTTTTAAGTCAATCCTTGGTTTATTTCTTTTCATTGCCAAAATGAGATTTTTTTTTTAAACGCTGCTGAACATGGACTAGACATATACTTTTCTCCCTTGAAGGTATTTATTTAAAAGCAGGATTTCTATCCTGCATATACAGATGGTCACCCTCACATTTAAGTGAAGGCTTATTTTGCATTACAGGTCTCTGGATCAAACCCTTAGTGTTAGATCTTTTAGAGAAGGAGAAAATCACTGATCAGACAGGTATTGTATGGCTTTGTGATGTACTTACATGCTTCACCAAAAATATCTTTCTAAAATAACTCCTCAAAACAGAATGAGGAAAAATTATGTTTAAATTTTCAGTTTTCTGATATGAACTGGATTTTGGTTATAGAATTGATGTTTGTTCCTGGAATTATGCTAGTCTAATGCTGAATGGTAAGATTCAGTTAGGATTTACTAAACCGTCGTTAAGCTGGGATAAGAGGTCTCAGAAAATATGTACTAGTCTTACAGGAGTACAAGGTTTAAAGAGGTAGAAATATTAGATATATACAAGTTAATGTAATGCATTTTCCTTCACTGAAATTTTTTAATGGAACTTAATAGGCATAAAATCATTAGGGAACTGTTGAATGTAGAGTTTTAATGAAAGTGCTTTGAAACATATAGAACTGTATTAAGAATTATGTCCATTAAAACTCTTCTGTACTTTATGATATGAAAACTTCCTTTTTTATCTATTTGTTACAGTATTCATTTAGCTTTGGGTATAAAAATCTACGGAAATAAACAAAAATAAATTTTCAGTTGAGGTGTATGAGTAAATCTATGCAGTTCTCTGCATCCAAGAAAAATAAAACCCCCCTGCTTTTTTAAAATGTTGGTTCCAGATGGAACCAAAGTATGACAATTATATGTGACTAATGCTTTGTGGGTTTATTCTTCAAAGAACACATACGGAAATTTTTGTTCTAAAGAAAAAAATCTTCAAGTTCATACATTTGCTTATAGGTACTATTTATTTTCATTGTCTGGAGAGTTAGATAATATCTTTTTTGCAAAAACAGAAGAGACCTTAAAGGTTATCTAGTTTGAACACTCCTGTCATGGCCAGGGACACCTGTCACTACAAAAGGTTTCTCAAAGTCCCATCCAACATGGCCTTCAACACCTCCAGGGATGGGGCATCCACAACTTCCCTGGCAACCTGTTCCAGTGTCTCCCCACCCTCTCAGTGAAGATGTTATTCCCAATTGTAAATCTAAATCCTGCTTTCTTTCAGTTTAAAACTATTGCCCCTTGTTCTGTCACTACATACCTTTTTAAAATGTCCCTCTCCAGCTTTCTTTCAGACCCCCTTTAGAAAGCTGCTAGAAGGTCTCCCTGGAGCCTTCTTTTCTCCATGCTGAACAACACTAACTCTCAGCCTGTCTTCATATGAGAGATTCTCCAGTCCTCTGATCATCTTTGTGGTCCGCCTCTGGACTTGTTCCAACAGGTCCATTCTTTCATATATTGGGGCCCCAAGCAGGACACAGCTGGACAAGAGTAGAGAAAAGGGAGAGAATCGTGTCCCCCAGAGAGAAGCCAAGGAGCATTTTTGCTCTGCTTCAATTTGGCATCCAGATCTGGCCAGCAGAACAGGCCTCCATACTCAGCTGACTATATTAATTCAAATAAATGAGGCAAGATAGCTTAGGGTGATCTCAAATAGCATGGCTTCTATCCTTAGAAAATTGAAATATAACTTCTTATTTTCAGCTCAATAAGAAATTAAAGCCTCTATGTTGATTAATTTTCCTGGTGATTAAATTATTTTGTGTAACAGGTAAAGTAGAAAGTAGAGCCAAATATCTGTACTTCCAATAAATGCAGTTTCCTGTTTCCAAACTGATAATGTTATACAATTCGCAAGTTGCGGGGATGGTTGACTTTGGGTATGGTTTGTTTGGTTGGTTTTCTAAGCAATGTAACAGTGTTACTATAGCCATTGGCCTCTCACTATTCATTTTTTCCTACTTGTGTGAGGAAATTAAAAACTTTGATTTCAGAAGATACACAACATTTATACCGGGCTCCTGCCAGTCTCTAAAAAGCACTTAAATACTGGCTTTGCTATCATAATGAGAATATTGGTTTTGTACCATCTGGGACAACTCACATGCATAGTGTTAAGCATTTTTAAGTATATCATCTAACCAGAAAATCTGCCTATTCAAGCTGATGACAATAAAGATGATTACCTTTATAAAGGTCAATTTCAACTTAGATTGGAACGTATGTTTTATTTTTGATAGTGTAAAATTCCTGTTCAAACTTTTCTCAGGTTTTTTTCCACTTCTACAGAACTCAGATTATTTCAGCTGACCAAAGCAATTTTCAGGGTTTTTTGTGGCTTAAAATAGTGGAGGATCACCGCTGCTATCTGCTAGTGTAGTTCACATATATCTGCAGAAGATCGGGACCGCCCATCCTGAATGTGAGACTTTAAATAGAATTGAAAGGGGGTTAATGTGGTACAAACACTGCTTCACAAAGAAAGAACATTGAATGTTGGAGATTCCATTGATTTTAAAAGGTGGCGTTAGATAAACTGTAAAGTAGCATCTTACACTGAATTTTCATGTGATAATATTTCTGGAAGGCCAGCAACTTGAGCTGTTTCAAAGTTCATACAAAAATAACTTCTACTGAAGTTGCAAAAAAGTCTGTTATTTTGTTTGAGATAAGACAGTTACCAGTGTAAAGCCTATATCACAATTCTAAATAGCTTGTCTAATATGGAGTTCTGATGCAGAAGTGTGGCAATGCTATAGTCTTGGCTTCATTTAAGATCTTTAGTGCTTGAACTATAAATTTAGTCTCAAACCCAAGAAGTTATGTACAAGAATCAGTTTCTTTGTTGAAGTAAAGCATGTATTAACAAGTCTATTTGTCTTTCTGTAGATAGCTTGCATGGTCTTGCACAGTATTATGCCACTTTCTCACTACACTGAACTAAAGAGACTGAAGGTATTGTATTCAGTATTTAGGCTACAGTAGATTATCAGAATAAAAGAACTACAAAATTATCCAGGTTGGAAGGGATGTCAAGAGGTGTCTAATCCAATTTTGATTCAAAGGAAGGTCAATACTGACTTCATACCAAGTTTTAAAAGTCTTTATTTATCTGAGTCTTGAAGACCTTCAAGGCCGGCATTGTAAATGTTCTTTATCCACTCATGGAACATCAATTCCTCTTGCTAATTTCCCAGGCTGTGTGAATTTGTGCACATGAACTTCAGATAGGTCAGCTTCTAATGTTCTTTATCCTTCACAAGACCTCCCTTATACACATCACCCTGTCCAATATATACCCTTGCCATACCTTTTTTCACTTAACTGAAGGCTCTTGTCACCATCTGATGATAGGAATGGTTTACAGTCTTCATCACCAGTCTGGCAAGTCCTCTTGTCAAGAAGATTCATCCACACTTTGTCAAATAGATCTCATGTCTCACTAGCAGTCCTTATTCCTTAGAAATCCCTGACAAAAAATCAAAGCACTGCTTGTGACTATGCCATTAATCTGTTCATTATTTCAGGATACCTCAGGAACCTCTGTCTGAAGCTTTCCCATCATCCACATGACCAAGGGGAAAACCATCTTTGTCCTCACCTCTCTGTACTCAGTCCTGATTGCTCCAGTTCTCCCTTGAAAGTATTACTGGTACACACATGGATGAGCAAAAATCCGAAGGCCACATGAGACTTGTCATCCTCTGTGCAACATTCTGGATCCAAGCTCCATCAAAGAATTAATCTCCTGTGGCAGCAGTTCTGGTTGGCAGGTGGGTGCTTTTATCTCTTGCAGAACAGAGTCTCAAAACACCATTGCCAGCTGCTTCCTCTCGGCATTAATTCTTGGTTCAGGCCCAGCTGGCTCTGAAATCTATTCCAATGAAGATCGTTCCCTTTCCTTGGCTATTAGTGCAATGTATGAATTCTGTAAATTCAGATCTGGAAGCTGAGAAGCCTCTCGCTGACAGAGAGCACAAGTCCCCATCCATTTCTGTCTTGGGAGTGTCCATCCACAGTTATTCATGCATAATCTTTCATTTTCCCTCTTTCTTTTCATTCTGTAGCTTTCCCATCATCCACAGGACCAAGGGGAAAACCATCTGACTCTGCAGTCTCTGTGATGATCATACAAACCTCCTACTCATCTTCCCTGATGTTTCACTGTCTGATTGCCTTCCCTCACAAGTGAGGCCACCATTGCTCTCACTCCACCCTGCTCCAGATAAAGCAACAGGTGTGAGCCCTGGGAGGCAGCATCCTCCATCTGACAATGTGTGGGATCCTCCATCTGACAATGTGTGGGACCCACGACCTCCAATGTGCCAGGGTTCTTACTCCAGCCAAGGCTGGACACTGACCCCGGTGAAGACACCACCATTGCCGTGTACTTCCACTGTCTGGAGGAGAGGTCCTGGATCATCTTTGCACCCACTGCCAAGAAAAGTGTCCTGCAAACAGCCAAAATCCCTGTAAGCTTGCTTATCTTGCTGGGCGCTGTGGTCTGACTCACCAGCTAAACAGACATCCCCATTGCAGAGGAACAGTAGGTCACTCACTCATCAGAAAGCAGCTGTTCAGCAAAAAACTTTAACACAGTTTGTTTTAGCAACAAAAACAATATAAACACAGAGGGACCAGTGTCCTGGGATTTGCATATTTTGTAATGAAATTAACTAGGGAACTTTCTTAATTGCCTTTTTTTTCCCATTCCTTATCTTAACTTCAGAAATACTTCAGCATATGTTTTATTTATAAATAAAATACTGTGATCAAAAAAATGTTAATAATTACCATTTTGATTAAAAAAATCAGGAGTGAAATCTGCACTTCGCAAAATCAGAAACCCTGAATATTCTAAAGGACATGGAAATGAGATTTGAGGACTTCGAGGAAGCTTTTTTAACTCCATCAGTTTTATAGGATTATATTTGGTGCAGTTTCAAGTGATGACTAGAGTAAATCTTCCTGCCAGCATACAATTTTCTGGAAAACTAATTATTGCTCTAGTTGATCATAGGTAAGGTAGGTAGGGATGTCTATTTTTAATGTTCCTGGAATCTCAATTGTTATGACCCTGTTTTCCACTGCTTTCAATTTTGCCAGGTTTCAAACATTTGGAATAAAATCGCTATGTATGATGTCTTGTGCTTAAATACTCTTCAAACACTTTTTCAGAATCTGGTGCGGGAAGTGGGGGAATAGTAGGTTGCCCCCTCCCCCCGCCACCCCCAAACTTTCTAGAAGCTCCAACATTCTTTGTCATCTCTAGAGGCAAGAATGTCTTCCAATTTAATTTCTCAAGGTGGTCAACTTGGTTTTTATTGCTCAGTTAATACCATCAAAGTATAAGAACTAGCAAAATCCTTATATACTCAGACTTTTTTTTAGAATTCTATAAGTCTCAATTCTGAAATTGTTAACTGCTTTGAACATCTGATACTTTTTGACTTACTTGTGCGTACACCTTTCTCGGAGAAGGACTGAGCACTTGTTAACAGAGTACCTTAAGCAGTGACAAACATTTTCCTTAAATCATTTATTCTGACTGGAGCATTTGAATCAGAAAGTTTGGGGGATTTTGTAGTGCTCTTAGTGTTTTCTTTATTAACAACCAGAGCCAAAAAAACCCAAAGGAGAATGAAAACCCAAATAAACCCAAAGAATAAGGAAAAAGTGAGACAGGTGTTACAGAATTCAGAAATTTGACTGGAGGACTGAATTTTTACATTCACTGAATTTTATTTTCTACTGCATAGCTGGATTCTTTCATATCTTAACTTTGATACAGCTGAATGTTGAAACATGTATCTCTGAAAAGGTTGCTGAAAATATTTTGCTGCTTTAAACAATAGAAAGCAAATAAGCAAAGAAAAAAGTCCCTATTCAGTGTGATTTAGGGTATGCATGTCTTCTATTTGCCTGTAAGAACCTAACATAAAATGTAGAACTTATGTATGCATGTATGTATATATATTTATATTTTCATTGTTTGGATTAAAAGGTTTGATTTGGCATAAACATAAGGTTTATACACTGTAAGCATACAAATGTTGGTAACTTCTTCACAAAGGGACGTGTAAACCAGAAAAATATAAGTTGTCTTTTATTTAGTATTTCCAGTAATGCTAAGATTCTTTTAGATAAGTCAAGTAAAGTGATGTGTAGCTTCCACAACCTTCAGCATAATCTTATCAGTGTAATCTTAGGAACATTAATCAAGAAGAAATCTGAAAAGAAAAATAAAAATTTTCCTCTTTTATAGTAAGTAATGTATGGACTTCCCTCCAGATGGCATCAAGCAGAGCACTTTTGGCTATCTTCTAAATTACATAATTCGAAACTACTATCTTGTGCAGAGTAGGAATTCTGTCCTTGATAGTCTATAACTCATAAACTCTTTGTCGTGAAGGGAAACAGAATGCTGCTAAGGAAACCATTATTCATTTTTTCTAAGTTACCTCAAAAGTAACATATGGTTTAATGAGATTTGAAATTATTGGGCCTTGATAATTGTTGTTTTGGGACTTCAAAAGGTTAAATGATATTATCAACATTACAGTTTTAAAGGGTTAAACTGAATGAAAGTTCTTTTTTGAGGTTATCTACTAAAAATGGTACTGTTAGAGCACTATGGCATGTTAGATACTACTGCAGTACCTCAAACTTCTGCACCAGTCAAACCAGAATGATTTTTTTTCCCTTTTTTATCACACATATAAAAATACATGTTCTTAAGTGTAGAGATGTGCAAAAGGCCAACAGCTGCTGAAAAGAACAAGAAGTCTGAATATGATCACGTCTAACTGCCTTTCTTTCTGAACCCTGAGAGCACTCTTCATACATATTGTGAAATTTAACAAGGGGCAATAAATATTAAATTTTTACTCAACAGACTGAAATAAGGTTTGTGTTTAACCTGCTGTGTTCTGTTCTTTGAACAGTAAAAGCTCATATTTTCCAGGTGAGATGTGACAGCAAAGTTCACCATGTTCAATAAAGATCAAATTGGTATATTTTCAAGAGACAAACTTCCAGACTGAGTGGGGTCAAAGTTTTCTGTGAGTCAGTAATATAGATTATGGTTAATGCTCTTCTGATGTCTTTGAGACCCTGCTTGTCTTCTCCTGAAATCCATGGAAAAACCCTGACTGACATGTTGAAGTCTTGAGCTCTTAGATTTTACTCCATTGTGTGAAGTATGAAATACCATAATAAAAAAGGTCAATCATACACATTTTACTCATGCAGACAGTGATTTTACAAGAGAATGTAATTATTGCATAGCAAGGATTTCACAGATGAGTAATATCTTGAAGATCAGATCCTACACTGTAAAATATTTAAAGATTTCTAAGGATAAAATGATTAAAAACCCCTAGCTTCATCAGAGCATTCTTTTTATAAACAAATGTATTTATAATTTCTAAATGTAAAAGATGCCTTTGCAACAGCAGCAACTGAGAGTTTGGTGTTAACAACTAATTACAAGTGCTGTTCCTTGTTTAAAAATTTGTTGGGGAAAAAAAATGACAAATTCGTCATCTTTGATTTTTAATTCTCAAAGCCATTTTTTTAAATTAATGTTCATTCATTTGTTGTAAGTTGACTAGTGAAAGAAAGACTTAAATACTGCAATAATGTATATTATACGGTAGATAAACTGCTAATATGGTAATGTATGTCTGGTTTTTGCAACATTTATTCCCTAGTGCTGAGAAAATAGGGATTTGTTGTGTTTTAACTCTGGTCAGCAACCAAGCCCTACGCAGCCACTCACTCACTCCTCCGCCAGCAGGACTGGGGAGAGGTAAAAGGGTAAAACTGGAAAGATAAAAAACATGATTTATTGTGTCTAGTAATGGTCGACCTTTCTGAAAAGAACATTTCAGGATAACCAAGTAAATCCATTTAAAGAGCCTAATAATTCAAATTTAAACATATCCTGAACATAATTTTCTACTTCATTCCAAAAGTGAAATATAAAAAATCATTGTAGTATACTGTTCCTTGCTATTTCACATAAATTTTTGTAGCACAAGATAATGAGAACAAAGCAGACACAATAAAAATAAAAAACTGCACATTGATGCTCAGCATTTTCAATTGCATCTTTCAAGCCATTGAAATGTGATGGTGAAAATTCTATTAAGGTCATAAATAAAAAAGACAAACTAGGCAGTAAACCTGTTTACCTTATGAAATAATAAATCATAAAACCAGTATAAGAAAAGATTTTTATCTACAGTTTATAGAAAGACCATTAAGAGTCACAAAGGAATGTGTTACTAGGCAAAAACAAGAGTCTTTAAAAATGAAAGCAGGAAATAAATTCATGATGGATTTCCAAGGTAATTTGTGTTGGATATGTATGGTGTCAGACCACCTATCAGTATAAAATTAACATTAATCATATTCAAACATAGAATCAGATCTTTGCTGAAGAAACCAAAGAAAATAATAAGTATTGTATGTAAACACGAGTCCTGATCTGGCATAAATTTGTGTTGGTATTTATTGATAGTAACTGATCTGGCATGCTCCACTTTGTGGTGATCCCTTTGAGCATGTGGTAAGAAATTTGAATGGATACTTGTTCTTTGTAAAATGTAGACTTTTAGCCATGTCCTAAGAATGGATTTATTATCTCATGGAAATTTGACTTAAAGTTTTAAAAACATAATTAAATATAAGCTGTTCAGAATGGCTTCATGAGGTATAGCCTACGAGACGCACATACTAATGACATTAATGATGTTCCTTGCCACTTCTAATAAAAATACATTCTCTTCAGTATATTCTTTTAATGAAAAACTAAACTGTACACTAATTTAGATATGGAAGACTTCTGTACTTTATGAAGTCATCATATGTCATTTTTATGACCTGGCAGCATAAACAAAACAAAACAAAACAAAACAAAAAAAAGAAACAGGAGAAAAAAGATTGTATCAGGCTCACAGCCTCAGAAGAACCTTCTCCCAGTTCTATTTCCTTTTATGTTCAAAGTGCTTCAGACCTGAAGCATAATATTAATATTTAACTTAGTTATTTTCATAACTGAGGTAATATTAATCAGTATATTCTATGGTGTGTAGGTAAACCAGATGCTTCCTTCACTCCTAAATTAGAAGTGTAGCAAGGAAAATCTAATAGAAGCTTCTTAGGACCCTCAAGATAAGGCCTCCAATACAGAACAACTCAAGAAACATTGTTACTGTTAGTGGCCCCATGAAAAATAGGATTGCCATTGCCAGTGAAGGAACACAGCCCTCGTATTGGCTATGGCTAGGGTGACTATGCAAGGCCATAGTCCTGGCCAGCTGTTATCAATTTACCCCAGGAACTGGCTGTGTGAGCTTGGTATGAAGTTTCTCTTTTGATAATGTGCAATTTAAGAGTGAGGTAATAGAAAAGGCTTTGAAAATACGACATAGATCAAAAGCAAAGGCTCCAGAAGCATAAAGAGCTCAGTGACAGTCAAGTGCAAGTCATTGAAGAAGCTCAATGTAAAGAGATGGGATAAGACAGCTTTTACTTTAAGGAAAGGAGCACCAGTTAAGTAAGGGAAAAGGAAAATGAAAAGAGAAAAAAAAAAAAACAAACAAGTGAAGGAGCAGGGTAGGGCAACTATTGGGAACAGTAAAGCAACCTCTATCTCACCCCATCAAACACGGTGACAAAGGCTGGGACTTGCCAAGGAAATCAGCTATCTAATAAAAGGACAAGATCCTAAACTGAGGCATGAGGTCGAAGAATTCACACAGACTGCTTTTCTGCATTCTCTCCTTGAAGGCCTTTTCAGCCTCATCAGGTCAGTGATTAAGACCATCAAGAACCATTGCGATCAGGAATGTGTAACACCAGCTGTGAACATTGGATGTTCAAAGATAGTATAAGATATGCCTCTAAAGGATTTATGACTTAAAACACAAAAATGTTAAAATTGTATTTTGGTAGCGTGTGTTGTTAGTCAGTGTTAGTCTTGTAAAACTATGTTTTGAAGTCTGAAATAGGTTTGATTTACCACTTTTTAATATTCCCTTCACAACAATCTCTGACCTGCAGAGATACACACTCAATTGAAACAGTTATACCTATAATTGATCATGTTTGCAATTATCTTCTCTTTTATACATTTTGGGTCAACACCTAACTAGTAGTTTTGGATAGTATTTTACATTCAGGATCGTTTTACTTGTAATAAATGGATAATCAGGTATTGTCTGATTTCTGTTATCATCCTGTTTCTGTACCTTTCTACAGCATATTTCAATCGGACACCACACACAGTTCATATCATACATGGTATTGCCATAAACAAGGACTAAGTCAAGGCAAACTTAGGATATATTCACCTCACTTCACTGTTAGACCATTGCTACTACACCTTAGCCTGGCTAAAGTCCTCCCGGATCAAGACAGGACTAGACAAGTCTTAATACTGTTTTCAGTAGATTGATGAAAAGTGTGTGGTCCTTCATTAGTAATAGAAAAATTCAAATTAACCAAGATTTTACAGTTCAGTTTCATTTTCAGTTCCTATATTGCATTTGACTATTTTGCAACAGTTCTAGATTCAAGAATGTGCACAGAGTTATATTTGTGACATACAGAGGAAGTAGATGTATCTACCTGATGCTTAAATGCCCATGGGTACCTAATCTCATTAAATCTTTAAAGAAGATGATTTTTCCACCATCTTTTCTATTTTAAAAATTATGAAAGGAATGTTTATCTTTACACTTGGAAATCGCTTTGCATACAGGAATTTAAAATAAACATGTCAATCATCTTATTGTGGTAGACCATATGGCAGAATGAGATGAAAAGCTGCTTGAAGTGAATACACCTCTATGTTGAATATTTCCCATTCTGACATTTTCCAAGTGTTTTTCCTCTTCCTTATTCTCAAGTGTCTTTTTGTTAATTTTTTTCTCTATGTTAACATGATGTGAATTTTTCTTTATGATAAATTTCAGTGTTGGTTCCGTAATTTCTATTTATATATATACATGCATGTGTTGCTTTTATGTAAACCTTCTAAATATGTTACTTGCTTTTGTGTAATACTCTCAATCATCAAATTTTTAAATTATGCAATGTGGGTGCTTTAATCTTAGCTCATCGATATCTCCTTCTAATACTTTAATAATTTTTGTTGTCTGGAAGCCTGAATTTTACTCTTCTATAACAAGGGGTGGGATTCCAGATTGCACAGATCTATATTTAATGATGGGATACAGCTCCAGATTGTAGACTACTAAATTTAGGTATTTACAATCTGGAGCTGAATTCTATTTCAGCTTTGGGTGACTATGCTGAAGATCAAAATCTGATAGTGCATAATTTCTGAGAGTGTGTTGAGCTTCTAAGACTTGATTTCTCATTGGGAAAGGGAGCAGGGAGAAACTATATTCTTTTCAGAGTAAAATCATCAGATCCTTAAGACATGATTACAATTCATCAATCAGTGTTCCAGGTATCAATGTGTCAAAGAGCTAGAGCTAATACCAGAAACAAATTAGTTGAGATCTGCATGGATTAATTTACTTGTTTTACTTTGATATTTTGAGGTAGATGCAATGACAGCATGTATAAATTCACACAGTATTTCTGTCTTCTCCCTTGTGATGTCTATGGTATCTGCATTAGGAGTACATTCACACATACAGAAGACACAGCCTGGTGAGGAATTTTCTGTGTAAAGTCTGTCCTGATCCATACACCTGTCTGTCTATCCTTCTTTCAGAGGATATAGACAGTGGACTTAATGGAACTGATCTTCACCACACATTCAGGTAGCCTTCTACCAAGCATAAAGTGGTACAGTCCCAGTCATTTTCATTAAACTGCCCAGATGAGGAAAATGAACTACCCTGTTGGTGGGACCTTCTGCCTTGAAAGTAGGAGATCAGGTTCTCTGATTTTATTTCAGCCGAAACAATTTTTCACTTCAGTTACCTTATCAGGCCTGAAAATATTCTGAGGGGAGTCCTTTTCCTCCAGTTTTACCACTGAGTAACTAGATAACTGGCTGCAGCTGAGAACCCTGGAATGGCAGGAAAAGAAGTGGAACAAGTGAAAACTAGCACGGCTCTGCTATCTAGTAGCTCCATCAGCTAGGAGAAGACAGACTAAGGCTCTTTTCCCTGGTTTATCTCTTCTTCTTTAAGTAGAATACATAAACACAGCTCTGAGCAGGACTCTGGATGAATGAGTTCTTTTGCAAATCTTCATATGATTCCTTACGGATAAGTATATCATTATTGTTTTTATTCATAAAAATATCGAGAATGTTAATGTTAATAAGATATTAATATGTATTTAATATTAAACATTATTTATTATTAACATTAGTTGTATTTATAGAACATTCTTATTAAATATAATAATAATTGTTATTGCTTTTATTATTTTGGCTCAAATTTTCCCCACACCTTTTCCACTACATAATTCACTAAATCTATTTCCTCCCATTTATCTACAAAATATATTAAATTGCCACCATCGTGAAAAAATAAAAAGACCAGAGAAGGGGAGAAGTCCACTACTGTAATGACCATCTTAAAAGGGCCTCTGAAAAGAAAATAAGTGAGCTCAGGCAAATGAAATAATTTTTATGTCATTGATTTTAGGCACAGTGTGTACAAGTGAGAAAAATACATAAGTTTTTGGAAACTCAGGGTCTCTGTGACTGAAAACTATTGGAATTCTAAATAGTATCTTATACTTTATTGTAGATGTGAAACACAAAATATGACACATTCTAGTTCAGCCATGTGTGTTGATAAGGATTTTGTTGAAACCAATCTTCTTATAAGCCCTAATGAAATGATAACACAAGACTAAAGTCCCACAGAATGGAAAATAGTGACTCATTATTAC
This sequence comes from Callaeas wilsoni, assembly GCA_013398955.1. NCBI lineage: Eukaryota > Metazoa > Chordata > Aves > Passeriformes > Callaeidae > Callaeas > Callaeas wilsoni. The sequence continues at coordinate 135,556 of VWPU01000469.1, forward strand.
GCATAAATTAAAAATAAAGTGAAACTTTTTCTCAGGAAGCTATAGACACGGTGATTTTTTAAAATTTAATTATAGATCATAATTCAGAAAATGGTCTTTCTTCTATTTTTAAATTATTAGTGGGAACATACCACTATCATCACTTTCATGACTCCTTTTATGATTAAAAGACCATGAATGTGATGCTGTTATTTTTATAAAAACATTTAAAAGCATAATTCAAACAGAGATAATGGCAAGATGAAATAGTCTGTGGATATATCACTTTAAATAAATTATTAAGATTTAAATTCTTGTCAGACTGTGAGACTGATTCAAATTTTGACATCTCAAAATTTGCCACAGGAAGATGACTCTGAATTTCTAATCAACTCTAATGTTATACATCTTATTTTCTCTTCACACTGTTAATGTATCCAGGAGATTTTAATGACATTTCATGACGATTGCATAAATTAGCAAATTTCCAATAGCAATTAATTTTTTTGTAAAGTGAGCCTATATCTTGCTCCTTCTCTTTAGACTTCTCATTGTCTCTAAATTCTGTAGAAGTTTAACTTCCAGATTCTATGTTTTTTAGGTTCTGAGATTTTAAACAGTAGTTTAATAAAAACACTAAATCTCAGATAAAAGCCTCCACAGCTGAGTAGCAGCTGATGTTAGACTTGTAGAATTGCATATTTTTATTTAAGCATGTTCTAAGTTAGTGTCGTTTTTCTCTGGCAGGAAATTACCAAAAGCACACAAAAGACTTGGATTTCTCTCCTGATGTCTCTTCTGCAATCTAGTCCCAGATTCACCCAGAATGGTCACTAGAGGAGAGAGTGATGGATTTGCACCTGTAATGCTTGTCCAGATGTCAAGTGGCAGCTTACACATTTCTAATAGCTGTAGAAAGCTTTAGAGTACTTACTGAAACTTATGGAGGTTTTAACACTTAACCTCTTGGAAGTCTCTCCTAAGAATATGCAAACTACAGTGTTTCTTAGGCTTATAACTAGGTCAAACAAGGACAAATTTTCACAAGAATGTCAAAAAAAAAGAAATAGAGTATGCAAAACTCAATTTGCTGCCAGATTTCAAGTCCCTGTCCCACAGCTTGGTGCTATAACAGCATTCCAAAGAATAGATTGCCAGAATTCCTATTAGCATTAAAAAACCCTAAAACATGAAACCCACAGGGTTTTTCCTTAGGTTCATGAAAAAGCTGAAGTATTTTTGTTAGAAGATAAAAGTACCTCTAGCATCCTAAAAATTTTAGCTTGAGGTAACTTAATTTAATTTGTTAAAGTGTGAATAAATGGCTTTATAAGCACCTGAAATCTAGTTCTAAAATTAAAGTTTCAGGGGACGTTGAAAATAATCCTTAATTGACCTGCTTGTAACAGAATAGAAAACAAAAGACAAGACTGAGAAACATTTTTCCTTCAAGTCATGAACCTTTGAATTGGTAAATTCTATGTATAAATTCCACAATAAACTCAGTATGGAGTCAAAAACAGAGATAAGTTTATGTCAATTAAGTCAGTGTGATAATTACCTGATTAAAATTATTAGTATTTGTCCCAAAAGCTAAAATGGCAGAAAAATCTTTAAGTGAATAAAATTCAAACTATCAGCAAAATTTTCAATACTGAAAATAAATTTGCTGTTGTTCTATCAGTGAAATCTATATATTTCATTCATTCCAATTAGTTTGTTTTTCCTCGATTTCAGGTTAAATTTTGGATGTATACACTACCTTTCGATACTACAGTGATAATTTATTGATGAGAGAAATCAGGGAAAGGCTTTTTATTGGCTTGAAGAACTAAAACTTAGTCATGGACCAGATCAAGACATTTCATCACTCAGTGATGGTTCCTGAAACATACCTCTATACCATTTTTACTGGTAAATATTTCCTCCATATGGTGATTCATATAAATAAGTCCCAAGTTCACAGGTACTGTTTAAATACACAGCAGTTATCATGTCTTTGAGTTGAGCTGCAGCTTTATTTCTATAATTATTTTCATTAATACTGTTTTAACGGGTCCCCCTTCTCTTTCATACATAATGTTTTCACTGCAGGATGAATTTTAAAACATTATGAGATTAAAAGGTTATGGTTTGTTCCAAATTAGATCTGAGCCTTAAAACCCTAGCAGAAATGACATAAACTTAAAGCTGACAGGTTGGAAGAAGAATTTATTGAAAGGTTAAATGGTCTTGGTAAACTAGGATTATAAATCATTTCCATATCCATCTATTGTAACAATAAATGGCTACTCTTTTTTCAAAGACACTGAAATGAAGAGGAACTATTTTGTGTCACTGAAACAAAGATTTTAAATAAGCTTTATTTATATTTTATTAGTCAGATTGCACAACTCTTTACCTGATATTCATTTTTCTGGAACATGTAGTTAGGGATCAAAACTTAAGTAATTCAGACTAGGATTTCAAACCAGCATTGGAGAAGTTTAGGCTGTTAAGATATATTAAGTATAACTGCTTGTTTAGAGGAAGAATGAGGAAAAACAATTAAATATATAACAACGGCCACTTTTTTCTGGTACATAGGGATAAAGACATTCTCTTTTCATTGCATTTTATAGCAATTTTGTCTGCTAATATTGTTCCCAGCTTTTTAATTTCTTAACAAAATAGTATTTGCTGCCTGCAGTCATCCTGGTTTTAGGTTTAATGTGGTTGTTTTACTTTTGGAAATCTGTGTGTGTATGTCTCTGTGTGTTGTCCCATTCTACCTATAGCCCTATTTTATTTCTTTCCATAAATGTTTGTATTTGGCTGTAGCTGAGTTGTAATCAATCACTGGTGTGGCAGACCGATGTAAATATTAGTTGACTTCAGGATTATTGTGGAGTTAATCAATGATGTTTGATTTAACATGAGTCACTTGCTTTGCACATTCTGTTCTTGGCAGTCTTCTGGCCATCATCCTTTGTAAACAGGATCCTACATTTCACTAAAAAGGGGTTGTGTGATTATTTACTTGTTTGTTGTGTTTGTTTATATATTTCAAGAAAACAGTGATGCTTATAGGAGAGAGAAAAGCAAAAAAGAACACCCTACTCTTGAGATGCTGTTGAAATAGGAAATTCTGCAAGAAATTTAACAGGGAGTCCTCCAGTATTTACACTCCCCAAAAAAAAAACCAAACAAACAAACAAAAAAAAAAGTTGATGCAATCATTCACACCAAAATCATCAAAACAATAAAGACAAAACTATGTTTTTCTTTATTCTGTCAGCCAGTGAGTTTTGTTTACACTTTTTCTAAACTTTAAAAACCCCTGGCAAAGTGAAGCCAGTTTGTCATTTAGAGGGGAAAAAAGAAACAAACCAAAAAATTATACTTCATTCCAAACTAACACCAAATAGTTTGGGCCTGGTTTTTTGTTTTATTTTATTTTTCCCTGCCATAAGGATTCTATCCTAGTTTCTTGAAAAGAAACTAAACCTGAGTTGAATGGATCAACATTTTGAGTGCTGGGTATGGATCTGAACACAATGGCATTAAGGTGTGATAAACCTTAGCTATTTTTATTTAATACTTCAATCCACAGAGATTGATGTCAGCAACATCCAGTAAAGTTAATGGAATTTGCCAATCTGACTGAGAAAAGTGGCAGATGCTGATAACGTTTATGGATTTCTTTTAATCACAGCATTGAAGATAAAGAGATTTAAAGCTAGTTTACAGGTTTCTCTTTCAATCAGATCGATGTGAAGGAGAGATCACTTGAAAGGCTCACTTAATCTCTAAGGGTAACATCAGTGTCAAGGACAAAACTGTCACAAGGGTTATTATGCTTAGCAATTATCCAAGAGTTTAGATTTATCATATAGCTTACAATGGTAGGTAGAACTCCAAAATTTTGGCTTCTGAAGTCAAACATATGGCCATGAAAAAGTGCAACTGTTATCAAAGTGCATATCCAAGCACAAGAACAGGATTTCTCTGAGTTTGTCTTATTTGGCAATAACAAACACTATTTGTTATAAAACATTAATTGTCCAGCATAGATACTTGCTTCTGGACACATCTCCCAGTTCTTCATCAGTTTGAAACAACTTTTCATGTCTTTAGTATTCTTCAGTTCTCAAGGAAAATACTCTGCATCCCATCAGAAACCTTGGTTGTGGTTTTCTTATCATCAGCCTATAATTTTCAGCATTCGCAGTCTAGATTAAGAAAATTGTAATGAGGAATTCCAAAGTTTTAGTAGCTATATTACAGCATCCAGAAGAATTTGACACTAATTTAGTACAACATATTTGTGTTTCATTCTGCTTATTATTGGCTGAGAAATCTCATCAGCTTTTAACTGACATAAATTACGGACATCTTTAAAAAACTGGAAGATGTGGAGACATCTGGACATAAAACTTTTGATGAGAACTCTTTGTATCAATGAAGGGAAAAGAATGTCTAAAAATGTTCATCAGGAGACAGATTTATAGAAGACATAAATACAGAACCTTACAAGGGTAAGCAATTGTGACGGCTGGCAAGGAGCATCTACTGAGGTATAAAAAGATGAGGAAAGCAGAAAAAAATAATAAATCAATGTATATTGATTTGTATCATACTAGACTCCCAAGAGGAGTTCGCCTGATTACTTTGACTGTATAAGAATTTCTAGGCAGATGAATTGAGAAAACTGAGAAGCTGAAATTCCTCACTTCTGCTTTGTGGAGCAAAAATAATATGCTGGATTGTAACTTTGTATCACAAATATAGTCCTGTGAGATTCCTCATGACTTCCACTTGCAGTACTTTTCATGTACATTTTAAGTTCTGCATTCTGATGGTAGAAAATACTGCTCACCAGCTTTTGGTCTATCTTTTGGCTTAATAGTCAAAATTTTTAAACAAAGTCTGCAAAAATTAGGCTGCAAATTAAATTATTTGTTAAAAATAAATCCTAGTGATCTGTAGTTTGATATCAATGCAAAGTGCAGGTATTTAGCACCTTTGGAATTCATCTCTGAGGTCTGATTGTCAGTGAAAGATGAGAGAAAGAAAAGATTAGGAAAAAGCCTACATTAATACAGGCAGGTCAGAACGATCTAGATACTTTTAATGGAAGGTTAAAAGTGTGGAAAGTTGCTATGTTTCTAGGTGACCTGGGGTATCGGTTGGGCACGGCCTGGTTTTTGGTAGCAGGGGGGCCACAAGGATGCCTCCTGTCAGAAGCTGCTGGAAGCTTCCCACCTTGTCCAGCAGAGCCAATCCCTGATGGCTCTGAAGATGGACATGCTGCTGGCCAAACCCGGGGCAACGGGAGAGGCTGGTAACGCATCTGTGATGACATATTTAAGAAGAAAATCAAAACAAAATTAATGGGTCCTTGCTTCTAGTTAGAGAAGAGGAGGAGGTGAGAACGTGTGAGGGAAACAACGTGGCAACACCAAGGTCAGTGGAGAAGGAGGGGGAGGAGGTGCTCCAGGTGCCGGAGCCGAGATTCCTCTGCAGGCCGTGGTGCAGACCATGGTGAAGCAGCTGTGCCCCTGCAGCCGATGGGGATCCATGGGGAATGCAGAGATCCACCCGCAGCCCGTGGGGGAGGTGCCCATGCCAGAGCAGGTGGATGCCTGGAGGAGGCTGAGATCCAGTTGGGAGAGCCAGAGGAGAGAGCGGCCCCTGCTTCCAGACTGGAGCAGCCTGTCCTTGGAGGGCTGTATCCCGTGGAAAGAGAGACCCAGGCCACAGCAGTTTTGGGAGGACTGTGTACCCGTGGGAGGGGCTCATGTTTGCAGCAGGTGCTGTTTGGCTGCTGCTCATGGGAGTGCACCCATTTGGGAGAAGTTCACGGAGAACTGTCTCTCGTGGGAGGGACCCCACGGTCTCATAGAGGATGGACTCCTCGCCCAGAGCAACAGAAGAAAATCTCAGTGAGGGACTGATCAAAACCCCCATGCCCTGTCTCCCTGCGCTGTTGGTGGGAAGGAGGGAGAGGCTGGGGGGAAAAGGTGTTTTAAGGGCTTATTGTACTTCTCATTATCCTCCTCTGATTCTATTTGTAATAAAATTCACTTTGCAACTTAAGTTGAGCCTGCTTTGCCCTTGAAATATTTCTCCTGGTCCTCATCTCAACTCATGAAGCCTTCATTAATATCTTTTTCCTCTCCTCTGCCCAGCTGTGGCAGAGGAAGGTGAGTGAGCAACTCTGGTGGGTGCCTGGCGTTGGGCCAGTGTCAAACCACGACACCTGATATTTTTACAATATTGACGGAAGCATGCACCATAGCAGATAGCGGTGTTTTGTTACAACACAATTGTGTGTCTTTGTATTCTGTAAAAGCTTGATAGAGAAAATAACGACAATGCCTGCAAGGCACTGTGCCTAGACTTCAAAAAAAAAAAAAAAACCAAAAAAAGAAACAAATAGGAAGGAAGTAACAAAAATGTAGTGAGTCAGTTATTGACACATTTTGTTGGCATCTGGAGGCAAATCACGTCTGTAAGCTTCTGAACACGTGATATGTGATCTGTAAAGGAGAAAAATAAACTGAGGCACATTAAGCCATTTCATAAGTGATTGCAACCATCAGGTCACAGAACACATAGGACTGTAAAACAATAGCAGGACATAGAGTACATTTGTATTGTGTAATCATATTTGTTTTTCAGGTAAAATTCACAATGTGAAAAATATATTATTTTGTTTTATTTTTTTTTTCTCTCAATGGAGTTATCTGCTGAAAACAATAAATATAGACCAATGAGTCCTAATCTCCAAAACTGAACATGCCTGCAACATGCAAAGTCACAAAAACCATTTTTCAGCAGTCAAACTCTACTAGTTGTAACACTTTTAGTAAAATGAAGGAAGGCCGAATTGGATGTTTTGGACCCCATTTTGCAAAAATAGAGGATGTGGAAATTCTAAGAATTTAAAAATATTTTTCAAGCACTTACAAACAACATATAAAAATATAGTACTATGTGTATTTGGTGCTGCACATTGAAGTGCATTAAAAGTGTGTTGTCTAATGACATTCAATTTTTTGCTATGACTTTTTTGTTCTTAACTAGCAGCTAAGTATTGTAATCTCTGAAGAGAAATCAAAGCATAAAGTATTTACCATGAAATACTTTTCAATCTACCTGGAAATATCTAATTAAATGAAACTCACTTAGAAACTGAACTACATTTCACAAATCAAGAAATCAGAATGGCAGAAGTGTGACAAACTTAAATCCCAAGTAATAAACTACACTTAAGAACAGCTAAAAACCCATGGAGTGAACATGTAATGTAGAAACTAGTAAGAAAAATACTACTGAAGAAGAGCTGAATTTATGCCAAGAATTACCGGTTGTTAAAAACTAAAGCTGGTCAAAAATGTTATTGAAATTCAAGAAGCATCTGTTTATTTAATATTAATTCTATAGTTTAGTGCTGAGAATTTTCAGTCTATAAAGCCTGTTAAAATGCATTTCAGATAGGCATAAATTGTGGTTTAACTCCAGTCAGCAGCAATGTACCACTCACTTGCACACGTGCTCACTCCTTACTTCCCTTCCTTCCTCCTGCTCCTGTGGTGGGATAGGGAGCAGAGACCAAAAAAAAAGGTAAAGCACAAGGGTGGAAATAAGAACAGTTTAATAATTAAGGTATGATTTTCTGTGATATGGAAGAGCCTTTTGGCCAGTTCAGGTCAGCTGTCCTGGCTATGCTAACTCCTGGCTTTTGTATACCTGCTCACTGACAGAGCATGGGAACCTGAAAAATTCTTGTCTTAGACAGAGCAAGTGCTACTTATCAACAAACACAACATCACTGTGTTATCAACACTGTTCTCATACTAAGTCTAAAACACAGAACTGTACCAGTTACTAGGAAAAAATTAATTCTGTTGCAGCCAAAACCCAGACAATATATCTGATAAAATACCATGCTGCACCTTGGAACATGTAAGCAGTGTAAGAAGCATACATTTCCCACACTTACTAGAAATTACCAAATAATGAAAACCTACTAGGAAAAACATACATCTTCTAATCTGAATAAAAATATCTATTGAAGAAAATGATGGTACAGATTCTTGTAGTAAGGATTTAAAAAGATATTTGTTTTGTGGTATAAAAACTCTTTTACCATTATGCTTAAACTGGCTTATATTCTCTATGCCTAGAACATAATGGCTTAATCAAAAAGTGGTATAAATTTTTCCTCAACTACCGCAGAGCTTTATGAATAGAAGTTTTAGCATACTATTTTCCTAAAAACTAAAGGTCACTGGAGCTTAGCCATTGTTTCATAATTTTAGTAACTGCACTCATTTGAGTAATGTACACTCATATGTATAGAGAGATATTTGCAAATCTGTGGCAAAGGAAGTCATGCTTATACATGTGTATATCAAACAATACAGGGCAAAATGTTCTGTAAAATTTCTGATTGAAGTTAGATTTTCACTTTCATTTACTTATTGCCTCCTGTGAGCTTCTTGTCTTAGTAGCAGGCTGAAACTGATATTGAGCCAACAACTGTCAGATTGTGAAAAATTATGACAATTAAAAAAATGTTTTGCAAAATGTTCATAATTTTTTATTGTGGGTAGTTGTGATTTATTTTTAAATTTATGGCAAGAACTGAATAAATAGCTATCAAGGCACAAAAAATCTGTGAATGGAGTTAGGAATCAAGAGGCCTATGTGGTATTCCTGGTTCTGTCTCTTACCCACAAGGAACTTCACATCTCTATACCTTATTTCCTGTAAGGTGGATATATTGGTATTGCAACCTTTCTGTAACCTGCTCTGTGATCTGCTCTGCACATGAGAAGTGTTATGTGAGCAGTGTTATTCTATTATTAATGTTACTACACTGTAGCTATTGTAGTTATGATATTGTTGCTTTTTTCTTCTAGCTAATTGAATTCTTTTCCTCTTCAGTTGTATTTTTAATGGTCAACTTTATTCTTTTGTCATTGCCATAATTATTTATATCTTGTAGATCACCTTTCTTCATCTCTGTTTTGTAGTATATATATATATATATATATATATATACACATACATATGCAGGCATATACTTTTATCTGTATGCATGTAGACATATCTATACGCAAATATATTATGAATACTTGCACGAAAGCCATGTACAATCTTTTGAAGATACTATGCAGGAGTACTATTTTCTCTGCACTTATTTTCCATTATAATGCCCTATTACTATAGTCTTACTCATATTTAATACTACTTCACCATTAGTCTTATCAGACACCCACATAACATTTTGAAAATGTTCTACATTTTTATCAAAGATAAAGCCGTATAAGTGACACTTTCAGATATTTGCAAAATGCTATGTTAACACATTATTTCCACTGCTTTCTGGAAATTCGACTTAAGAAAAAGCAAATGGGATAATCACTTTAAAATGGTTGAGTATTCTTGTGGGGTTTGTTTTTTTTTTTTCCTATTTTACTGTGACTGGTTTGTTCAACTAAAGTTAACCAAAGTGATAAACAAGAATCTGTTGGTTGCTTCATGTGACTCCAGATTTTTCTTCAAAGAAGTAACGAAGTGCTTTTTACCAAACTGCATAAGAAACAAACTTATAATGGTTCATCTCACTTCAGAAAAATGTCAGATCAGAAGTGATCCTCAGATTAGCTCCATTACAGCATGTTTAGATAGACAGAGAACACCACAGCTATTTTTTGTTTTGCTGTGTTGTTAGGGTTTTTTTCTGTTATTTTTTTAGCTCTATGTTTTGGCTAGCAAGAAGTGACATAAAGTTTGAGTAATCAATTGACGCAGTCAAATGATTGGGCTATATTTTACTTTTTCCCCAGCAATTTTGGCAAATAGCTGAGTAAATGGAGCAACTTTTTTTTTTTTTTTCTCTTAAATGGTGAAATGCAGCCAAAGTTTCTGTTGAATTTGTTTACCAAAAGATAAGGGATCTAAGGTCACAATGACCCCAATTCTACAATGACCTCCTATTGCAAAATTGATTAGGTTGCTAAGTCTCCTGCAACCATTCATTCTCACATTTGCACACAGATGTTTCAAAAGCCACATGGTAATCTGTTCACTTGCTGGGAAATTGATGTAGTGCTAATAAAATTCCTGTTGATTTCAGGCAGAAATATGTCTAGAGATTTATGCAAGTGCTCCCCAATGAATTTTGATGTTTTTCCCTCTATACTCAGGCTAGGGTTTTGAAGAGATGGGCTATGGGCTTTGAAGAGATGCAGATTATTCTACTTTATAATTTCACAGCAGCAGTATGGAAAAAAGTATCACAGTGCTATCAAGATTCATGACTTCAAAAATATATTGCTCTTATTTCATTTTTCATCTATTCTCCATTATCTTTCCACTTTGTCTAATTTCTCTAAGGGGTTAAAACTGTGCCTCCTCAGCAAACGGATGCTTTCCACAGAGATACAGAGGGCCCACCACTAAGAAGTTCCTTCTTTGGACTCTTACTACCACTCCCCGCATAGGAATGCTCCATTTTTTACAATACTTTGCAAAGAAGATTCTTATCCCTGAATGGGAGAGATGTGTGTTTAGATGGATAAGGAAGTGGGCTGAAAGTCTGCATCCAAAGAGCTGTTATAATCAATGTCTCTAGGCCCAAAGGAAGATCGATATTGAGTGATGCTCCTCAAGTATCTCTACTGGAACAATAAAATTAGGTCCTGCACCTGAGATAGGCAATTGCCAGTATTAATGCAGGCTATGGGATGAATGGATTGAGAGCAGCCCTGCAGAGAAGGATTAGGATGTGCTTGTGGATGAAAAATTGAACATGAGTTGTGGCAATGTGTGCTTGCCACCTAGAAAGCCAATCGTATCCAGGTATTCATAAAAAGCAGTGTAGACAGCAGATTGAATGAGGTGATTCTCCCTCCTCTATTTTGCTCTCGTGCGGCCTCACCTGTATCATCTAGTTTTGAGGCCCTCAGTACAAGAAAGACATGAACCTGTAAGAGCAAGTCCAGAAAAGGACTTCTAGTCCGGATCATCTCCTATGACGAAGGGTTGAGGCAATTGGAGCTGTTAAACTTGGAGAACAGAAGGCTTTGGGGACATCTCAATGTGGCCTTTCCATACTTAAAAGTGTTAATAAGAAAAATGGTCAAAGACTTTTTTTTTTTTTTTTTTTTTTAACCTGGGCATTTAGCAACACAAGAGCTAATAGCTTTAAACTGAAAGAGGTTTAAATAGAAATTTGTTAAGACAAGAGTGGTGAGACACTGGAACAGATTGCCCAGGGAAGCTGTGGAGATCCCATCACTGGATTCTCCCAAAATCAAGTTGAATAGGCTTTAAGCAACCTGACCCAGTGCAGGATGTCCTGGCCCATAACTGGGGGTTTGGACTAGATTATTTTTAAAGGTCCCTTCCAATGCAAACCATTCCATTACTCACCCTAAGCTGAAAAATTGCCTTTACCCATTTGCACTCTTGTCTCGTGACTGTCGCTTTGCATGGTCACATAGTTTACAGTTTTTTGTTTCCCAGCCGTCAGCTACAGAGTGGTGAGGCAAACTGAGTTGGAGTCTCAAGAAACTAAATGAAACAGTGGTGTGCCACATTTATAATAGGACAAAAAGGACAAACATTTTTATATAAGCTTGTATATAAGTATCGAGATTGTGTGTATATATATTATATCAGGTATATGTGGGTATATACTTTCTACATGGATTATATCCTACAGCATATATACTATGAATATATTGTTAGGATATGAGATAGTGCTTAATCTTTATTTTTTCTGTACCTGTGTAGTAGCATGTGCCACAGTCATATATAGCCCTGAAAACAGCAGTTTGACGAATTCTCTCAATACCATTATATCCCATTAGAAAAATCTTCAATCTTCTTATTACTCACCTGAACACAGGTCTTAGGAATGTGATACTCAGATCTGAAGTATTCATCTTTTAAAAGATCTACTCCATAGTGAAATTTATGAGCTAAAATCATGCAGATGGTCTTAAAAACAATAAACCTACATAATAATATGTTTTGCATGAATAACATCAAAGGCATTGGTGGCTTGAAAAGAAGAATCCTGCATTTTGCTCTTCCTGTGTTGCAAAAATTTACTTCCTCTAAATGAGATGCAAATTAATGTCACTGTAATTAATATTAGTATTCTTATGTAGAGCTGCAACACATTTTTTATGAAATGGCACAAAATTCAGAAAATTAAATGGATTGAGTTTCAGTTTTGGAGGCCAAGACCAAACTCAGCCTACCTAATATTAAGCATGTAAGTGTTAGTTGCCCAAATATATGTGTCAGAGCCATTTGTGACAGCTTGCTGTCAGAGACCGTCTGCATGAGGCTAAATTCTGATATTTGTTCTTCTACGTGTTGTTTCAAGTTTTAACAGAAAAGAAAATTCTTCACTTCAGATACCCATATAGATTATCTCATCAAATATAATCAGAGGACAAATTTAAGAATGAGACATGACACAACTTTTTTTTTTTTCAGGTCACTTAAACTTTAATTATGAATTTCAACAGTACTTAAAATTACCAAAAACCTTAAAGTACAGAAAAGGCTAATAATAAATCCAAATTGGATCATATTACCAAAAATAGATTGCAATATGTCATGACTGAATTAATTAAAAATATGAGGTCACCTATTTAGTGAACTTTAGAAACCTGCAATCGCCTTTCATCTCCTAGGCTAATTGAAACCAGACGTATTTATGGTGCTGTGTTGTAAGCTGTTGTAATTCAAAAATGTAAAGCAGAGTTGTAAATATCTTATTTAAACACTGTAGTGCCGCCAGTGTAGTCAGCAACAATTGTCTGTGGGAATTCTTTATATCTGCTAGGTCTTCTACTGCTTGAAAACATTTTAATCTACATATATTTTGTGTATATATATACACTCTAATCTATAGAGTCTTATATGCTGAGGAATTTAAATTGAGGACATTTTTCAGTTAGAAATCAGTTTGGAGATTACCCTGGAACAAAAAAAAGTCTAAGTGATGAATAATGAGTAATTATGCCTGCATTAATCTGATCCTTTCTGTCCTTGCATACATTATAGAACAGCACTGCATACGAAAACATGGAAATAAACCCAGTGCTAAACATGATTGTTGGAAAGGTCAGTGATGTTTAAAAATGAATCAGCATTTTCTTAATATTTTTGTCCTCTTTCTTCCTAAGGGCAAAATTGAGTTTAATACTGTACTAGTTAAGATATTTCCTAATGTTAATTCATACAAATTCTCTGTAGCAAGTTCTGTTCCACAATCTTTATTACATGTTCCTCCTAACTACCTTTCTAACACATATATGTTTCTCATTATTCCCCAAGGACTTATTGAGGGAAAAATGATTCAAATAATCTCCTAGATGAAGCATTGCTTACCCGCACTTTCCTCACAACCATCTCATCTTAAACAGATAAGGTATGTTAAATCATAATTCTGGTGGCAGAGTGAAGGAGATTGTACAGCAGAAACAAAACACTCAATAGAAATTAATAGGTGCAGTACTGTTTCAGACAAAAACCTAAAGACTTAACACAGTAAAAAATAGGATTAAATTATCCAGAGCAGTGGAAATGCTAGCCCATGAAACCAAAATACTATTAGAAATGATCCTGAGTGTCTAGAACAGCTGGAAGTTGAAGCAAAGATAATCTTAGGAGCTCAGAGTCAGAAGATCAAAATTGTTTGAAACTTTGGAAACTGAAACAAAATAGCTTAGAAGAGATCAGACAGTAGAGTTGCTGAAAGAAGATGATCAAAGAATCCTATACTGCTGCAGGAGCAGTGGAAGATGACTGTGCTGGGGAGAGTTCTCATGGATATGTATATTCTTAGAATATATTAATAAAATGTACTTTTACATAATTTTTTAGATATAGAGTAATAATTTACAAACCAGGCACTGCTACTATTCCTAATTGCTTGGGCATGATGTTGTGCAGGTTGTAACTCTGTCCGAAGGAGATTGATGCGGATTTGCCCAGCAACATCTGGTAGAAAGGTTACTGTCACCTTTTTCTTTCCTAACTCTGATGTTCTTGACTGGAAGGGCACTTTAATTTAATCACCCAATATAATGCTTCCTAGATATTGTTGCAAACCAGTTTGATTAACAGCACCATTGTGCTAATTTAAATTATGGCATGGATCAAGGTAGCTGTCAGAAACCCAGCACTCAGGAACTACAGTGATAGCTTTACATTTATTGTTGTTAAAATTTCCAATTTTTCAGGATTTCTAGAAGTCAAGAAAGAAAGGCTATGGTCACTGATGTCCATGGGGACTCTGAGACATTGACCACTACCCTCTGGATATGTCTGGCCAACCAGTTTCTTATCCACCTAACAGTCCACTCCTCAAATCCATCTCCCTCTGATCTAGAGAGAAGGATATTGTGGAGGACTGTATCAAAGACTTTACAGAAGTCCAGATAAATGACATTTGTAGCCCTTCCCTTGTCCAGTCATACAGTCACTCCATCATGGAAGGCCACTGATCTTTTTTTCATATTTTGAGGAGTACTCTTTACTAAGTAACTATATTCTTTATGTTACAATGTCCTTGACATATAGAATGGAATTATGAAATTAAATTGATGCAGGCCACAAAAATGCTTGAAAAATTTAATGAAACTTCAAACAGTTGTAAGCCAAGTTATTTAAATAAAGTTGTTTTAAAGAGAAACATTAATTAGACACTGGAGTTTCCTAGGGGCACCTCTGATATACACCAGTGTATAAGTGTTGGAAAGTAATCCCACTCCTAATGATGTAAGGTGTCTCTAAGTAGCAAGACTATGAAAATCTGGGGAAATTTGTTGCCTAAACATAGGTCTGCAGTGTTATCTGGGATGCTCTGGGTTTTTCCAAGATATCTGTGCAGGGCTGACACATATGACATTGTATATCCAAGGGATACACTTCCTGCAGAGTACACTTCAGGGGGTCCAAAATGGTGCTAGATTCCTTTGTCTAGGGAATCAAATCCTATGCCTTGTCAAGAAAGTCAGCAAAGTGTCTAGGGAGCTATTCAGCACAACAAATATAGGAGTTTACACTACTCGACAGTGATTTGAACAGATGTCTTGACCTCATGGAATATAATTTAATCACCTAAATATGGACAGTTAGTGCTGCTTGAGTTGCTATAGGTAAACTTTTCTGACTGCTGAGCCAGAGCGATCTGGATTGCCATGCTTTATGCACCAGTCCTGAGAGGATGCCTCAGATAACCAAGGATTTTCCACGCAATGATGCCAAACTGTAAATGTCTGTAGTCAAGATATAAGGCTTTATTTGTTAAAACAGATTAAAATTCAAGTTATTTTAGAGAATAATTGAAACAGAACTGAAGGACACTTTTTTTGGAAGGCAATGTCATAATGCATAGTGCCTGCAACTTGAAATCAGACAAAGTCAAGCTAAGGTTATTCACCCACTTTCTGGCATGAGTAATCATAAGTAACATTGGAATATTATGTCAATAAATAATCTTGATTCACTACAAGTTCCTTTAAGATTTGATATATTTTGATTTCTATTAAAGTGTGTTCTAATTCAGGCCCAAATGCTGGAATTGAAGAACAAATAAATCAATTAGATTTTATTAGATAATGAAATTATTATGCAAATAATCAGAGTAGGTCATAGAACATATATTTGGATTGTGACCCTGGGGCCTATAGTATTTTCAGAGTTCAAGGCTTCTTGGAACGGTGTTTAAAGAGCTTGAGGATGTCTGAGAGAAAAGACACGTCAGGGAATACAGTGTCAGCTTTGAAGTGAGATCAAGATTTTCATGTTTACAAAGAATGAAACAGAACTTGTTGTATTAACAACTTAAAAAGAGCAAGAGAGGAATTTGTGTGTATTCATTTTCACTGATGTCTAATTGGAAGATGCTGCCACTTTCACTAGTTTGTGTATCACAGCTCCTGTTTTCATTATGAATATCCCTAGAGTAAAAGTAACAATTCAGGAGTAATGGGGTATTTTTTAATCAAAATATAGAGGGAGAGATCTGCAAGTATGTTATCAATAGCCTGCATGAACCACATAAAGGACTCACTATACATCATTTGGGAAATTCTTCAGAAAAAGACTATTTCCCTTTTATGGAGGGTGTCACTGACAGGAGACAACCAAAAGACTTTGTGGAACTTTGAAAATTCTTTCTCTCCAGTGGAGGAGTGGAAATGACAATGTAGAAGGCCACGTTGGCCAGTTTTGTCTGTCCCTGGTGTCAAATTATTTCCGATAAGAAAAAGTTGGTAAAAAACTTACAGGACAGGTTATGTAAATGCCATCTTTTGTTTACTCTTTGACTTCGACAGTCTCTGATTTCCTAGACACACAATAGGAATGTAGGAGGAAAGTTAGCTATTACTCACAGTCTGCTGTCAGTTTAAGCATTCACAACCTGTCACATCTTGTGAGAACTGAAGATGCAAATCAATCTTTCTCAGCAGTGGCTCAAAAAACTGTGCCAGGTGGAATGCATTCCTTTATATGCTTGAATTGCTTGAAAAGCAACATAAATCTATTAATAAGTGTCCATTAATAACACTAATGATCTCCTCTCTACCACTGAGAAAATACAGAATACACAACATCTAGAAATCTGCATTCGCCTTAAAGAGAACTTTAAAACAAAGCCCAATTAAATCATAAAACTTTCTTACAAATTTACTTTTTTCCAAGCCAAATTATATAGAATGTACCTTGTCCCTTTCATCTTCTCACCACTTGTTTTGCTCACTTCTTCAGCAGTGATTCGAAGATGACTTCAGTAATCTACCTTTTGTTTTATATTGCAAGGAAATTTTCAAGTCATAATTTTCTTAATAAATTGTCAATAATATGTGTAAAAAGATGTTTGTATCTTTATATATCTGTCGATCTATCCCCACTTATTCATACAAATGCTCATGTTTCTTTAGACCAGAGGGTTTTAATCTTTCATTTATATACGAAGCACCTAATACAAAGTGCTACCATTGATCTGAGTAGTCTTTTAGCAAAATACAACATCTAAATAAATTTTCTAGTTTAAAAGATGAGAGTACATGCAGCTTAAAGTTATTTATTTTTAAGTAAAAGACATTGGTTTATGCATATCAAAGATTTATCATTATTTTGATATGTAGCTTTGCAAGATACTCTTTTTGATTTTATGAGGTGTTAGTCCACTAACAACGCCCCAGACTTTAAGTGTGAAAAGTTTATTTTTTTCTTTTATTTTTGTCATCTATTGTCTGTATGACCCTGTACCATTCCATTTATGAGTTATTAATAAAGCACAAAATAATAGATGTTTTAAAAAGTCTGTGACAAAAGAGCAATAGTTTATTTTCTCAGAGGGATGTCTACCATTCTACTTCCATAACCCAGACTAAAGACTCTCCTTTTATATTTCGCTGTCTGTCTTCCAAATGCATCATTTACAACTTGAGTTGAGCTGTTTTCATTTAATCCTCTGAACACTAGGCTTCCTCACTGGCTCTGTGAAGCATAACTCTGAACTTTATCTATGGACTTACAGTCTGTATTATGTGATTTGTACATTTTTGCTATCAGGATTGTTACACATTCCTTTTACAGCAAAAGAGAATAATTTAGACTTTATGATGGATAGGATTTAACGTGTGTGCAGAAAAATGTTTCAGACCCATCTGTTTTCAAAGAATTTAAGTTGTCACTGAAAAAAATTGCAATACTAACATTTCCCATGATGTTCCCAGATACGATAGTGAACTCTATAGCTTATGGACAAGAAAGCACTATATGTAAGTAGACCTACCTCTAAATTTAAGCAGAATTAGTATGTAAATATGACAGCTAAAAAAATATTATGAAATTTTTCCTCGTACTAATTAAGGTTTATTTTCTTTCAACACAAATGTTTAGATTTTTAATAAAATTAAGGAAATGAATATATGACTTTTTGAATATAAAACCAAAAATGTTTTCTATCTTTGCAAACATTTTTGGCAATTCAATTCTCATCACACCAAATATGACTGGGACTAAATTTCAGTGGCTTAATTAAAATATTTTTAGTTAAATGATATCCAAACTATAAATTATTTTTACTATCTAATTTTATTTTTTAATGTTGGGAACTGTCAAGTACTTTCTGAAAGCATTTTGCAGACATATGGTGCAGTATGCTTGTACCATTCAATGCCATCTGCTGTCTAGGCTTAAATGTACACTAATTTTACTTTTAATTCATAATGAATGTGCAGAATGAATGTGACCCATGTACAGCAATTTGGTTAAGTCATTGGCAGGTGTACTTTTAAGGCATGAAACATATTTGTAAATATAAAATGGCTATTTACAAGTACCCAGGTGGATAAGTAGCTACTAGTAGCAAATAATTGCATGACAGCCCTTTATGCTCCAACCACTGTACTGGGACAAAAACTAGAAAGATGAAAGCATGAGGCATTCCCTTACTAATAAGCATATAAAAGTTGTATAATTTGCATTGGCAAATTTAAACCTAAGAAAGACTTTAAAGCATTTGTTTAACACGTAAATGGAGATCAGATTTGGGAACGTAAAGGATGTCCGAGAAAAATTAATGTCTGCACATGCTCCAATTTATCATCCTTTACACCACAAGATGACAAATTATCCAGAACAAATCATGCTGACAACTTTGACCCTCATCCAGAAAAAAAACTTAATGATGTAGTAAATGCATCAATTGTGAATGATTCGTCCAGAATTTGATGGAGAATCACAGTGGTGAATTGCATTAAGATGTATGGTCGTGTCTTCACTGAAAACGGTGACAGATCAAATCTTATGAGGAGGAGCTGAGAAACTTGGGATTGTTTAGTCTGGAGAAAGGGAAACTCGAGGTACCTCTTATCACTCTGCAACTACATGAAGGGAAACTGTAGCAAGCTGGGACTCCTTCTCTTCTTTCTGGTAACATGTGATGGGACAAGAGGGGACAGCCTCAAGTTGCAACAGGGGAGGTTTAGATTAGATATCAGGAAAAAATTTCTTCACCAAAAGAGCTTTCAAGCATTGGAACAGGCTGCACAAGGAAGTGGTGGAATCGCCACCCCTTGAGGTATTTAAAGAGTGTGTAGATGCGGTACTCTAGGGACATGGTTTAGTGATGGACTTGGCTGTGTCATGTTTACAGTTGAATTCATAATCTTAAAGATCTTTTTCAGCCTAAATGACTGATTAAATAATAATAATAATAATAATAATAATAATTAAAAAACTCCCAAATTCAACTGGACAAAAATCTTAGAATGTTTAACAAAATAACCATGTCTTGCTAAATTGCAATGTACTTAATAAGGAAGAAATACCTCTGTTCATGTAACTAAGGGAACTTGCATAGAAATAGAAGTTTTCTGTCTTTATTGTATTGCCTGAATATTGCTTTTATTCCTCTTTCCATTGAAAATTACGCTAACTTAGTCATACTGTTTTTGCTGTATTTCTGGCTGGCTTTCTGCTTTCACCTAGCAATTTATTCAGTCATTAGTGGCTGTGAAATCTAACAGAAAGATATAACTTTTGAGGCTGTGCCTATGCTGCTTTCCTTAGAAGAAAATCCCATGTCTTGGAAATTATCCATTTCAGGAGAAGTTCTGTATTGTGATCTCAAGGTTTGTTAATACTCCACTTGTGGCATCTCCTCATGTCAGAAGCTTCGTAAG
The DNA here is from genome assembly GCA_013398955.1 of Callaeas wilsoni. Lineage (NCBI taxonomy): Eukaryota > Metazoa > Chordata > Aves > Passeriformes > Callaeidae > Callaeas > Callaeas wilsoni. The sequence continues at coordinate 155,253 of VWPU01000469.1, forward strand.
GAGGAGAGAAAAGACTGGGCAGTATGCTGACATGTTGATACTTAAATGCTGACGTGCAGCATCTGTAACCTTCCTTACATATGTTATCATAGAGGTTTTACCAACATCACTGAAGGGCTTGGCTTTGGCCAGCACAGAATCCATCTTGGAGCCATCTGGAGCCATCTCTTATGGACATGTGGAAAGCTTGTGGTGTCTTCTCACTGAAGACACCCCTTCTGCAGTCCAGCTGCTGCCAAAACCATGTCACCTAAAGCTAATACGAGTATACTGTTACCCTACATGCTAATGCACTGCAGGTTCACACATCTAGTCTGGGTGGCGTGTCCTTATTCTTTGCCTGCTCTACAGAGCTATGCTGCTGTGAGAATTGCTGCATGTGTCCTGCAGTTAAAATTAATTTTTTCTATTTCCATTATATGCACAACGTTCCAGTTTCAGTAGTGAAAAATACATCAGCCATTTCATCATCATCTGGATCTCTTCTCTTCCCCGACTTTTTGTGACAAGTATGTGTTACACTTCTCACATATGATTCACAGTGAATAGATCTCACTTTTACACCTTACTATTGAGCAATTATCATCCATCTCAGACAGAAAACAACAATAACAATGACAACTATTATTATTATTTTTTTTGTTTGTTTGCTTTTATTTTTGTTTTTTAAAACCTATAGAAGCAGCAGTACCATTCCTTAGATGATCATAAGTCTGAGTTTCACCAGACATGGATATCTTTTATTTCAGTGTTCTGTGAGAATAAAGCTGTAACCTAGAAAAATCTATGAGCCAGCCCTTTGGGACATCTGTAGGTGAGGTTTTACTTGTAGCTTGCTAGGCATCTGAACACTAGCCAAGGTTAACCTATCAAAACAGAAATAGCACTGTAAGGAGAAACGGGTGGTGTTGTGGTCAAGATATTCATACTGTTTAAAATAGGAGGGTAATTTCTTTGAGCAGGCTCTTGTCTAGTCTTGTGGCCTGTATGCTTACTACAGGTCAGAAAGAATTGGAAGTACTTCTTTTTGCATAGAATTTTTTTTAAAAGCATTATAGTTTGTCCACTCATAAATGTGTCTGTGACATAACTAAAGTAAGGTATTTGGGTAAATTTAGAAGACATAAAAAGTGCATTTCTAACTGAAATTAAAATAATTATGTCGATTCCTACAATAGTTTTTGCCTCACTTTTTCCATTATTAGTGTAAATGCTTGTGTAGATTCCTGGTGAAATAAACAATTGAGGGCACCAATAGAGAGCTGGTCACTGATTCCAATCTGCATATAGGCAAATTGGGTGAAATGAAGCTCCCCCTCAGTTAAATAACTACCAAAATGCCTATATGACTTCTATTTCATGATTGAGGCAATTGATTTCCTTAAATAAAGTTGATATGTATTTTGTGGAAATGGGTACTGAAGTCTTAATCCTGAGCTGAGTTCTGCCTTTACCAGAATAAAAATGTTTCAGAAGCACAAACTGTGAGCTGGTTTGAATTAAAAATTATAACAAAAACATTACTGAAATATTTATTAAAAGTAGATATAACTCATTTTTCAAGAGATGAAGTATCTAAATTTACATTTATTAAAATCTTCTAGTTTATTATTTTTGTATATTGTAAGATTCTAAGCACCATCAAAATGAAGATATATTTTCCACTTAGATTTATGTCTTTAAATTTAGAATCCTGATAAATTAATAGTACTCCAGGCTCACTTTACAGTCAGAAGAAAGAAATAAAAAATCTCCAGAGGGACACTCCATATAAGATCCAAATTGCTTTCTGGAGATGCTTCACTTTTTTTATTGATTACATAAAGAACCTTGACACTTCCCTAATGGGAAGGATGAATCTGAACTACAATAACTAGTGGTCTCCTTTAAACTGAATTAGCTGTGCTTCCAGTTTTTTCTTCATTTCCTTTATTTGATCACTATCTTGCCTTTTCCGATTACTGTTTTCATCCTTTCACATTTTACAGTTACTGTACCTGTAAATTAAGGATGGCTAGTGCCTTTTTTTGACTCAGTAGATTTATTAGAAATCAGAGAATCATAGAATGGTTTTGGTTGGAAGGGACCTTAAAGGACATCTACTTTTAACCCTCCAATTCCATGCACAGGGACACCTTTTATTAGACCAGCTAGCTCGAAACCCCATCTAACCTGGCTTGAAACACTTCCAGGGATGGGGCATCCACAACTTCTCTGATCAACCTGTCCCCTGTCACCATCTTCACCTAATTGAAAACTAGTCTCTTTCGGTTTGAAGCCTTTCCCTCTTTTCCTGACACTACATGCCCTTGTAAAAACTCTCTCTCCATCTTTCTTGTAGACTCCTTTCAGGTACAGGAAGGCTGCAATTAGGGCACCTCAAAGTCTTCTCATTTCCAGGCTGAACAATCCCAATTCTCTCGGCCTTCCCTCATAGGTGAGATGCTACATCCCTATAATCATCTTGGTGACAACTCCTCCACCTCTCCTTCTTCATCTGCTCCTTATGAACAACCATTGATAGGCACAGTTCAGTCATGGGATTCATTCCACCAAGCTTCAGTAAGGGCAACAAGGTCAGAACTTTCTAGTAGCAAGGTGGTTTCCAGCTCTTCCTGTTTGTCACTCATGCTGCATGCATTGGTGCAAAAGCACCTCAGCTGGGCTGTTGGCCACATTGGCTTCCTAGAGGAGCACTTCTTAATTCCTTTGAGATGTTTCCCTGGTGTTTTCCTGTTGGCTTCTGTCACTGGATGAGTCCCTGGCTCATCTCTGCAAGACTGCAAGGGTGCTCTGGTGTGGCCAGCACTTTTCAGAGCCACTGACAGAAGGCCCTCTATAGCATCCATCTCTCTAAACTTTGCATATATCCCACAGCTTGCAAGAAACAAACCTGATATTGTCCCACTTTGCTGTCACATCTAGCTTAAAGCTCTGCCAATCTCTGCTGGTTCCTGAGCAAAGACATTCCCCCCCTGCTGAGAAAGGCAAGTCCTGGCTGATGACAGGATGCCTAGTGCTGCACAGATAACTCCATTGTCAAAAAACCAAAAACTTTGGTGGTGACACCAGCCATGGAGCCATGTATGAATAGACTCAGCCCCATCTGTTTCTTCTGATATTGCTGCCTTCAACTGGAATACAGAAGAGAATAAAAGCTTGTGCCCTAGAATCCCTTATCGACCATACCAAGGCCATTGGACTGGGCCTTGGATTATGTGTTGCCACTTTATCCCTCACTCTCTGCATGGAAGATCAGTTATGGATAGTAGTCTGAGGGCTGCACCAACCTAGGAAGTTTTCTGGAGACATCAAAGCTCTTTATATAAATCAAGCAAGCAAGTATATACAGAAAAGTAAGTTCTTTTTCTCTATTCTTTGACTACTAATAATACACTTTTCATAGTCTTTTCATCATAAATCTTTCTTGGAGACATGACCAAAGAAGTAGGTTTCCCTCCACTTACTTAGTATGTAAAAAGACATGGCACATCATTTGCTACATATTTTATTTTGTATTCTATTATTTTATATGTCTACTAAGGGTTAATGATCTCAATACCTTTTTTTTTTTTTTCAGAGAAATTCACCATTTATAATAGTATGGGCAAAATTTTATAATATGCTAGACCATCTATGTATGTAGAACACATTGAACTCTTGAAAGCATCAACAGATTCAGTCCTTATGGGCTTCGAAATTTGACTTTGTTGATCATAAGCTCCAACTACTGTGTTAGCACTTTGTCTTAAACTTTACTGCCAGCCTTTTTAGTCAGCATAAAGTATTGTAACCAATACCTTCACAATGTTGTAGAGGTTTAGGCACTTTTAGGCTGCCTAGTCAATATGCTTTACATAACATTGCAGTAGTTCATTATTTTTAGTGTTTTTATTCTCAAATGTCACATGTGGAATAAAGTATTCTTATCTCCATTTCCAAAAGGCTAGTGGAGACACTTGTTCATTGAGGAAGTAAAAGCTGAATTCACCTACCTAAACATGGTGACAGCTAAAGAAAAACGTATCATGACAGTCCACGTCTGAATAGTTAGCTATGGTTAGAGTACTTGGATAGCAGGCATCTTTAAGTCTGGGATGATCCAGACTCACATCTTGAAAGAGTGGATGAACCTCTGTACTAATTAATATGCTAATACAGTACTTTTCTGTTTAATTTATATCCCCATGAAAGCAAAAATCATGGCTTCAGGAGGCCTGTGTCTCTGTCTTACTGATTTCACTTAATCTTACCAAAAGCCTCCAGTGCCTACTCCATTGTCTGTTGAAGTCCCTTATATTAATTTATTTTGTTAATTTATTGTATGAAATCAATTAAGTTACAGTTTTTATTATGCTATGATGTAAAATCATGAATATTTATCATACATATGATAAAAAGTTTTGGACAGCAGAAACAAGAAAGCCCAAAAGAGAGGACTGTCAGATAAGATTCAGACAAATCATTGCAACAGTGCAGATGTGAAGGAGAATGAAATACGAGAATCAGAAAGTAGTTTTGAAAGGAAACTAAGAGGAAATTCATGGGAATATTGAATACAAGGACTGAAAACTAAAAAAAGAAGGGGGAAGGAAATGAATGGAAAAACCATGATTCTTCTAGAATGGACGTAACAGAGAAGGAAAAACTTGTTAAAACCTAAGAACTTCTTTATACCATATACAGTTTTTTTGTGCTTTGTATGTGATTTGGCAAAAAACAACTTAAAGTTAGAAGTTGTCACAGAGTCACAGAGTTGTTGAGGTTGGAAGGAACCTCTGGAAGTTATCTTGTCTGACTTCATGCTCCAGCAGGTTTACCTAGAGCAGGTTGCCCATCGTCAGTTATGTATCAGCTGCAAACGTGTTGAGGGTACTCTCTTCCCCACTATCCACATCATTAATGAAGCTGTTAAACAGCACTGGAGCCGGTATTCACCCCTGGGATACACACCTGCTTACCGGCCTTTCAACCAGACATTGTTCTACAGATCACCACCCTCTTGTCCCAGCTTCCAGTCAGTTTACAACCTACCTGCTGATCTGGCCCATACAACAGTTCGTGTCTGAGAATCCCATGAGAGACAGTGCCAAGGGCTTTACTGACGTCCAAGTAGACAGTAACAACTGCTTTCCCCTCATCAACCATGACAGTCCTTTCATTGTAGGAGGTGGTCATGTTTTCCCCTCCATGAAGCCATGCTGACTATTCTTGCTGATCTTTGTTTCTTTAATACTTTTGTTCATGTCAATCAGTGTCCATTTTGTTATCACTATCTTTGGGGCACTGTAAAAGATAAAATTTCTTCAGTGTTTGAGTTGTTATTACATTTATGACATTTAAATTTTTGCTATATGCTATATTATCAGAAGTAGTCATGACATATGATAAAGTGATTATGAAGTTTAATCAATAATATTATAAAATACTTTATTTTGAAAGGTTTAACATGTCCAATAATTTTCTTGTTTATAACTTCTGTTTCATTTTTCATAAGTCAAAAATAAATTGTGGGGATATCCCTGCTTATATGTAAAAAGGTACAGATTTTATGCAAAAGTATCTTTTACAGTGGATGGAAGCAGATGTCTTTTTGACTCATAGTTTTTCTAAATTTAACAATGATGAGCATTATGCAAGACAACTTCATAGTTTTGTTTGTGATTGCAGGAAAAAAATTCCACTAATCTCCTTGGCTCCTATGTCTTTGTTTGATCAAGTGTAGGAATTCTACTTGACATAACCACTTTAACAAATAGTAGACGAAGCCTTTGGATCACAGAATATTCTGAGTTGGAAGGGACCTATGAGGATCACTGGACCAAACTCTTTACCCCACACAGGACAACATAAAAGTTAAAGAGCGTGTCCTGAGAAGGACCACAAAGATTACCAAATGGCTGGAGAACCTCTCCTATGAAGATATAAGAGAGTTAGGACTGTTTAGTCTGGAGAAGAGAAGGCTCCAGCAAGAATTAATAGCAGCTTATGGGAGGGATGGGTGTGAGTTGAGTGTTGGACCTAGGTGATCTTTAAAGTCTCTACCAAAACAAACCATTCTATGATTCTATGAGCTAAGACCATTGTCCAAACCCTTCTGGAGCACCAACAGGCTTGGGGCCATGACCACTTTCCTGGAAAGCTTTTTCTAGCACTTGACCACCCTTTCAGTGGTGGTCCCAGACAGAGCCATAAGCAATTCCCTCACATCCTCTCACTGGACACAAGAGAGAAAAAAAAAAACAAACGCATCCTCTGCCTTCCCTTCATTCACTAGATGGTTAAACTTATAAAAGGATAGTAAGTTAATAAGGCATGACTTTCGCATCATGACCCCATGTTGTCTTTGATCAATGGCTGCGTTGTCTTTCAGTGCTTTTCAGTAACTTCCAGAGTAATTCTATCCATAATTTTACAAAGCACAGAGGTGAATCTGAAAGTCTTGTAATTACCAGGGTCTTCCTCTTTGTCCTTGAAAACTGGAAAAACTATTTGCTGGCTTCCACTTGAATGGGACCCCCTCTAGATTTCCAAAACAATGCTTCCAACTCCAGAATCTCTTATCTGTTATGTAGGTTCACCTGGGAAGGTGTCTTCGGGTGACTTTATGATACTATATCCGCTATCGTTTACTTTATACCCGGACATGGGTCCTGCAACTGTAAGCTGGGTCCGGGAGAGGAGGAAGAAGCTGGGTGAATTCTTTCAGTGGTTTGTGTTCAAACACACATCCTTCTCCGTATTTTCTCTCGGTTGTGGTGTACAGCATGGACAGAGGGAGTATATCTTTGCTTTTAGCTAGCTTCTTGCTTGTTAGCTGACACAGAAAGTTTTCCTGGGACTGTGGCTTCTTCTTCTGGAACTCTTCAGCTTTGCCCCTGTCCAAAACACCAGAACATCGCTGTGAGCCCAATGCTGCAGCCTGGAGGGGGGCCCCAGGACACTGCATCACGGCTCCGGACCTTGGGAGGAGCTGAGACACATCTACAGAAAGAACTCTAAATCCAGCAGCTTTCTCCGCAGAGAGGTTTATTACCTACCGTTATGCATTCTTTTTCCTGTGCCTGCATGCACTCTGCTTGTTGAATAAACAGTTTTTTTCACTTTCCACGAAGAAATTTCTTTTGTAGTTGGTGGGGGCAGGGAGTGCCAAAACCTACCTTTTTAGAGGACATGTTCTTTTCAGGACATTTCCTCCTCACTAGTCTCAAACCAAGACAGAAGGCAAGGCAGATGTCCAGAGACAGCGAAATGTGGTTCCACCAGTCAATCATCATCTCAGAATTCTGGATACTCCTCAACCTGTTTCACTTTTTTCTTCTATCTGGGCGCATGTCTCAGTCATTCTTTCTGCTGCCCTCAGACACAAGTGGAAACCTCAGGCACACTCTGCAGCCAGAAACTTGCATAACTGCTTCCCTTGGGAGCTTTATTTGGGTAGCTGCACTGGGTGCTAGTACCACAGGAGGTGCAGAAGACATGATATTCTATTGTGTGGTCACCATTATTAGAGCTTCCCATGGGGAGATTATGGCTGGGGGCAAGGCTCTGGAATCAGGCAATCTGGTTGGTGAGGTAACAGACACCCAACATTTTTGGTGTCCTTCAGCAGATTGTCATCCTTGCTGCTGCCTGGTCTCTCCACACACACAGCCCAAAGGTTTCAGAAACCCCCTCAGACATTCCCCTCCAAGGTACATTATATGCCTCACATGCCTCTCAGCACATGGTAACTGCTGCTGTTAATCTGGGCTTCCCACAGTTTGACCTGTGATTCAGGCATGATGTTTGACTTCTTAAAGAGTCTGTCATCAGGGTTTGTGCATCTTCTAATGATGAGGTTGCAACACAACAGAGGACAGTATTAGTAGATAATGGAAGAAATAAACCCAACCCAATAAACCCAGCCCAATGTGGCTGTGTCTCCTCCCAAACAAAGCATAAGAAACCCCAACCAACAAACCAACCAACAAACCACAACAAGACTTTTTCATGGCCTGGTAGCTAAGACATTTTCATGGTTTAACCCGAACCAACAGCCGAGCCCCACACAACCACTTGGTCCCTCCACCAGCAACAGGATAGGGGAGAGAATCGGAAGGGTAAAAGCTAGAAAATTCATGGGTTGAGATAAAAAGAGTTTGGTAGGGAAAGCAAAAGCCTCACACACAAGCAAAGCAAAACAAATAATGAATTCACTTCCCTTGGGCAGGCAGGTGTTCAGCCATCTCCAAGAGAGCAGGGCCTCATCACACGTAATGGTGACTTGGGAAGACAAAAACCATTACTTCTTCTTCCTCCCAACTTTATATACTGAGAATGATGTCATATGGTCTGGAATACCCCTGGGTCAGTTTGGGTCACCTGTCCTGGCTGTGTCTCCTCCCAGCTTCCCATGGATCCCCAAATTCTTCGCCAGTGTATCAGTATGAAAAGCAGAAAAGGCCTTGGCTCTGTGTAAGCCCTGGTCAACAATCAAATAAAATCTTTGTTTTATCAACCTTGTGTTGAGCACATAACCAAAACACAGTTCCATACAGCCACTCTGAATAAAATTCATTCTACCTCAGCCAAAACCAGCACAGACGCCTTTCCAGTATGTGGAAGATGTAGGTTCAAACTTCCTCAAGATAAAAAAAAAATCTAGCATCCAATTCACTTCCATTAATCTGTTGTCTACAAAGTAGTCACAAGCTTGGCTGTAACCCTAACCACATCTAGCATCTGTCTCTCCAGAACAGTCATGTGTGACTACAGTTAGATATTCAAGGAGCTTTCTGGCTACATAAGAAAATGTCCAATGAAATTAGAGGAATACTAGGAGGCCTTGAAAAGAAGACAGACCAAATCATTATTTGGACTCAGTCATCTAAAACCCATACTAAATTGGATGGGGTTTAAGCAGTTTGAAACCTTGAATTATTAAATGATTGAATTACTAGATGTCATAAACACTGGCAGCTGGCCAAATTGAAAAATATGATGACAACTAGCTTTGTTCCACTTTTAACAGCTCATTATAGCATGAGCAATGAAACTGCCATATTATTCCCTGTCACAGATGGCATGCACAGGTTGAAATTAGTATTTATTAAAGTAATATAATTCCTTTTATCCATACTTTCCTTTTATCTTACAGAAAGAGGCAGGTGATTGACAATTTTTAAAAAAAAATGGCCTAAGCCTTCACACCCTCTTTAAATGGCTATATTCATAAAAGAAAATTCGTACTTAAAGATGATAATTTTAAAAATGTTTCTTAGAACAGCAGGAAAAAAAGGAAAGATTGTCATTTTTAGGTAATTTCAGTTTGAAAATAGTTGAAAGTTGCTGTCATATTATACGAATCATAGGACTGCTGATGAAAAGTTAGAGACCAAACATATAACTTCCTGAAAATAGTTCTTAAAGGATGTGCTGTCAATCAATGTTCTAATTTCTTTATTTCACAAAAAATTCAGATTATGACTCATACTTTTTCTCCTAATTTGCTAGTTATTCCTTTCCAAGGAAGAGTAAGTTTGTACCAGATTCCTTGTTCCTCCTACCTTCAAAAGGATATGGAGGATATTCTGTAAAAAGAGTAAAGGATGTTTGCAAATCAGGGAAATTTAGATATGCTCATGAATTCCCTTCCTCTGTCAGTCCCCTCTCTTTTCCTTATTTTCTCAGATGATATTGCATAATTTCACTGTAGTTGAATAGTTTAGCCCAAATGTAGATTGAAAATTTGTCTTACAGAAACCAGCATCATGGGCAAATACATTGAAAGGCAATTTCCATTTCATTTGTTTTTGCAGTAGCGCTTCATCCCATGAGTTATTCTCTTGGGTTGGATTCTGGCTGGCTAGCTTTGGCCACAGACCAATTTAGTATCTGTTCAATCCTTTTAACCTAAACTTAAGGGGAGAAGAACAACTGGTAGAATGAAGTCTTCTGGAGAAAGAATTTCTATAACTTAAGATAGACAAAATGCTGGAGGAGAGAATTCATCTGCACCAATTCTGAACCTCTTAAATGTGGATGTGTAATTTGAGCTAGCATATCAAATCTTTACTATTGCTAGTGGAGAGAAAAAGTGCAATTGCAGTGTGTAAAAATAGGTGCCTACTGTCGCTTGAGGTACTGTGACATATGTTGGCCTCAAAGTTTTTATTTCAGCAGGGTGCAGATCTCATTTAAGTGCTGTGCCATACGGCTTAGTCCTACTCAGGTGTATTGCGGAGCCTAGAGAATCACAAACCGCATCAGGCACTTCCTTGTGAGCAGCTGAATCCCTTCTGGGCAGACCAGCTGGTTTGCACTCCAAATCTGATTTTGATCTAGCAACAAAGATTCCTACCTGTAGATGCATTTCTAGATATAACATGTAAATATAGATATAAATCTTATACCCATAGCCTATGTATACATTATAGCTATTTTAGCTAGAATATTGTGTTACGCTTAAAATATATTATGGACAGACAAAATTAAATACATAATGCTCTAGACAAAATAGGTAGATTTTTAAATGCATTAATTGAACATTGTGATTAAGATATTTCATTTGGCTTACATGGCAAGAGTTTGGTAGCAGAGGGGCTTTGTGAGAAGAGATCAGGAGCTATCCCCTTTTGAGACACAGCTTCTTCCATGTGGCTCCAAAACAGACTGGCTACTGGCCAAAGATGAGCCAACCAGCAATACTGGTGGTGCCCCTGCAATAACATATTCAAGAAAAGGTAAAAAACTCTGTGCAGCAGCTTTGAGAAAGTTGAATGTGTAAATGGGAGACAAACAGCCCCTTCAGACACCAAGGCCAGTGAAGTCAGGGGAGGAGATACTCCAGGTAGGAAAAGCAAAGATTCTTCTGCAGCCCATGGAGAAGACCACGGCAACATAAATGGTCCTTCAGCAGCCCATGAGGACTATGATGGAGCAGATATCCACCTTCAGCCCATATAGGACTCCATACTGGAGCAGAGGAATACACCCTGAAGTAAACTGCTAACCATGGAGAGGTGGTGCCAGAGCAGGCTCCTTAGGAAAGAAGATAGAAGATTTAGGTGTGAAGTGGAGCATGGGAAGAAGGAAAGGGTAGAAGGAAAGCAGTTTTAGCTTTGTTTTATTTTTCACTATCCTATTCTGTTAAAATTAATTGCCAATACATTAGATTAATTTCCTCAGGTCAAGATGACTTTGTCCATGACAGTAATCGGTCAGTGATCTCCCTGTTGCTTTTAATCACATTTTAATGTGTCTTGATGAGAAGAGAGACTGATGAAGAGTCATAGTGGGAACCTGGCAGGTAGCAAAGGACAATTTCCCACATTGTTTTACAAATAAAATTTGTTTTATCTTAGATGGATTTCAAGTCTAACTTACCGTGATGTTCAAATCTGACTTACTATTACATGTAATATATATGTAATAGTAAGTCAGGACTAATAATATATGGGATCTTTCTTAACACGTAATGTTAATTCTGTTATATCTTCTTTGTTACTGGACAAAAAAGTCCCTAAATAAAGTAAACTAAGTGTTCCTCCTTTAATAATACAGGGTTGGGGTGGTGTTGTTTTGTTGTTGTTGTTGGGGTTTTTTTGGTTTTTTTTTTTAGGGATAGAAGAAGGTAGAGAATATTTTTATTATAAGTTTTAGAAATTGCACATAGAAAACATGAGATTAGTATCTGAGCTACACTTAAGGCCATGAGTTAGATGGCACCTTTTCTCATGAATTAATGCAAACTCTGCTTGTTATAAGCAGGATGAAAACAATCAGCATAGCTGAAGCATAAAGCTGCTGGTTTTGAAGATAATAATAATAATAGTTTACAGTTGTATAGTTCTTTTATTCATGAAGATTGGTCCTATTGAAATGGAATTGTTATCTTAAATTGCAGAGGAGCTTTTATTCTACTGTATTTTCAGATAGTTCTGGTTTTGACACTGATGTTTTCTCCTCTCAACGGAGACTGATTTTTTCTCCTCTCCACTGATGGGTGTCGGGATCAATTGATCTCCAGACTGGTGCCAGCAATGCTGCAGGGGTTCCTGTGCTCAGTCCCATCCCTAGTGCCTTGGGGAGTCTGTCTCCTGGGTGGGCCCCTTGGACCTGCATTACGACCTTTCTCTGGCCTCAGCTCTGGACTCATCTCTATCCCACTCTACTGACAGGCCACCCCCAGCCTCACTTGGGCCCTGGTTCATCCCTTTACTCAGGTGCTGTGGGACTTCACCCTGGTCAGTGAAGATAATACCTGCACTGGGTCACCCTCAGCTGCCAGCTAATTACCCCCTTGGAGCAGCCTTGCTTTGCACCACTTGACAAAAGGAAAGAAAGAAACATGTGTCTTTGCAATGGGTTAGGAAGAACTCAGTCAAAAAACAGGCAATAAGGTGTCAGTTCATGCTGAAGAGTTTCTGGGTTTTACAGAGCAATGTACAAGTTCCCTGTGGAAAAATGACACAAGAAAGTAGAAAGATGTTAAATAAATAAATATATAAATGCAGTTAATTTTCCAGGTAGGTCTTATGTGTCAGTTGAAATGCTTACACATTTTTGTACTGTATTGTATTCTCCCTGCAGCAAAACAAGGTGAACTCAGGTAAATAGGTTACATCCTCTGATACAACAAACTCACTCTTGAGACCAGGGTGGCTTACTCAGCGGAGCTCAAGAAATAATACAGGGAGATCAGCAATGCCCCAAAAGATGTGTTTGAACAGATCACTATTTAGAACAATATCAATGTTACTGAGAAAGGAGCAAGGGGGATGTAGAAAATCATAAAGAAATGTTCGGAGAACAGAACAGCCTTGTCTTCAGGCTAACACACTCAATTTCATGTAAAAAGACTTAAAGGAAAGTCTCGAAGGACGAGAAATTGTGGTTTCGGTGTTCTCCTCTGGAAAGTGATGATATCTGCCAAAAACCAGAAACATTTTTGATTTAGTCATCAAGCTTATACATATTTAGGTTTGAAATGCAAGCAAGCTACATCAACCACATTGAAAAGTGAATGGTTTTTAGTACCACCTGAACATTCTGCCAGTGAATAATAGAGATGCATTTTGTGATGCCTAGTTTGCAGTTAATGACTTCATAGTAATACTGGTAGAAATGGTTGAAAAAATAAATATAGGACACTATCTGTAGGACACTGGATGCAAAATGTTTGCTGGCAAGAGCTTGCTTTGGTTGATGAAAGAATATATTTATTTATAAAAATAAACTGAAGGATATTCCATATGTCAGCAACACTGAAATTCATTTGCTGATTAGGGAAAAGGTAATACTAGCACTATTTTATGAGTTAGTCAATGAGAATTATAACAGAAATTGTGACATATTGAATCTGAATGAAATCATCAATGTCATAGAGAAAGAAAACACAGATGTTGATGACCATTATAGGAAAATAACTAACTACAAACTAGAAAATGAAAAGGAGTCTGATTTTTTAGACGGTTCAGAAATGGAGCAGATAGACACCTGTAAATGCAAATACATGTTTCTGTCTGTGTGTGTCTATTTGGACCTGGTTCTGGTCAGTGCCACAGATTTATGATATTACTGTCCAAATCTGATCCATAGCAGTGACCACAATGCACTTAGAATCAAGGCCTTGCCAGGATTACTAAAAGCCAGAAATCCTTATGTCTGTTGTGTTTAATTTTGAAGAAAAAAGTGTGAATTACATGAAAATTATGAAGCTCACAAAGAAGATGATAAAGAAAGTGTAGAAAAGGGTAAAACATTTTCAACTGTCAGGAGCTTTCAAAAGATACTGTACTGGAGGCTCAATAACAATTTCTGCTACCTCAGGATAAAGTCTAAAAAATGCATTGAGGAAAACATTGTTGCTAAATAGCAGGGAAGGAAAGTTAATAAATTCAAGTTTTAAAAAAAAAAAATCATAAAAGTTCTTAAAATCTGACAGGTTAAATTTGAAAACACAGTGAGTCAGTACAAAAAGAAGTGTTGAGGAAATACCAGAACAATGCATTAAAAAATAACGGTAAGTCATTCTTCAAGTAGATAGGTGAACAAAGCTTGATGGAAACTTTATAAGGTCAGTAGATGATCAAAACCTGAGATGAGTGTTCATGGAAGATAATGTCAGAGCTGGAAAGTATAAGGATATCTCTTCCATCTTTAGTCACAATGGAGAAGACTTAGAAAGTTTCACCATTTTGGCAAGTTTTTTTTCTTTTTCCTTTTTATGTTGGGGGAGAAGGGTTGCATCACAGATTTTTCTGGTCAGTAAATTATCAGGAAAAGGAAAGTAAAAAGAAACAGCTTTCTGTAAACATATGGCATCTACCTCAAATTCTACAGGAAGTGAAGGATTAAATATCTGAATAATTAATTGCATTTTACATTAGATTATGTGATAAAAGCTCATCTGCACAACCATAAAAGAAGCATGGAGAAAGAATGGCAGATGGAAGAGCCCAAATAATTCATTGCTCTGGTTACTTCTAAGCTAGTTGCAGAAGCTATAGGCCTATCAAACACCAATCTTAATAAGCCCAGATAAGTACAGGGGAAAAAAAGGCAGATGGGAACCTAAATTCCTCAGACTGGCAGGGGAAGGAGGGAATCAAGAGCAGTGCTGCAGAGAAGGGCTTAATGATACTTCTGGATGAAAAATTGGACATTAGGCTGTAATGTGGACTTGCAGACCAGAAAGGCAACACCCTGCACATCATAAAAAGCAGCATGACAAGCCGGTCGAGGGAGGTGAGATCCCTCACCCCTCTCCTGTGAGATCCCACCTGGAATATTGTATCCAGCTCTGAGACTTCCAACAAAAGAGGGACATGGACATGTTGGAGTAGGTCAAGAAGAGGGCTACAAAAGTGATCAGGAGGCTTGAACAACTTGTCTATGAAGAAAGGCTGAGAGAACTGGGGGTTTTTAGCCTGGGGAATAGAAAACTCTGAGGGGACCTCATTGAAGGATAACTGAAGCCTTTCAACATTTAAAGGACACTCATAAGAAAAGAAGAAAGACTTTTTACCTGTAGTCACAGAATAAGGGGCAATTGCTTTAAAATGAATATGGTTAAGTTTAAATTTGACATAAGAAATAAATTATTTACAATGAAGGGGGTGAAATGCTGGAACAAGTTTCCCAGTGAAGTTGTGGATGCCACATCATTGGAATTGTTCGAGGTCACTTTGTATGGGGCTTTGAGTAATTGGACAGTGCAAGATGTCCCAGCTTTGGGTTGGGAGTTTGCACTAGATGGCCTTTCAAGGTTCTCTGCAACCCAAATAATGACTCTATGATTCAATGATTCTTGTGTCTGACTGTTCAGCATAACTCCAAAAGTTACAAAAACTGGTGAATACTGAAATGAAAAAAAAAGGCTGCTGTTGAAGTAGCAGAGATGAAGCCAAGTATTAAGAACTGCAGAATAATTTCAGAATACCAACAAGGTACTATAAGAATAGCAGATGAAAATAAATTAAGTGTAAAGTGATGTAGAAAATCCCACATATTTATGCACAGTCACTGGTTCTAAATGGATGATTACATACTAAATGAGGTCTTGACATTATAATTGTTAATTGTATACAAAATATAAATACAGTTGTTCTTAAAAGATTCACATGATAGCAATTTTTAGAGAATTAATTAAGAAGATTAAAATGAAAGAGTTTTATGCTATTTTAAAGTCTATAGCAGAATTAAAGACCCGTGACTATGGAAGTACGGAAAGGGCGATAAAATCTTCCATATGAAAAATGAGTAAGTTCATGTTTAAATGTGAACTTATACTTAATCCAGAAAATATCTAAAGGAGTGCATAGAGGAGGGAGGAGCTGCAGTAATTTCAGAAAATTAGTGGCATGGCTATTGTGTTTTAGACTATGATGGTTTATTAATTTTCTGTTGCAAGAACTTAGAGGCTTCTAGTGAAACTAGAAGTCTGATCCTTAAAAAAGGCAAACAGAACCATAAGCTAGGAAGATGAGATAAACTCAAAAACATAGAATAAGTTATATATATCTATCAAATAAGAATTGAAATTAAAAATAAAAATTAGTTCCTTTCAGAAGGATGGTGTGGATGCCAATTTTTTTTTTTAATAATTAGGACCTTTGAACTCTGATTTTAAAAAGTAAATTTAGCATAATTCATTGTTCTTTATCAACACCATAGGTTATCCATAATGAAGATATTTGCTAGTGCTGGTAGACAGATAGCTCAGAAAGAATTTTACCCTCCAGAAGCCTAGGCATTCTAGACAGAAATTTGTCTTTAGGTAAAAGAGAGAGAAGAGAGACACTTCTAATGAATTTCTTATA
The DNA here is from genome assembly GCA_013398955.1 of Callaeas wilsoni. Classification (NCBI taxonomy): domain Eukaryota; kingdom Metazoa; phylum Chordata; class Aves; order Passeriformes; family Callaeidae; genus Callaeas; species Callaeas wilsoni. Next base: position 171,557 of record VWPU01000469.1, read on the forward strand.
ATCTAAGAAAGATATTCACTACATGTAAGTTAGACTCTGTCTTAGATGAATAGCTTTGTGATAGCTAAAGATAACCTAAACTAATATATGTCTAAGCAGCTGAAAGTTACTTAATACTCCAATTTCTTTGAATAATAAGATGTAAAATGTAAAACCACGTTTGTGTTTTGAGAATCTTATCTACTTTTAATTTTACAAGATGTGAAGCATTTCAATGGAAGATAAATGTCAGTAAAACCTGTTTTGGTTAATGAGTTGCCCTGTTGGAGTCAAAATTGTACGGTCTCTAGAGTTCCTTTCACAAGATACCAAATGAGTTTAAATTGCAGAACACGATAATTCCTATTGAGAAAATAATAAATTGAAATTGTATCTGCATTGTTTTTTCCATGTATTAAAAAAAAAGAAACAACATAAACTGGGGCATCTGTGAAGTCCTGAAATATATTTCTGTTCAGACTTTGAAACTGATTTGCACTGAATTTGGACATTTAATTGCCAGTTAGTTACTACCTGAAGGCAGAGGTTGTCTATTAACTAGACAGTGAAGGAAGCAGTAGTTTATTAGTTGTTATTTAACCTGAGCAGTGTTATTACTTAAAAGACTGGTAAAATACAGCAATGCCTTAAGTAGGATTAATTGGAACATGTTATTTCCCTTGGGCTCATATTAATGCCACCAAGCAACTTTTGAATTAGTAAAAAGGAATCTTTCTATTCAAAACACAATATGAGTGCATATTCTTACTTCATTAGATTTATACTATGAATTCATATATTGATATCTATTAATATGAATGTTAATATGTCAGCATCTGTGTGTGTGTATTGCATATGTGAGTGTACAGGAATGAAAAGAATTTACTGGTTCACAGCATCGCAGAGAGGTTCAGGTTGGAAGGAACCAAAATGGGTCCACAGGCCCAATCTCCCTGCTCAAGCAGGGCCATCCCAGAGCACATTAAACAGGATTGTGTCCAGTGAGGGAGACTCCACAGCCTCTCTAGACAATCCATTCCAGTGAGTGGTCATTCACACAGGAAGTAAGTTCTTCCTCATATTCAGGTGGAACTTTGTGTACATCCGTTTCTGCCCATTGTCTCTTTTCCTACTGCTGGGCACCAGTGAGAAAAGTCTGGCTCCATTCTCTTTAGCTGGAAAATTTCTGACCTGTTCAGGGGTATAATAAAGGGAATTTAGCAGAAGAGATTTTCTAGCTAACACAGGTTCTCTGTGTATGCTTGTGCATGTGATCAGTATTATCAATCCACATATGAAAGTTGTGGTTTAACCCAGTCAACAACTCAGCCCCACACAGTTCCTTGTTCACTCTCCTGCAGAGGTATAGGGAAGAGAATCAGAAGTGTAAAAGTGCAAACACTCTTGGATTGAGATAAAGACAATTTGATAAAGCAAAAGCTGTGTATCCAAGAAAGAGAAAATAAGAAATTCATTCACTGCTGCCCATTGACAGGCAGATATTCAGCCATCCTGAGGAAAGATTGGTTTTATCATGAGTTAACAGCTACTTGGCTAGAAAAATGCCATAACTACAAATGTTAGCCCCTTTCTTTTTCTTTCCTGTAATTTTTATTGCTGAGCATGACATCGTATGATATGGGATATCCCTTTGTTCTGTTGGGATCAGTTATCTCAACTGTATTCTTTCCTTGTGCAGCCCTAGCTTACTAAGGGATGAACTGAGAAGCAGAAATCCCTAACTCAGTGTAAGCGTTGCCCAGAAATAGATAAAATATTGGTGTGTTATGAACACTGTCTTGGTCACAAATCATCAACATTGCACCATACAGGACTCTATGAAGAAAATTAACTCTACCTCAGCCAAAACCAGTGCAGAAGTGACAGGATGTACCTTCGATATACCTTCAAGAGACCATACCTATTGACACTGGATGGGGTGCACCTGGCCAAATGGGGTAAGAATGTTATGGGAAGCAAGATGGCTGCACTTATTAGCAAAATTTTAAACTACATCTGGCAGGCAAAAGGAGTGACAGAGAAGAACAAGGAAACATCAACACTTTAGGAAGTATCAGGAAAATAGCTGTAAGTCGTCCCAAGGGAATTAGGGAGTGCTGGTCCCAAAAGGTGAAGAGATCAAAAGCCCAGCCAGAGTGCTTCTACATCAATGCACACATGGTTCATCGGAAGCAAGCGAGAGAAGGCGGAAACCATGGTGTCATTACAAAACTGTGACCTAACTTCTATTACAGAAACATGGTGGGAGGGATGAGTCACACAACCGGAATACTGTAATTGAGAGCTATCAGTTTTTCAGAAGAGATTGTCTGGGAAGGAGAGGTGGATGTGTTTCACTCCATGTTAAAGTAGGAATAGACTGTGAAGAGCTGCCTTCAAGAAACAGCCACAAAAAGGCTGAGGGCCTGTGGGTGAAAATCAGGGACTAAACCAACAAAGGACGCCTTGTAGCTGAGGTCTACTACAGGCCACTTGATTGGGGGAAGCCTCTTAATGAGGCCTTCTTGTTTCAGACACAGGAAACACCAAGCTCACCAAGTGTCATCCTGACGAGGGATTACAACCATTCAGATGCCTGCTGGGAAAGCAATACAGCTGGCTGCAAGCAATCCTGGAGACTACTAGACTATGTTGAGAATAACTTCCTGGTCTGGGTACTGGACAGATCAACCAGAGGAGAAATGTTACTGGACCTGGTGCTCACCAACGCAGATGAGCTCATTAAAGAAGATAAGATTGGAGGTTGCCTGGGCTGTAGCGACCATGCCCTGGCTGAGCTCGGATCTCAAGAAGTATGGGCCTGGCAACGAGCAAAGTCAGGACCATGAACTTCCGAAAAGTGAACTTCCATCTGTTTAAAGAAATATTAAATGATGTCCAGATGGCTTCCGAGTATCTCCCAGGATGAAGATTCTGTAACTACACAGACTTCTGCATTTAAGTGTCTGTCAATAACTAAAAAGAGACAATTATTATCACTTTTGAAGTCCTCCAAAATGAGAACAATTCCAGGCACACCCACAGTTTGGATGGAGAAAGGGTTGAGAGCAGTCCTATGAAGATTGTGTGATGGGTGTGATGCTTGATGAAAACCTTGGCATGAGCTGGCAGTGTGCACTTGCAGCCCAGAAAGCCAAGCAAACCCTGGGCTGCATCAAAAGCTGTGTGGCTGTCAGGGTGAGGGAAGTGATTCTGTCCCTCTCTCTTCTTAGACGCCACCTGAAGTACTGCACCCGTCTCTGGAGTTCCCAATATAAGAAGGACATGGAACTCTTCAGTCCAGAGGAGGACCACAAAATTGGTAAGAGGAGTGGAGCATCTTCCCTATGAAGACAGGCTGAGAGGGTTGGAACTGTTCAGCCTGGAGAAGAGAAGGTTGCACGGAGACATCATTTGAAGGCGGCCTACAGAGAAGCTGGAAAGAGTTTCTACATCAGGAATTGTAGGGGTAAGACAAGGGTACAAACTGAAAGACAGAAAATTTAGGCTAGATATTGGGAAGAAATTCCTTACTCTACGGGTGGTGAGATACTGGGACAGGTTGCCCAGGAAAGACGTGCATGCCCCAACCCTGGTGGTGTTCAAAGCCAGGGTGGATAAGGCCTTGACCAATTGTGGCTAGTGGGAGATGTCCCTGGCCATGGTAGCAACAATTGGGATAGGGTGATCTTTAAGGTCCCTTCTAATCCTTAACATTTTATGATTCTATGATTCTGTTTGTTATTTTGGAGGGAGAGGGTAATTTCCTTTTAGAAATTATGAAACGAATTCCTATTTTTGTATTTTGAATCTAGTTGGATTCAATTTGGAAGTAAATTATCTTTCTCAGTAGGAGAAATGGGACAAAGTTGAAATGATCAGCTGGTTTATCTGTAAAGCCCATCTGCACAACTTCCTCCTGATGCTGCAGGTAATTTTATGGGAATGTTTGAATTCCCTTGCAATGAGTTCCAAACATATGGAAGAAAGTCTTAATTTGAGCTTTATTTATTTGTTGTTTAACCTGTAGGTCATTTGTTATCATTTGGAACTTAGAAATAAGTAAATGCCAATTGATCCATCATCTATTGGGTCCCAATAGGCAGTCTGCCTAGAGACAGGACTTTCCACCAGGATAAATTTTTCTCAAGTGCATGAAGGGAATCAGTAGAGAAATGTTATGAAAGAGATTCAGTGATGCATTGCATGTGGCTTTAAAATTTTTCTAGTGGTATTCCTACAGTGCTTTGCTTACAGCTTACCTTAACCACTCACATTCCAGGTGGTAAAAATGCCATGTGATCAAGGCTGAAATGCATAATCCTAACATGAAAAATAGTGTGCTGCTTGGGTGTATGTACCCAGTAAGAGATCTCAGATAAACCTGTGCTGTTCTAAACTGCATATATTGTTCACAATTGTACAATAAGGAATAATTCTGTCAAGATATTTACTTACTGGCCTAAAATATTCTTTCAGTAAAAACTTCGTTTTCATTGGAAAATATATGTAGCTTGCCTATTTTCTTGAAGCAAATGTTTGGAGTAAATGCTGAAAATACTGAAAATATATTCATATTTTGTATCTCATTTTAGTTTTAGGTATTTTTAACAAAATCTGCACATGTTGGTAAGTTGCCTTAAAGAGTAGAAGAAAAGAAGAAGGGGGAGTATCTCATAAATTGAGACTTTAGTTCTAAGGACTACCAATGAATCTGTGGAGCAGATTTGCAGATGTGTAAAGCAGGATCTTACATAGGAAAGTTCTAGTTGTTCGTACAGTAGAATATTTAATATTTCCATAAGACGTGAGCCACAGCCAAAACTACACTGATAGAGTAAAAGCGTATTTTTCAAAAACATTATTCCTTTAGTTTCGAGCCTTTCTGGTAAAAGGAAAAGACCAATATCTTCAATATCTTGGCCTTCCTTTTTTTTTTTTTTTTACATGGCCTTACAGAAAAGTATTTATTTTCTGAATCCTGGATCCTGCTGTGCTTTTGAATTCTAAACTTTAAAACAAACTAACAAAATAAATAATGTAAACAATCCTATTGATATATTTCAGTCAAAGACTTAAGGATTCTTTTTTTAATCCACATTGGAAGAGAAATTCCCAAGAAATATACTTTATTGACAAAGGAGTGCAATCAGATATACCAAAAAAGAGAAATTGACGGTTTCAACACCTTTCATAAAAAAAACCAAACATAAGAGCAACTGTGTTCCACAAGTGAAAAAACTAATTAAAAAATAGGTTAATATTCTCTGTTATAGATGAGCAAGGAAAGAAGACAAAATATGACACCATAATGAATTCATATTAAATGGTTTCTGCATACTGGAAAGAAATATTTTAATTCATTATGTTATACTGTCAGATATTTTGAACTCTCAGCACAGTGGTCTAGAAGAGATTTTCCAGACAAATTTTTGCAACCTCTTCAAGAGCCAATATATCATAGTTTTAAAAATTATTTCTTGTAATGTACTATGTGATCTTGATGATGTATATTGGTTTAAGAGATGTATGTGTTCAAGTTAAATACGGTTTCTTTTTACATTTCTATTCAGCACTAGATGGCACTCTGAATTTGAACTGTAATATTTTTTTTATTATTTTCTCCTTAGAATACAGGGAACATGCTACCTTCATTCTATAAGTAAAATTCATCATACAGATTAATCAAATAATTTCATTTTTTCCTAGTGCAGTAGTAGGAAGTCTCCTAAGGCCTATTACCATGCTATCAAGTAATAAAGAACATAAAAGAAATAATCAGTCAACTTATAATATATTGAGATACTCCCACTGAATTTCAAAAGCTTCTTTAATCTAAAAAAAAAAAAAAAAAAAGATTTTATTCTATTAAATGCTTATTACAATATTCTAGGCTGCTTAATGTACAAAATTTAAATTTTTTAGGATTTAAATTTAAATGTAACCACTAGCTTGTGCTCTAAAATAGTGGGAGCTTTGTAGACCTCTCAGTGCTGTATATCTGTAATTCAGTTTCCAAGTACTCAGTCATCTTTATACCTATAATCTATTAAACATGGGATTCAGAGGCATGATTTACATAAAGATAGTGAAATGGTTATAAGAATTATAAAAAATAGATAACACATACCATAAACTCTTCAAACTTACTACATTTTATACAGGATTATCTCTCATTGTCTTGTATTTCTAAGGAGGAGTTTTTTTTTTCCTGGATATGCTACTATATGTCTAACTCTTATGTTGGCTGCTCAAATTTTATAAAAGAATGTCTATTTTTCAGATGCTTACCTTTTGGTATATGCATTTATCTCTGTATACTGTGGTGAGGTTTCAAATAAATAAAATAATTTTAAACGGAATTTTAAAAGACAAATAATTTCAAATGAAAAGTTACATAAAAAGTTTTGGTTTTTGAATACCATGAATAAAGCATTTAAGAACCACAAAGAGCAGTGCATATCTCAGAGTTAAAATATAAGACAAATACATGGTAAGGCAAAATATTCAATTGTCAGAATTAGATAGAAATAAACTTTGAAACCTCTATGTTATTTTTAGAATGGTTATTGTGTCCCATGATTATTATGAGCTGTCTATTAACTCAGCTTCTACTCACAATTACTTCTTTTGGTCTTTCAGCATTCATCTTAGGACATGTAGTTTCCAAGCACCGACAGAATTGTACTATTATTATGCTTGTGTTTCATTCTGTATATAGATTACTGATCCTGGTGTAACCTGACATGCACTCTGTTATCTGCTGCTTGTTACTAAATTAAGATCTTACGTTATCTGTTTATTGTGTGTTAGTCTAAGGCTACCTTTCAGAGCATAATATCTAACATTGCATTCTAAATCAAGTACATCAGTTTAAATACCTCAAAAGCAAAGCTAAATAACATCTAAGGCAATTAGCAGCCAACATCCACTAGTTATTTATTTATATTAGGATTACAAGGCTTTTTCCACAAGAAATGGGAAAAAATGCCCTGTTGCTGAATATCAGAATATGTATTTATGTCTATACGGTCATGGAGTGGTTTGGGTTTGAAGGGAACCTTTAAAGATTATCTAGTCCAATTCCCTGGCCAAGGGCAGGGATATTTTTTGCTAGGTCAGTTTTGTTAAAGCTCCATGCTTTTGAACACTTTCAAGGACTGGGCATCCACAATGCCACTGGGAAACCTGATTCTATTTCTCTCCATCCTTATTGTAAAAAAATTTCTTCCTTATGTCCCATCTGAACCTACTTTTTTCAGCTTGAAATCACTGTCCATTATTCTGTCACTACATGCTTTTGCAAAAAGTCTTTCTGAATCATTCATACAAGATCCCTCTAAGTATTGAAAGGCCAGTATCAAGCATCTCCAGCTGCTTGAAAAGAACTAATGCCAGTAGGTTGAGGGAGGTAACTCTGCACTTGTGTTTTAGTGACACCCCCACCTGTAGTACTTCTTCCAATTCAAGGCCAGCAGTATGAGAAAGACATGGACCAGTTAAAGCAGAAACAGAGCACAGGCACAGAAATGACCCGGTTGGATGGGGCTTTGGCAACCTGCTCTAGTGGAAGGTGTTCCTGACCGTGGCTGGAGGATTGGAACTGAATGACCTTTAACATTTCTCCAACTCAAACCATTCTATGATTCTGTGATTATTATTCTTTGCATCCCTTGACATACTCAGCTCTAACTGTACCCTATCTGTGCTGATCCAATCCCTACACATCCAGGCATCTTCCCATTATACTTGATCCTGGTTCCACTGCCTGTGCACTTCTTTCTCACGCCTTAGTCTGACCAGGACATCCTTACTCAGTCACGCTGATCTCCTTCCTTCTGTGCCTGATTTCTTACACACAAAATTCAAAAAGTCTTGTGGCATAAGAAAAATGTCCTTAAAGAGCTCCTAGCCCAGTTCAGCTCCTTTTCCTCTGACAGCAATTACCCAGGTAATTAATCCAGTAATTCCTTAAGAAATTCCAGTTTGCTTTCCTAAATCTCAGGGGGCTGATTATCACCTGGATTAAGTGGGGCACTCCAAGGGTCTCCTAGACCACTTACAGTTTACAGCAGCTGTGCTGCTTTTCTGGCAGGTGTCAGGGTAATTGAAATCTCCCAGCAGGATCAGAGCCTGGGAGTTTGAGGCTTCCTGTAGCTGAAGTAAGAATGCTTCATCTACAGGCTCCCCTTGGCTGCGTGACCTGTAGTAAATATCAACCACAAGGCTTTCTTTGTTGGCTTAACCCTTTATTTTTACCCATTTAGAGACTTAAAGAGCACAGTTGCCTGTCTCAAACACGGTCAAGGCCACAGAAGATTGTAACACCCATAATTTCTCAACCTGTTATCGCTGTTTTTCAAAGCCAGTTCTGTGTAGCTAACCCATCTTCTTACGGAGGCAACAACCCACCTGCACATCTCCTTTATTGCTTGTCCCTTCCGAACAGCTTACAACCATTGACTGCAGTGCTCCAATTGTGTGAGTCATCTCACCACGTTTCAGCAAGGGCAATTAGGTGGTAGCTTTCTACCTGTATAGTGGTTTCCAGCTCTTCCTGCTTGTTACTGGGTAAATTGCATTGCTATAGAGGCACTTCAGCTGGGCTATCAACCTTGACACATTTTTAGAGAAGTGATCAGCATTATTTATAGGTGTATTTATAGGTGTATATATAAATATATATCTAAAGAAATATCTATTAGGCTATAAGAACATGTACAGAACATATATTCAACACAGTGTAATAAAACTTAAGTGACTCTCTGTACCAAAGAATTTATTTTTAGAGAATGATTATTAAAAAATATAAAATATGTTTGTTGACAATATATAAATTTAGCATATAAATTATCAAAATTTAAATAAATCTTATTAATTTATTTTTTTCTTTTCTTTTCTTTTTTCTTTTTCTTTTTCTGTAAATCTTTTACCTGTCTGTATTTTTCTTTTTTTTATTTTTTTTTTTTCTTTTTCTTTTTCTGTAAATCTTTGACCTGTCTGTATTCTGCTGTCAGTCAGTCAAATTTCTGGCAGTACTGTATTCTGTGCTCTACGTGGAAAGCATCTATAGAAGCATAAGTTGTATAAAAAGGATATACCTGTCAGTCATTTGTACCACTTACTGCTGCCAGTTAATGCTGCAATCCATATCTGTAATATTTAAATATGCTACTGTGTTATCCACCTACTGGAAGATTATAGAAAAATATTCATAGGGGTATCTGTCTATTTTTCTGTTTGTTTCTACTCTCTTTCTGCCCCAGGGAATAGTTCAACTGTACGTCTAACCTATTACAATACCAAGTCAGGACCTTGACTCCCTCTGCAGTAACAAAGTTGTGAAAAAATATGAAAATAGACTCGCTAAATTGAGGTATTTCTTTTTCTCCATTTACTGCATAAGAGGTTTATGTACTTTCAAGAAACTCTTCAGTGCTCACCCAAAAAAAGGCAATTGTGTGTTAAGACAGAAAATAAAAAGGTGCCAAGGTGTGTCAGATTTGTTTTTGTCAGCTAGCTGGTCACTAGCTGACAACTGAAAAAATGGAGTGTCCAAGGGACTGGAGAGTGTATCTTGCCGAGTTAGGAGAAGCAAACCCCAAAAATCTTACTCAAGTGTTCTAACAACCAGAATATCACACACCATATAGTAAGTTGCAGAGAAGCTCTACGTTTTATGCCTCTGGCTATGTTTTGAGCTGCAGTTAATGTCTGTGTGAATTAAGTGTTTTTAAATCAAGCCCACAATGTCAAGACCCCCCAGTGTATTATAGATACTTTTCATACTTCTGTTCTTGTGTCTGAATCATATTAAAGTGTAGGCAGTAAGCATTTGAGTACATGTTTGCAAAAAGAAAACTTTATTAAATGTGAGTATCTTCGGGACCCGGCAGTCTTGTTTGGTAGGTTGGCTGAATCATGTTCTTAAGTCTATAGGTAAATTCTTCTCTACTCTATTTTAGAAACACTGTCAACCAGTCCAAACAAACACAGCGTGTTTAAAGACTTGCTTTTGGCTATGTAAGAGTTACCCTAGGATTCATAAACTGACATCTGATTTATCAAGTTCAGCAAGCATACTCTTAGTTTGCCCATCAGCTCAAACCTTGATTAGTTTCTGTGGCTAATTAAAGTGAGTATTTTTGAGGAGTACATTCAGTGCCATTAGCTCGGGGTGCAGCTGCAGTTTGAGCTGCAGGTGGAGTTCCGAGGGGCAGGAGCCCAAACCTCAGCCAAGAGGACGGGAGCTGCTGGCCCTTTGCAGAACAGAGGGCACAGGTACTTGTGGCCTGGCCGTGTGACCGGGCACTCAGAGACACAGCAGGAGTCAATGACCCCAGACGTTCTCACTAAGGATGTATGGAAGCCCAGGGTTTCCCTCCTTGGAGGCACCAGCTCAAGCTCTTACTCAATTTAGTTGCTGTACCAAGGTTAAACTATTTGAAGGATAGGGACATTTGAGACTCTGCTTTGGGAAACCTGGGACAACCTGCTGTTGTCGAGCTGGTGAGGACACCTGATCAGACTGTGTGTGAGTGGGGTGTATAGCTGTGGAGGGACTTCGGTCCCAGCTCAGGTGCTGCAAGTGTGACTGTGTGGATCCTGGATGTTCAGCCAGGGTGGATTCCTTAATAATATAAGCATGTTGTCATTTTTGGAGGAGAAGATGGAGGATATTTTTATGTAGCATTTTTTCATATTTTGTATTGCGACACTAAAAAACATGAGCTTAAAGCATATTTTTTCTTAGGATGATCCTAAGGATTTTTTTTTAATCAGAGCTTACTATGCTTCTCAGCATGTCTATTTGCTTCAAATAATCCATGCAGATGCAGCTGTAGCAGGTTTTGGTCTCTAAATTAGTTCTTCGTTATGATGGGTAACCAAATCTAAACCAAAATGTTTTAAAGGCCACTTTAATCTAATACATAGAAAATGCAGAAGCTTCAAAATAATGTCTTCCTCTTCTATTTAAAACCTAATAGTGCCACAATAATTTATTATTATATTTTTATCAGTCTCGGAAACTACGTAGTTATGTGCTTTTTCATCATCATTGGTTTTATAAAAGTGATTATTTGTTACATTGAGTTTTCAATGTTAAGAGTTTTCAACAAAATATCTTTTTATAGGTTGAATAAGAGCCAAAACTTTAAATTAATGTCAATGGAGTCATTAAAAAAATATGCTGTGAAAAAATATGCAAAACTTATCATAAAATCCAAACAATTTCATGACCAGGCATAAGGAAATAGATCGATTTTTCAGCCTAACTCATACAACTCAAATTCAATGAAAATAATGCAAACTAGTCTATTTTGGCACTGTAGTTCATTTATGGAAAAAATGACAAATACTGTATTATACGGACAATCTCTTTGGAAATTAGAGAAAAATGAGAAGCTGATTGACTGAATATCAAACTTATATAAATGAAGTTTTAATTGCATCTCCAGTAACCTGTTCCAATCAATATTAGAGGACACAAAGTCCAAAGATTTTATGGAACATCATAGAAAAAAACTTGTTCCTTGGTTTATAAAATACTGCTTCACAGAGATTCATCTGGTTTAGAATTATTCCAGTTAGAAGCAACAAAGCAATTGCAAACCTAAAGTTGTAAGGTAATTTTGTGAAAGTGAAAAAAAAAAAAAAATCCCCTCACCCTTCTGAGAAAAGGAAGGAATAAAAGTAATTGAATGAAGATGATGGAATTCAAAAAGCAGTCCTTAACAGTCAGAAGAGAACGAAAAATGAGGTTCTGGTAAAATGTAGCCCAATCAGTTTTAATATCTACACAGATATTGAACAAACTATGCAATTTATTATATACATTTAAAAGGATAAATATACAAAATTAATTTATCAAGACAAAAATGTGACAAACAGCCTCTTAAGTGATACAGATGAAAGTCTGTCTGCTTCAAAAACAGCTATAAAAGTTATTTATCAATGTCTTGTCATCACACTGGTAGAACTTTTCAACTAAAATCCTACAGAACATGTATTGAGATTGTTTTACTGAATATTTTCTCTAACATGCTGAACGACAGAATAGAGAAATTGTTCATAAAATTTGTATATTACATTATACTAGCAGAGGTGAAAGCAATCAGAAAGACAGATCAAAATTCAGAACTATAAATCTGAGCCATAGTTGATAACAATGAAAAATTTTTAAAAATTTTAGAAGAGAAAAAAAAGAAAAAGACTTCACTAAGGAGGAGAAAAAAAGTACAGTTTAAATGGGTGATAACACAAACAGTCAGTATTTGTGAAAAAGAGCAAGAGACTGTCAAATATCAAAACCTGATTGGGAATCAGAAGTCTAAAGGAATGGCAAACACAGAAAATCTGGGATTTGTTAGGAAGAATGCTGCATATATGTCATAACAGGCAATTAATTTCCTCCTTTTTAAAATTTTTTTATTAATCTGATGATAATACAGTTGCTTCTGGGCACTAAGATAATAATTTTGAAGTCTTGAATAATATTAAAAATATGGAAAAAGTTGGAAAAAATCCAGAGGAGGGCACTAACAGTGCACAAAAATTAAAAATGAGCCCTCAGCTATGGTTTAAGATAGGATTTAATCTAGGAACTAAAAGATTAAATGCAGGATGGAAAGAGAAAATGAATGGTGTGGAAGAATTCTTAGAGCAGAATGGACATGGTCTGTATCAGAAAGTAGCGAACAAGCCAGACTTAGCAGGGCCTGCTTGCCCTGAGGGCTGTGAGATTAGCATGACTTAGTGCTGAGAGTGTCCTTGAGGGGTCCTTGAGAAAAAAGGGAGGTTTAACGGGATGCGATAACCACAAGCTGGGAGGAGGGAGGACATTTGTTTGCCACATGTTAACCAATTAGTAGATGCGCATGATTGTACTTAAGTATCCAAACATTGATTTAGTTAAGGTGCGTGGACAACTTGTGACTAGTTGGAAATGCTGCTTTAATGCTGCTTGATTTGATCAATAAACGAGAACGCTATCTAACCGCATCGGTGTTTGTTGTTAATCGGCTCCCATTCTCAGAAGAGGACCCTGCTTCAGAATGGGATTTGATAACACAATCCCAGCATGTAACAAGTAGTTAGAAAACAGCTCACTGATTTGTTGTGCTTCATAACCAATGAGGTAGGACTAGTAGAAAACATCCAATTTACCCTTCCCTTTATCCCTATATGTCAGGCTTGTGACTTTGCTTGAGTGTTATCATGAGGGAAAGATACTTGCTCATATATTTGCAGCTTTACCATGAAACAGCTCCCTACAGGTTCTTATCAACACCCTCAGTTACAGTGACAGAATAACCAGCTCTTCAACCATCCTTCATTAAAGGATGGCAATTATTTACTGGCATGAATGAAAATTTTTAAAACAAACAAACTGCTTCGTGTAACTGTCTAGCTCCTAACATTAGAACCATGTTATATACATAATTAAAGAATGTATTGTAATCTAAAAGCTTCTTAAAAAATAAAAAAAAAAAAAAAGGAAAAGAAAAAAGATAAAGGAAATTAGTAACAGAACATTTTCCTCCTTTTTTTAATGATGGAGGAAAATGTGTACATGCTGAAATGCTTGATTTGCTCTCTGAAGACTATCTCATGTATGTCTGTTTCCCTACTTCTGCTTGTTTTGAGGAAAAATTTTGATATTCATTGACACCCTTTGCATCAGCTAACTGTGCTCAATGTGGTGATAAAGGGTAGAACCCTAGCACACTCAATCTGTGAGAAAATAGGCAGCCATGGCACAGTCCACACCTTGCTGTGCCAAGCCTTGTGCATAGTAATTCCTACAGAATGTACCGTAAATCATAGTCTACACTAATTTTCTTTCCTGTCTAGTGCACAGGATTACTGAGCTCTAAGTTCTGGAAAGAAAGTTAGTACAAAACAAAAATGCTAGTTCCCAGTTTTTCCTAGGTTTTTCAACTTTCTTACGACAATGGCAAATTGTTGAATTTTCTGCACTGTCAGATGTCAATAATCCCTTCTGAGAATGGGAAGATTATATATATGCATTTGTGGAAGAATTATTTGGCTAATGTTCAATGGTAAAACTGGGAAATAAATAATCATATGGAAGAAAAAAAGAACTACACTTATGCGTATTTTTCAACATCTTCAGCCTTAATTAAACTAGATGGGCCTAATGCTGAAAGTATCTGAATAATTAAAATATAATCATTTAGTATCAAAAATTAGTATACCTATTTAAGTTTTTCCTTTTTTTTTAAATAAAATATTATCTCTCATTTTTTAACTCAAATGGGAAGTCAGAAATTGTTAGGTTGGGATATGCTATAGTCCATGAGATAAATGATCTAAATAAATAGTAGAAATTGAAGGCTTGCAAGATATTTTTAGTTAATAAAGATTTATTAATAAATACTCAATTACATAGTTATGAATAATGAACAGAAATTACAATAATGGATTTTTTAATGACAGTAATATGTGTTAGCAAAAAGCAGATTTTAGGAAAAAAGTAGTAAAAAGTATTTTGTCTATACAGCCACAAAACTGCTATCAGAATTCAACATATATACCATCAGAACGAAAAAAAAAAAGGTAACAAAGCTGAAATTTATATTCCTCCAGCCAATTAAATAATGGAAAACTTGATTTTAAACAAAATTCTTGCAGTACATCTCAGCTTGGGTTTGGGGACGGAGGCTTTCTCTAAATTGGGAGACCATTCACATGAGTTTGGAGTGCTATAGCTCTTGAACTTACCCTGAACCAAACTAATGTGCCTAAACCAAATATTGTTCCTAAGAATCCATAGTAGTAAAATTAACTGCAGAGCTTAATGACAGAGGGGTTTATGTATGAATTTCCTCTAACATAGTTCAGTAACCAGCTTCTTCTACAGACAAAAAAAGGTTTGAATTATATAATCGTTAAGGTTGGAAAAGGCCTCTAAGGTCATCAAGTTTGACATCTGACTGTTAACTTGACAATGCCATGATCACTAAATCATGTCTCCAAGTGCCACATCCGCACAACCTTTGAACACTTCTGGGTAAGGGGGCGGCAACACTTCTCTGGGCAGTCTGTTCCAATGCCTGACCACTCTGTTTTTCTAATATGCAGTCTCATCCTCCTCTGGCACAACTTGAGGGCATTTCCTCTTGTCCTATCACTTGCTACATGGGAGAAAACATCCACCTTGCTACAACCTCCTTTCAGGTAGTTGTAGAGAGCAATAAGGTTTGTTCTTGAGACTCCTTTTCTCCAGACTAAACAAACTCATCTCTTCCAGTTGTTTCTCATCAGACTTGTTTTCCCAGCCCTTCACCAGCTCTTTTACCCTTCTCTGAATATGCTTCAGCACCTCAATGTCTTGTAGAGAGAGGCTCAAAACTGAACACAGGAACTGAAGTGGTGAGTACAGGGGATGATTCACTTCCCTGGTCCTGCTGGCCAAACTATTTCTGATACAAGGCAGGATGCCATTGGCCTTCTTGGACACCTGGGCACACTGACAGCTCATGTGCAGCTGGCTGTTGACCAGCATACACAAGTCCTTTACTGCTGGGCAGCTTTCCAGCCACTCTTCCCCAAGCCTGTAGTGATGCATGGGATTGTTGAGACCCAAGTGCAAGACACAGCACTTGACCTGGATGAACCTCCTAAAACTGTCCTTTACCCATCTATCCAGATTGTCCAAATCACTCTGTAGATCCTTCCTACCCTGAATACCTAGTTTCATCATCAGCTATTTCCATTTTTATTTCTGTAAAATCAGTTTCCACTGAGAAAACAAGACAAAAAATCTCCATGTTGGCCTGAAATAAAACCTCAAAAAACATCCCAAACTGGATATCATCTTCTGAAAACAGTAAACTAAAAATCTCTTTTATTCAGCCTAGCACAACCTATTAAAAATAATGAAATATTGAGAAGGATATCTGCTCTCAATCTTTTTATAGAAAAATTCAGAATGACTTATTCATGAAAGGGAAAGTTTTGATTAAGATGACATCAATTAGAATAGTCTTTGTATATATTCTTTGGGGGAAACTGGGGGCAAGTTGCACTTACAGTAGATTATTATACCACTCAAAACATATTTAAGATAATACATTTAATAAACAGCTTAAAAATCACTCGTAACATCATTGTCTTCCATCTTTGTCTATAAAATTCGCAAAAATATTTTAAAAACCCAAATTCTGTGATCAGCTATATTACAGATACATTTTTATTTGAAAAGTAGAAAACTGAGAGCTGAAGAGAAATTAAGTTTGTCGTCTCTAATGTTTTATTCTAGACCAAATTCATGTCAATCAAATTTTCTATATCAAAACTATATCATAAAAATATACTCGACTGTTCTTCCTAAGCCTTATGGCAGAAAAGAGGTCGTTTTATGGGTTCGAACCTTTGAAGTGGAAATTACAGTCAACACTGGCGTTTAAGAGAAAAACTTCTTCTGAGAGTTCAAAAGTCATATTTAACTGAGCCCTTTCTGGATTATTATGTTGAAACATCTACTTAATCTATTTTATGAGTCTTTTCTGAACCGTGAACAAAGATAGAATAAAACGCATATTTTAACATAGCATTTAAGGGTGGTTCTTCAATCTCTAACCTGTTTTAATGCTGATGGATTTTAATGCTTGAAGAGTCAATGCTTCTGATGTAAGCTATTTCATCAAAGCTTATTTTTCCCCTTCCTCTGGCTCAACACTACCTGTGTTGAATGGTGACCAGCTGTTTCAGACGGGTGCTTTGAAACTGGATTTCATCATCCTGTAACAGAGATAGTATAGTACTGATTATCAGCATTTTAAAGTTTGGGATAATTATAACCCAAATCTGCTTTTTACTTTACTTCACATATTAAAATGTTGGATTTTTCCTCAGGAAACGCAAGTGTAGCACAAGTTCAAAGCTGAAAGATCTAACCTATTCATCTGTGTTCAGTACCACTTTTTTTAACAGACTTGAGCTAGATGACAGATCCCCAGCTCCTCCTTCCTGGGCCAGGAAAGATTTTATTATAATCAGCCCGTCTAATTTAGAATCCTTGACAATTTCCAGAGGGCACCATGTCCAATACACCACATAAAGAATGACAGTTTCCTTGTCAAGCAATTGGAGTTTAAAGTAGAATGAAACAGGTAATACCAAAAGATAAAACCTATGCATTACTATTTCCCGTTATCAGGATCTAAAATAGATAGTTCTCATCCCCCGAGACAGGTGTACTTAGAACAAGAATTAGAAAGCTAAAAAACTCGTGCTTTAAAACCGTTCAATGACACTTGACTCATCTCAATGTCACTTTCTATGGAATTAGAATAAGACAATGGAGCCTTTACAATGAAGATTAGTTAGCTACTACATCAACATTTTAACTAATCCAGGGACTAATGTATAAATATTACCACTGACCATCTTACAACATAGATTATAAAACAACTGGTCGTTGTAGATATGACCAGGATTAAACTGTTCATAATTAAGACTTTATTTGTCACTAATACTTTTTTGCTCATTGTGTTGCTTTAATGCATACATAAGTATCTATTTTTCAGTCAAATCGATGTATCAAAGTATCTTATTTTTGTGGTATAATTTTTTTTTGTTTCTTTAATTCCAATTAACAGCACGGCAGAGCTTCTTTTATCTCATAAAATTAATATCATTTTTATTGAAACAATAAACCCTGGTATAAATAGAATTCTCACAGATGTTTGTCAATTTTATCTAGACCATATTATGATCTGTAGTTTCACATTTATTTAATGTCATAATTTGGATTTATTTTTACTTTCTAACAAAACTGATGATTTTTCAAGATTTAATTTTATTTCCTCCCTTTGAAAACTTCAGAAAATAATAGAAATTGTCTTATATTGCTTTTGGATTGCAACAAATCTACAGACCACGAGGTTCACAAATCTTTATTCAGCATTACATGTGGATATTATTGCAGAAAATGAAAGTTTTATACTAAAGATAGAACTAAGGATAGCAAATTATTTCCTTTCTGCATAATGATTTACAGAAGAGGAAATCTGATGAAAGATCCTTTACAAGGACAAGATAATGGAAAGCAAGCTGATGATAACCTTGGTAACTGATCTTAAAATACCTTGCATGAGTGATGTATCAAGACTGAAGCAACAGAATATTGGAAGATGCCACAGGGAAAAAAACCTCAGAGAGACATAGTTAAAATAAAATAATTAAGAAATTTTTTGTATTGAAGCTTGACCTGAAAACCTGCAGTTCAAAAATCACAGTCTAAATACTTCTTTGTGGTCTAAATAACACCATCTCACTAAATATATAGTATGGCCTCCTTAAGATCATATGTTAGGGATTTACCCAAAATGAGACAAAAAGCTGTTCCTTGCTCATTTTGAAGAGCTTAACCTTGCAAAGTATTATGGGGGCAGTAGGGAGGGTTGTTTTTTGTGTTTTTGTTTTTGTGGTTGCTTGCTTGTTTGTTCATTTGTTTGGGTTTTTTTTGAAAAGGAAAATCTCACTGCTTTTCAGAATTCTGTAATACCAAATATTGAGATTGTACCACATTTATGTAAAAATCTTGAAAAGGAAAGAAAAAAAGCAGGTGGGCATTATGACTGCCACAAACTGAAAAAACACTAATAAGTGTTTTCCTGTCCATTATAGGAAGATGGTATCATGCAACTGATAGGAATTCTGATGA
Source organism: Callaeas wilsoni (assembly GCA_013398955.1). Lineage (NCBI taxonomy): Eukaryota > Metazoa > Chordata > Aves > Passeriformes > Callaeidae > Callaeas > Callaeas wilsoni. Next base: position 190,230 of record VWPU01000469.1, read on the forward strand.
CGAGTATAGAAAAACATTAATGTATATAATATTACTAATATTTTCAGAGAATATTGACTGGGACAATCTTGTGAAAAGAGACGTTGCATAACTGAGAATATTTAGATTATATTCCTGGCTCTTCAAAGTATTTCTTGCCTGACTTGCATCAAATCTCTTAGGCTATAACTCCAACAGTCAGTCATGTGTACTACATAAAACACATAAAGTGTGAAATTATGCCTGCCTTATGCTGTATTGCCGGACTGAGGCTTAGTTTCTTATATTCTCTGTGCCCTCATTTACAAAATATTGTCAGGAATACTTTCTACAACTAAAAATTTGAGCTGTGTTCAAATATTTTGTAAGAGTGAAAACGTAGGTGTAATACCTAGACGGATGTAATGGAATATATGAATGATGTATCAGGGACTGAAATACAACTTAGTTACAGAGACTAGCTACAGCAGAGATCTCTCACACTCATAACAATAGAAACCCATTTAGCATACCATAAATTAGTTCTGTTTGATTCCAGAAATAAATACGCTAATGTAATAGAAATGGAGAAGCATTTTTTTAATCAGCTGGCCCCATAAAAAATAGGATTGCCATTGCTAATAAATGGCCATAGGCCTTTCTCTGAGTGTGCCTTAAGCTGACCATGCAAGGCCCCTGTCCTGGCCAGCTGTTATGAATTTATTATGGGAACTGACTCTGTGATCTTGATATCATGTGTCTCTTGTTCTGATGCACAGTTTGAGAGAGGGATAATGGAAAAGGTTTGGAAAATATGACACAGATCAAAAGCAGAGGCCCCAGAACCATAAAGAGTTCACTGGTGGTCAAATGTTGGTCACTAAAGAAGCTCACATACAAAAGATGGGAAAAGTCAGCTTTTGCTTTAAGGGAAGGAGCAGCAGCTACATAAGGGAAAATAAAAAACAAAAACAAAAACAGGAAACCCAACCAAACTAAAGAAAAAAGAAACAAAAAGGCCAAGGAAGAGGATAAGACACTTAAGACACCTGGGCTTGGGAAAATAATCTCCACCTTTCACCTCAAGCTTTGTGCAACATGAACCCCAGGGGCAGAGGAGAGAAATTGTTTGTTCTGGATACCTGAAGGACTTAAGGTCCAGAATTAGGAATGAGGAAAATTAAAGAAATCACTTCTCTTTGGGGTTGCCTCTTGAGGGGCTCTTGAAACTCTCCACTGTGATGTCAGTAACTGAAGCCATTACGGGCTGTACCAACCAGTAATAGCAATGCAATATCAAGTTCATGGTACTGTGGATTAACAGCCAATATAGCCTATGATTATTAAATAGCAATTGCTTTCAACACATAATGATAATGATTGATAATGTATGATAATGGATTGAGTTATCCAATAGTAGTATATGTTAATGAATTTCAGTCCACTAAAGTTTTGTTTTGATGCTTCAGCCTTAATCTATCAGTCTTCTAAACATGCCCATCATAGTGGTTTCTAAATCTATAATTATACCTACACATTTCTGATAGTCGAAATGTAGATAGTGTAAAAGAATTTTAAACAGGTGTGCGGTTTTTATTATTTTTTGCTGGTTTAAATAGCCATTTTTAAATTTAGTTTGAGAAATACATAGTCATTCTCAGAAATGGCATTGGAAGCTTTGAAATCTGAAAAGAAGGGCTGCTTACAAGAAACATTTTTTTGAGATATGTGGTCAACCGTTCCAGCCTCAAGAGTCAAAAAGTCTTACTTTACTGTGTGACCAAAGCATCCATTATTTATAAATGATGGACCCTGGCCTCTGATCCTGTTCTTTACACATCTCGCTCACTGTGAAGCCTGTAGAATGGAACACATTCATCACAGTTCTTCTTATGGCAAAGTCAAAGTTGAAAGAGACTGAGAAAAAGAGGAAGGTCTAGTGAAATGCAAGTGTACATGTCAATATAAATTCATACAGGACAGCATTTAGAGGTAAGAGAACTTGCTTCTTCAAGTGTCTTCACATGTGTACTCTAACAGTGGATAACTCAGAGCAGCCACAATGCTATCATGTCGCCTGAAGGATTTCAGATCTCCATCACTGAAATTTGCTGAGAGCATAGAGCAATTATACACATTGCAGAATCTATATCAAGAAATAGAGTGTTGTGGTAGGCTAGGCTCATCTAGTGAGTTGATGTTTTCTGGCTGATGCTCCTGATCCTGGGTAGGGATATTCATGGCTATTTATTCAGTTCCACTCTCTGCTGCCAGGGTTTTGGCTAGACCATACGGATGTACATATATGATCTGGGATCTGTCATTGATTCTCTCTCAGTTTAATAGAAGTCTATCTGTCACCTCTACATGCTGTCAACTATGAATCTCAATGAATCACTTTCACGATTTACAGTGTATCATTTAAAGACTTCATCGCACAATATTCAATTTCAGTAATTTCAATGGCTACTAGAGTACAAGAGACAAGTGCATAGGTAGTAAAAGCTTGTACATGAATATGCTTGTCATTAATGTTTTTGAAGTGAATATCTGATCATCTCAGTGGTAGTAAAGTGCAGTAACCGCATGAAACTAAAGTAGAAAATAACTTTCAAGGAGCGTTCCTTACATCCTAGATGGTACTGGGCACTTAGTCTATGGAAGCAGACTAGAAATACTTTGAAGAAAAGTCCCTGAAATAAGCAGGGCAGGCATCATATCCTTACAGCTGTTTCATTTTTCAGATTTCCTTGTATTAGATTGATATCATTATTTAGACATAGCCCTTGTTTGCCTTTACATTTACATGGTTTCATGGTACCTAGCTTCTTCATATCTTATTGTTTATCAGGGACAACTGTGAGAGTCCCTTTTATGGGAAATTCTGAAGAATATTGACACATTTGAGAATTACTGTATATTTGCATAAATATGCAGATGAATATTCACACATACAATTTTGGATTAAAACCAACTATTTTTTTTTAAAAAAAAAGGCTAAACAGAATTTCTAAATTTTCTCTGGAGAAAAGTGAACTGACATTTCAGAGTTTTCAAAAATGACCTGCTTCTCTTTCTTTTCACCCCATAAAGTTCAGAGGTTCTGAGGTCAGAACAATGAGATCTACTGTTCTTAAACTAGAAGACAGGCTAGGTCACATCTGGGTATAATCTACAAGGTCCTGCTAGGCTGCTACATGAGCATTTTGGGAAAAGAACTTAAGAAATCTTCCAAATCTTTGTCCCTGGTACCTGTTAGATAATCAGAAAAGAAAATAAATCAAAATGCTATTTCTTAATGGAAAACTGTTTTACTGGCAAACTGTCATCAGTTCTGTTCTCAGTGCTCTATTTCTGTTTCTGCCCAGACGTATTTGCGAAATTCATCTCCCTTGTGTATATTGACATGACAGGGCATCGGGGCTCCAACGAAGCAGTAACAGAGTATCATGTCAGTAATTTGACAGATCAAGGACTCTCCAAGGACTCTGTAATGAAGAGTGTGCCATTCATTTTTCTTTCACATATGCATACTTCTATTAGCTTGTTCCGACTTTCTATGTAGTCTCTCTTAGTAGTGATGTTCGGGAAATTCAGTTTATTCTGTGTAGATTTCAAGCTGTCATCATAACTAAGTCATGATTTGTCTGCATCAAGTACAATTTCAGACAAAAAATATAATAATTTGTGTTAGAGATTAAAAATCTTTTTCTAAGCAATGTTTCTCTTAAAAATAAACCAACCTATTAATGTATCATTTTGTGTTTACATATAATAAGTAATTTAACTTATGTCAGTAAAAACATGCAACTTTAGAATAAAAGGCCTAACATTCAGCTAAACTCTGTCCTTGCTTTTCAGCAGGAAAACTTACTTCATTAGAAATTTCTGTCAAATGCTATCACCTCACGGACTTTCCCACAATCAAAGGCAGAATTTATCCCTCAGTTCCTAACTCTGGCGCACCTAGTGCTGCAGAAAGCATTCAACAGCATGTGATGTTGAACTGACAATACCTCCGTGAGTGCAGGAGTATGCATTTCTACATAGTCATACAGCACATGCAGTATAAGACATAACCAATGTCATAACTTACTGAGGGCTTGTCCACTCTACAGGTCAATTCCCAAAATAGAAGCTTTCCATCATTCATAGCTTTGTGTTTTTCACAGTTACTCACTTGAAAGTTCCAGCTCATAGGATTCAGGCCTTGCAGTAAAATTGTTAGCCCAAGTTCATTACAAGTTTTTTATGGCACACATTTTAGGGCAATCATAGCCTCACAGAATTTAATCTTCACTGAAGTGAGTATCTGCTTCCTTGCTCTTAATGTACAAAGAGGAATGGCTGCTGGCTTCTAGATATTCTAACACTTCAATTAGCTTAGTTTTGCAATAAAAATACAGATATTCTCCGAAGACTTTTAAAGATTGTGAAAGATGCAGTTCAAAAATATTACTGTAATGCTGTTGCCCTAAAATATGTAATAAGTAAAATAAATATGTAATAAAATAAAATATGTAATAAATAACATAAAACCCAGTAAGACATTGTTAGATTAATTCTATGGAGTGCTATTACTGAATTAACATGTTTTAAAATCATATTTTCTTTAAAGGTATAACAATAATAATTCCGTGAAGCTAACATTTAGTATACATGTAAATTGAGCTGTTAATATACATATATATGTATTTCAAAAAAAAAAAACCAAAAAAAAAATTGACCTTTCACAATATTCTCTTCTTTCAGAGATTTTTTTTTTTCCCTAAATGAGTTTGATCCATTTCAGCTTGGCTAATATGACTATGAATACAAAAATGAAGAAAAAGAAAGCTCTTGGTGACATCTGTGGGAGTTAATAAATAAGTTGGTGTGTTTGGGAATTAAGAATTCACACTACTTTAGTTGTCTTAATCCATTTGTACAATTTTGATCTGTCTTAAAAAATGACATCAACATAAATTATATTAATTTTCAGTGTTAAGTACTGTCCATAATCTAAAACTTTTACGTAAATAACTATTTGCACACAACATATTACTCTATAATATAAAAATAGTATTAGTTTTTTTCTATCTTCAAACCATATACCAGTGCCACTACTGTTTAATTTTCTATACTGTATTAGCTCTGAGAATTTAACTGTGAAGCAGAGCTATTTCCTTCAACCTTCTTATTCAGTTTTGTGCAGTAACTGAAAAATACTCACACGCCTTCTTTCTTCTTTTTATTTTATCTATTATTTTTATTTGTATGTCTTCTCTTGAAAAAAAAAAGAGTCTTTTCCCCCAAAAAGATTACAGAATCCACCTGTCTTGCTTAGTGTTAGTATGAATGACCCCTATTTTTAGTAGTTCTGGAACTGAAGACATATAGGTCATTTATTAATTGCAAATATGGTATATCACCTTATTACTAGTAGAATACTTAATCTGATTGATCTCTAGGGGATGGGGTTCTGATCATCTTGATATAGATGTCAACCATATAAGCAGCTAAGTGTAAACTAAGTAACCCTCCACATGTTAGATAATTTTAATGAAGCATGTGTGTCAAACAACTCATAGTTTCAACAAAATTTTAATGTATTTGAATTTATATGCCATCCATTTACAGCAATGCTGACAATTATCCAAATTATCAAATTCAAAAACCTCCTTACTAATAGCATTTATTATCCTCTTCCCTTAAAACTCACCAAAGTATAATTAATATCCTTTCCTCTGCTGTTATGGTCACCCTTTCAATGGTCCCTTTGGTATCTTAGAGTTGATGGTACAACTCATGAAGAACAAGGTGGTATGCAATCAGCATGCTTTACTGACAGGAACATGAAGTTTATGGTGGAGAGTTCTTTTTTGGACCTGGGACCACCTGAGGCTATTTTTATTTGTTCTTAAACAGTCTTATTAGCCAACAACTTGATTAATTGTTTATTACTGTATATTGGAATTTTACCATATCTGATTAAATCATATGGTTGCAGAATCAACACTAAGCCTTAGCAGAATAAGCCTGACAGCTCTAGCTATAGGAAATAGACCACCACAGAGCCAGATTTTGTCTCTAGGAAATAGATTTCTTGATCATTTCATAACCCCTATCAAATTTTGCAAGTTTAGTTAAAACAGACCTACAGACACTGAGGACAATTCCTGACTGAGTGCAGAAGTCTGAGTAAAGTTAATACAAAGCATGTGTCCTACTGATAACAATAGCAACATGGTATATTCCAGTCTGTACAGAATGTATTTTGGAGTTCTGATTAATGTAGACATTTACTAGGAATTCAGAGACATCTATATTTTGCCAGATGAATACCTCTCTAGAGCGGAAGTATATACTTTTCTCCCCTGTATACACCTATACTGCAAATAAATGAAGCAGGCTTATCTAATTCCAAGGACTTGACGCAGCCCACATGAAAAGAATATGAATGACTCTCTGAGTCATTTGAAGAGTCAGACACTGCTGCCTAGGTAATTGAGCCTGTGCATCCAAAACTGAATCGAGTTGCCTACAAATACATGTCTTTTGGCATCCCTTTGGGTATGTCTCTTGGCTTCCAGCTGCCACTTCAAAATTATGTAGGCCAAGCACAAGGGGAATATCAAATCTATTTTTAAAAAGGGTAAAGGGGAAGACCCTGGGAACTTCTTACAAGTTAGCCTACTGGAATCTGTCCAAGCACGTGAAAGACAGGAGGTGAGCTGAGACAACCACCCTCTGTTCACCAAGGGTAAATGATGCATGACTAACCTGGTGGACTTCTACAATGGAGCGGCTGTTGATGGATAATGGAAGAGTGAATGATGTCATCTACCTTGATATCTGTTAGGCCTTTAACGTGGTCCCACATGATATCCTTGTCTCTAAATTGGAGATATATGAGTTTGATGGGTGGACTGTTAGATGGAGAAGGAATTGGCCAGGTGGCTGCATTGAAAGATCATTAGTCAACAGCTCAGTGTTCAAAGGGAAATCAGTAACAATTGGTGTTGTTCCAGGGTCCATATCAGGACCAACATTGTTTAATATCTTCAGAAATGACATAGTGGGATTGGGTGCAGCTTTAGCAAATTTGCAGATGACACCAAGCTGAGTGCTTGTACCCTTCAGGGAAGAGATGGTGGAGAGAGAGAACTTGACAAGCTTAAAAAATGCCCATGTGGTCCTCATTAAATTCAACAAGACCTAGTGTAATCCCCAATATCACTACATTCTGGTGAATGAATGGGTTGAGAGCAGTCCTGCAGAGAAGGAGCTGGGGGTACTAGTAAATGAAAAATTCAACAGGTGTGGGCAATATGTCCTTGCAACCCAAAAAGTCGCCTGTATCCAGGACTCCATAAAAAGCAGTATGAACAACAGGTTGATGGAGGAGATTTTTTTTCTGTGATTTCACCAGTACTTCATCCAGTTAGGAAGCCTCAGTACAAGAGAGACATGAACCTCTTGGAAGGTCCTGAGGAGACCTGTGAAAATATTGTGTGGCCTGAAATATGTCTATGAAGAAAGGCTGAGATAGTTGGGGTTATTTGGGCTAGAGAAGAGAATACTCCAGGGACATTTTGTTGTGGACTTTCAGTACTGAAAAGAGGCTTCTAAGACTGATGTAGAGAGACTTTTTACCAGAGACTGTAGTAAAAAGGCCGGGGCAACAGTTTTAACCTGAAGGAGTGTATGTTCAGATAGGACATAAGAAAGAATTTTTTAATTCTTAGGGTTAGAGACACTGGAATGGGTTCAAGTGTCTGGAAGTGTTCAAACTCAGGCATGACAGGGCTTTGAGGAACATGATCTAGTGGAGTGTGTTCCTGTCCATGGCAGGCACATTGGACTAGATAATACTTAAAGGTCTCTTCCTCCCCAAAACATTCTATGATTCTATGCTCAAATTAATTAGATTTCAGGCTTTTCAGGTTAATTTAATTATATATGTGCAAAGATTTTCTCTCCATTTAGTGCTGCATTACTGAAGTAATGCAAATCTTTTCCTGCTTTTAAGTTAATCTCTCATAACTACAGACATAATTTGGGGGAAAAATTAATTTATCAGCAGTCAAATCAAAATAGCATAATGAGAAGTAAAATAATATCTTAAGACATTTCTCTTCTCCCCTCCACCCTGGACTTAGCTTCACTTTTGAATTCTCTATAACTTCCTCCCCACAGCAGCTCAGGGAGATGGGGAATGGGGGTTGCTCTCAGTTCATCACACATTGTTTCTGCCACTCCTCCTTCCTCAGGGAGAGGACTCCTCACACTCTTTCCTTTTCCAGTATGAAGTCCCTCCAGTGGCAGACAGTTCTCCACTAATTTCTTCCACGTGAGTTTTTCCCATGGGCTGCAGCTCTTCGTGAACTGCTCTAGCATGGAGCCTTTCCACAGACTGCAGTCCTTCAGGAGCAGACTTCTCCAGTATGGGTCTCTCATGGAGTCACAAGTCCTGCCAGCAAACCTGCTCCAGCATGGGTTCCTCTGTCTACAAGGCCACAGGTCCTGCCAGTAACCTGCTCCTGCAGAGGCTTTCCATGAAGTCAGAGCCTCCTTTGAGTGCATCCACTTGCATCCATGGAAGGTGAGGTCCACCATGGGCTGCAGGTGGATCTCCACCATGAGTCTTATGGGTTACAGGGAGACAGCTGCTTCACCATGGTCTTCAACATAGGCTGCAGGGGAATATATGCTGCTGCACCTGGAGCATCTCCTACCTCTCTTTCTTCGTTGAACTTGTTATCTGCCAAGTTTTTTCTCTGAAATATTCTCACTCATCTCTGATTGGCGCTGATGTCATGCAGCAACTTTTGGCCCTTCTTAAATTTGTTGCCACAGAGGTGCTACCACTGTTGCTGATGGGGTCATCCTTGGACAACAGCATGTCTGTCTTGGAGCCGGCTGAAGTTGGCACTATTGGGCATGGGGGAAGCTTCTATTGGCTTCTCACAGAAAAACCCTGACAGCGCCCTACTACCAGCAACTTGTCACGTAAACCCAATGCACCCAGCAACTGAAGATAATCTGAAAAATTATCTAGGTATACTGTATTCTTTTCCATTTTCGAAAGGTTTATGGCAAGACAATATTTGTGCAGTCAAGGAAATTGTACTGATTTATGTGAGAATGTAGAGAAGTATAAAATTAATTGAGAATGTTCCAGTTATCAAAAAAAAAAAAAAAATCACAAAAAGAATCATAGTGTACCTTACTGTGAACCTGTTAAGAGAAAATATTTAAAGTTAATATGGAGCATTCTTATTCCTCTCTTATTCAGAAGATTGTTATTCAACATCATTTTTTCAACATCATTTTTTGGTGTGTTAGCTGACTGACAGACCCCTACCCAGCTGCTCTCTCACTCTCTTTCCTCAACAGGACTAGGAGGAGAAAATAAGATGAAAGAACTCCCCTTCTCTTGAGTCAAGGTACAGACAGGAAGGCCACTTCCTAATTGTCATCAAAATTAATTCCAATTGTTGTCAATTAAAAATATAGTAGGATGATGAGAAACAAATTTAAAAAAATAAAAACAGCTTCTTTCTACTTTACCTTTTCTTCCCAAGCTCAGTGTCGTTCCTTCATTCCTTACGCTTCTACTTCCCCCTAGCTCCCTGAGTAGCTCAGGGAAGATGGGACATGGGTGTTATGGCAGTTCATAACAGCTACAGTCTGCCACTCCTTCCTCCTAACAATTCCTGTTCTCCAGCCTGAGCCCTGCACATGAAGCCAGTTCCTGTCAGGACAGCCTGGTCCTGTGTGGTTCTCCACAGGTCCCATGATATAGGGCATATCCAAGTGTTCCAGTATGGGGTACTCCACAGCCTGAAGTGTGGATATCTGTGCATGGGCTGCAAAGAAATCTCTGTCCTGGAAACTGGAGCATCTTCTCTCCCCTCTTATTCATGAACATTAGTGCTCACACTATTGTTTTACACACAGTTTTCTCACTCCTCTCTCATCACTGCTGCACAGAGGATTTTACTCTTTATTTCTGATACTATATTTTTCAATAAGCAATGCTCCTGACAATGTCAGCATCCTGTTACTGTGCCCATCTGAGGCCACGACATCTGTTTCAGAGAACTTCCAGTACTTTTCCTGTAAATCACATTGTATGTAAACCTTGCACAGAACAGAAAAGATTTTAATGGACTGTCCTTGAAAACCCACCACAGAACTGACTTCTACCTTCTCTGACTGAGAGAAGGTAGCAATGATCTGACCCCAAGAGGGTGTTGCATTTGTCTCTCTCTGACTGATCAGCTCTTTTTCTGTCACAGGTGAGCCCACAACAAAACTGCTTGCTTCTCTCTTTAAAGGAGTGGGGTGATGTTTTAACTCCTAAAGCGACACTTACACTGTCACACATAACAAGGGCAGGAACCTGCCTTTAACACTTGTCAATGCCACTTGCTGATTACCTCATTCCCCAACATAAGTCTCATTTCTCTGTGGTACACACAGTGTAAGGTGCATAAGCACAACATGCATCATGGGCTCACTCATCTTCAGGATTTCATTTGAAAATTTAATACTTACACCAATTTTCTCCTTGGAAGATGGAAAAATTCTGATATGGTTTCATATTCTCCTCCAGTATAGTTACATGTTCTTCATAGTGTCCCTGAGTCTCCTCTCTCTTGCATAAATGGTATGTTCTTAATATTTTCTGACATTGTACAATGAATCTATAATGTCAAGGAGACTAAGCAATTTTAGAGTGAGGAGATTTAATGTGAAAGCTTCTTGGAAAAGTGACTACATGCATCCAAGGCCAGAATGATTGATGAGAAGAGGTATTAGATTGTCTAATATTTTTAAATGTGTGATGTCGTATTAGTAAGGACTTGGCATATCAACAGCAAAGAGAGTTAAAGGGGTTTGAAGATCTATTAGCCAGATTTGGATCTTCTTCCCCAAAAAGAATGTAATGAGAAGAGAAACTATGCAAAACAAAACTATCTTATAGGATTGCTGAGTCTCTCTGTATATGGAATGAATTTGTCTTGTAAAAATATATCTGTATTGGGTTCGCATAAATTTTGATACCTGGAGGGGCTACATAGGTGGCTTCTGTGACAACCTGGCCTTGAACACTTCCAGAGATGAGGCATCCACAACTTCTCTGGGCAACCTGTTCCAGTGTCTCACTAACCTCACAATAAAATTTTCTTCCTGATATCTATTCTAACACTACCCTACTTCAGTTTAAAGCCATTCCCTTTTGCCCTAACTCTACATGCCCACATAAAATTTTCCTCCTCATCTTTCCTGTTGGTCTCCTTTCGGTACTGGAAGGCTGCTATAAGGTCTCTCCAGAGCCTTTTCTTTTACAGGCTGAACAATTTTAACTCTCTCAGCCTCTTGTGTTATAATATAGTGTTTTCTTCATAAGCCTGTTAATTCTTTCTTTTTTCTTTTTATTACAAATTGACAGCGTCTATGGCTTCCACAGACTTTAGCTTGACTTAGGCTATGCTTCCTATGCTGTTCAATCTTGCCTCAACTTTTTTCTACAGTTCTTTAATCATGTTAAAAGAACAAGAATCCATATTTTTTAAGAGCATTAAAAGCTTGTATTCTGAGATATGTTGTCAAGAGATGTTCCACTGTGACCCTTGAGTTATGCTTAATTGATTTAATTTTTTGTTTGGTTACTTGGTTTTTTTTACAGTTCTTAATAAATTTTTTTTGAGAAATTAAATGCAGCTTTCAACAATTTCTTTAGAAATAGAGATGCATTTTTCTCAGAACGTAAATATGAACAATACAGCATACTACCTATAAAGGCAGAATTATTTTCCCAGCAGATTCTTACAAAAATATGAACAGAAGTCTGGCTGTTGTTGTTCATAGAACTTACATTCACTCTTCTTTATTACTTTAATTATACCAATGAATGACATGGAAACATTGAACAAATGCTGAACTTCAGAATCTCTCTTTTTCTTAAGCACAGAATATTAATAGAAGTCCAGTATTACTGATTACTATTTGTCACTACTGTTTGAGTACTTCATGGCAAATACAGTAACCTGTCAATTTTTTGACAAGAACAAAAATGAACTTGATGAAGATCAGCCTTAATATATGTCTCTCTATGACTCTACATCTATACATATGAATCTAAGGACAGTAAGAGAAATTACTTCAATTAAAAAACACATTGAAATGTACAACCTAAAAATTTATATGCTTTAGCAAATACCCTCATGTACAAAAATGTTTTGAACATAGATCAAATTAAGTAACTAAGATATGTGAGCTTGATGCTTATTTTTGGTACATTTGTTAAAGCTCAGCTTCTTCCTAAGGCCAGTTGAAAAATAAAAAAGATTGAGGATTTTGTAACATTTCTGATACTATACCTCATAAAATTAAATTTATTAAATTAATTTTTCCTTGAGTTGTCAGCATATGTATTTAAATTCTCTGAAACTTGCAAAAGATAAAATGAATTGTTTAGAATAGGTATGAAATTGTGTCCACTGAGGTTCTACAACACCAACATTATTAGGTTTAGCTTTAGTTAACTTGTTATTCAGGCAGAACTGGAAATAAAATCACATACTGTTAAATTGGTTGAGTCTTACAAGGTCATTGATGCAAATTTAAGAGGCTTAGAGATATCGTAAATAAGAGTAGAAACAGCAAAATGAGATTAAACCTTGGAGAGTCAGGATAATATTTCCAGAGGAAAAATTAAAAGAAGGACAAATTGTTCTGCTGAGGTTTTATGGGCCTGGGGTGCTGGTCAACAGCAGCTGAATGTGAGCCAGCAGTGCCCCGGTGTTCAAGAAGGTCAGTGCCATCCTGGCCTGTATCAGAAATACTATGGCCAGCAGGACTGGGGCAGTGATTGTCCCCATGTACTCAGCACTGAAGGGGCCACGCCTCAAATCCTGTGTTCAGGTCTGGGCCCCTCTCTGCAAGAAAGACATTGAGGTGCTGGAGCAAGTCCGGAGAAAGGTAGAAAAGCTGGTAAAGGGTCTGGAGCTCATGTCCTATGAGAAGGGGCCGAGGGAACTGGAGATGGTTAGCCTGAAGAAAAGGAGACTGAGTGGGCACTTTATAGCTCTCTACAACTATCTGAAAGGAGGGTGTAGCAAGGTCAGGGGTGGCCTCTTCTCCCAGGTAACAAGTGATATGACCAGAGGAAAGGGCCTCAAGCTGAGCCAGAGGAGGTTTAGATTGGATATTAGGAGAGAATTCTTAACTGATAGGGTGGTCTGGCATTGAAACTGGCTGCCCAGGGAAATGGTTGATTCACCATATCTGGAAGAGTTAAAAAAAACAGGTGAATGTGGCAGTCAGAGACGTGGGTTAGCGATGAACATGGTACTGCTGGGTTAATGGGTAGTCTCTGTGATCTTAAGAGTATTTTCCAACATTAATGATTCTATGATTATATTATTGCAATATTGGCCAATTTTGGGCATTACACTCCTTGGGATGTTCAGAAAACTTGAAAAATAAACTAAGGGGCTAAAGAAACTAACTTACTACTAGAGTTTAAGGATTAATAATGTGTATTTCCAACCAAGCCTGAAGATAAGCCCTTAGGTTTTTTGGATATATTTGCTGTGCTATGTTTATTCACGTAGTTGTTTTACAGGAAGTGAAAAGCAAAGGACACATCTTGACTACAATTACGTTCTCATTGTGCCATATACCTTTTTATGTATCACTAAACATCTATCTTGGACTAGCAGCATTAACTGAATGACTATGAATGATTAAACAGTGACAACAGGATGAGATTATCTAAGGAATTTTATGTGCAAGTTGTGGTTAGGATGTCTGCTTATCACATGACCTATGGGTCAACATCTATTATCAACACGGAAATGTTGGTACTAGATGTTTTATCATAGGCTATGTGAGGAAGAACTTCAGGAACCTGAGGAAATGGTCTCAGGGGAGGTTTAGATTAGATATTAGGGGGAAAAAATCATGGACAGGGTTGCAAAGCATTGGAACAGACTGTCCTGGAAAATAGCAGAGTCATCATCCCTGGATGATGCCTTATCCTTGGTCTTAAAATTAAGAGCCAGACACAGTTAAGGGATAAAGGGTTTTTATTTTGGTATTTAATAAGAATTCTTATGGTACAACACTTCAGAAAGGTGGAATACATCAAAATGCACACACATGGTAGATCACATATACAATTTTATAGACCTTGCAAATTAGCATATCTAACAAAGATGGTCCAATGAGAGACTTGAATAAATAGCGTGATATTTCCCCATCCCCATGTATTCTCCTCCAGATGGGCTTAATCTTAGTTTACAGGATGTATTCTAGAGAGGACTTTGGTTTCTCAAGATAGCGTAAGGCTTTCCGGCCTCCAACTGCAAGGCCTTCAGGATGTTTGGTCTTCTGGCTTAACAGAATACTAGGACTGTGCTAAATTATCAGACTTAAGGAATTACAAGTACATATGTTAAAATCACTGAGAATACATAAAAGGTATATAAAAGAAAAGGCAAAAAATCATCATGGCATCATGGAAGTGTTGAAAAAACGTGGATATGGTATGTGAAGACAGGCCTTAACAATAAACATGGTAGTGATGCTAGTTTTATGGTTGGACTTGATGATTGTAAAGATCTTTTGTGACCTTAATGATTCTATGAGCCTATGAACATTGTTGCTCCCTTTCACAACAAAACACTGCTCAAAATTGCAGTTATGCACGTGAGTTCGAGTAAATATCTTTATGCAAATACATTTGAAAAAATTTCTATATATATTCATTTTTTAATAACAGTTTTTAAAATATATAACCTATTGGATTAGGTGGGGTGGGATTGAGAAACCCCAAAAATTACATGTAGAGGTATGCTAGAGAGCTAAATTCCAGTCATACACCATCCACACCTCATCTATATGTGATTCAGGAAAAAGTTGGATTCATCGACACCCTATAACTCTTCATTTCTATGAAAAGAAACCTGGGCACGGGTGACAAACTGGAATAGTCCTCAAGAGATGCCCATTAAAGAATACTGAGACTCCACTGTCCCTGCACGTTCTTTGTATACCTAAGCTGATGGATGCAAAAGTAATCTGAAACTACTGGTCAGTGAAAATGACAAAGCATGTGAGAGAAGTCAAAACGTTAAAAGCTTATTCCTCTTGGCCTCTCCACTTCCAGCTGAAGAAACTGTCAGGCAATACCTGAAGAAATTTTTTATTTGATTTTTACTTTCTTTTTAAAATGTTTTTCAGAAAGTTGGAAGCAGCAGGTAAAACAGAGCATCATGCAAAAGAA
This sequence comes from Callaeas wilsoni, assembly GCA_013398955.1. NCBI lineage: Eukaryota > Metazoa > Chordata > Aves > Passeriformes > Callaeidae > Callaeas > Callaeas wilsoni. The sequence continues at coordinate 205,468 of VWPU01000469.1, forward strand.
GCTATTGAACAAAACATTTAAGAGCTTGCCAAATGCAGCTGTTCAGTCTATTCTCAGCAGTACATTGAGAGTGTAGGCAGACACCACATCAGTTACTGGGTTTTATATTCTTTCTTCCACATGAACTTTCCCCATTTTCTCCAAGGACTGCTGAGACTCAGATTAGGGTTTAACCACAGCCTTCAATTTCAAGGAAGGCACTTTTGACAAACAGAATGGTGAAAGGGAGTGTCATTTCTAGAATAGACCTCTTCAGAGAGGAACAAATGAAGCATATCACTGGTGTGGGTCCTGATCTTAGTTGTACAAATGGGCAGCTGGTGTCAAGGAGTGCCTCTCACTGACAGTGTCTGACTTTTTTGGAGGTTTTTTTTTCCGTTATGGCTACAGTGTAAAACCAGAATGACTACTGTTCCTGAGTGTGTGGTGGGAAGCTGAACAAAGGAGAGGAGAGTTAGAACAAGGAACTGGAGCTGGCAGACCCCATGGTGATAGAGAAATTACTGTAAAGAACAGTGAACAGATAAGTCAAACCTCAGAGATTGTAGAAGAGAGGTTTCTGACAAAGTAAAGGAAACAATGTCTGCTGAGACAGAAAAGTAATGGCTTGGCTGAAACTGAGGCAAGAAGTAGGATGTGCCTGCAACGATGCAGTCAACAGGGTTAGATTGCTTATAATGCTTTTTATAGTCTTACATAGCCACGTCAACAGTTCTTTATTTTAGAAAATAAAGTCTAGTGCTGAAAATTCAGCTTAAGAAGTATAGGCAGGTGTTGCAGTGAGTTGTCAAGGTGACTGAATTTGTTGCTAGGAGTTTGATGTTAGATCTGGGTTTTCCATTGTCTTAAGTTCTGGAGCTATTTGTGTGTTGCTTTCTCCAGCCAGTTGCCTTCATGGTAGCCCTCATCCTGGCACATGAAACAAAGGGCTATGATTTTGTCCAGCAGGGAAGTCCTTGGTCTGTCAGCCTATTGTCACAGGCAGCAGTCACAGAGCTGCAAATACAAAAAGACACTCAGTACTGACCTGACCACGAGACAAATATCACAAATTGTGGTCTTGTAATAGCAAAAATTATATTTTTTAATCTATACTTTGGAGGAAAATTACTTTCAAATTACTCTTAATTAAGAGTACAATCACCTAAGAAAAGCCTGCAAGATCATCTGACAGAAGTTGAGCATTTTTTTCATGGATCAAAAGTTGTCAGGGGAAAAAAAAAACACAAGAGAGAGAAATAATTCATCTTTGTAATCTGCCTTCAGCAACTCAACTGGAGTGGTAAATGTTTACACTAGAATAACACTGGCAAATGTAAACCCTGCTTCTATGAATTCTGATGTATTCTCAGAGACTCTCAAAATTATACTCCTGTCATTAAAGCTCAGATTTTAGAAAGCTTTTTTCAAAGACTTCTTTTTTCTTTTTTTTTTCCTTCACTTTTTCTTTTAGCTCTTTTTTTCTTTCTTCTGCCTACAATTCCCGCCCCCCCCACCCCTGAAGTCTTCTTTGAGCTTTAATATAAAATGAAACTGAGTAAAGGAACTCAATGCAAAGCCTTTCTTTAATCTCCTTGCTGCTGTTACAACCTGTTACAAGTTTAAAGTGGAAAATTCAAATCTATGGTGAAAGACTGGGAAAGAACTTCTTACATTTACAGGTTACATCAAAATCTGTCATTGATTTCCACCATCATCATTAATCTGTGTTACTAAAGATCTGATCTCTGGTGCCCACAAGGCTTTCATTACACACAAGTTTTGGATAATGAAGAAAGTCAACTGGTATTCTTTACATATATTCCTCACATTTTGTTGACATTGTTTGAAAGTATGTGTATGCTTAGCTGTTACCTCCCATACTATCACCAGCAAAATTGATCATGCTGCCAGTCACTTATTTCTGACCTCAGATATTCAACAGCTCTTGTGTCTTGTAGTCAGAAAAATTTAACAGGAACATCTCTTAACCATTCCTGGTAACTCACCCTGCCTGCCTGCTGTAGTCTTGGATCATTCTGTGAGAAGCTGCAAGAAGCTTCTTCCCCTATGTCTGGCAGAGCCAATGCCAGCCAACTCCAGGACAGATCCACTACTGGCCAAGGCTGAGCCAATCAGAAATGATAGCAACACCTCTGTGATAACATAGTTAAGAAGAAGAAAAAGATACTGTGCAGTTTTAATTGTGGTCAGAGAAGAGCAGATTGTGAATATGTGAGAGGAACAGCTCTGCAGACACCAAGACCAGTTGTTGTGGTGACTGAACCAACCACAGTAATGCCCAGGGGGCCACATAGGCCAGATAAAGAGGTTTGGTGGGCTGGCTCCAAAGGTTAAATTCCCCCCTGTAAGGATGGCTTCTCCCATTGAATTCCTGTGACCTGATGTAGGCTCGGTCTGTCTGATTGACAGTGGACAGACACCCCTTATATCTCCTAAGGAAAGGTAACCAGATCTGTCCTGCCCTTCCCTTCTTCCTATAGGTCATTGCTATGTCATCCCCGCCTCCTTTTCAGTACCACTTTTAAGTGCACCCTGACTGGAATTTTGCCCTCTTCACTACCGGACCCCTTAGAGGGAGTTTCTACAATAAACCCTTGGAACACCGGCCAAAGAAGTCGCCTCTCTCATTAATTTCTGGCTACACTTGGGCAATCCTTAAGCTCCAGGCGTGTGTGGCTCCGTGCCTTCCACTCCACAGGCGAGGCAGCTGTTAGCGAGGCACACAAGTGCCACAGAGCGTCCTCCTCTCGTGCTGGGCACCTCTAGACAAGCTGCAGCTCTCCTGGCCCAGCCAGCATGCCGGCATACTAATATAGCCAGTGAAGAAGGAAGGAGAGAAGGTGCTCCAGGTGCTGGAGATGAGGTTCCTCTGAAGCCTGTGGTGAACACCACGGTGAAAGAGCTGTGTCTCTGCAGTCCATGGAGGAGACCCATGCCGGAGCAGTTGGATGCCCAAAGGAGACAGTGTACCTGTGAGACGCCTGTACTGGAGAAGGCTTGTTTCAGGGACCTGAAGACCTGTGGAAAGAGGAGCCCATACTAGAGCAAGCTTTCTGGTTGGACTTGTGACCTTGTGGGGGACCCATCCTGCAGCAGGCTGTGCTTGAAACACTGCAGCCTGTGGAAAAGTGAACTATGCTGGTAGCTTGTGGAGAGATGCTGGCCGTGGGATGGACTCACATTGGAGAAGTTTGTGGAGGACTATCTGCCATGGGAGGAACCCCACACTGGAGCAGGGGAAGGATACTTCTCCCCAAGCAGTGGCAGGAGCAATGTGTGATGAAACGATTAGAGTTCCCATTCCCATCTCTGTGGGGAAGAAGATAGAGCCCAGGTAGGAGGGAGGGGTGGAGGAAAGTTGTTTTTAAGATTTATTTTATTTCTCATTATCCTGCTATGCTTTTGGTTAGTAATAAATTCACTTAATTTTCTCAATTTGAATCTGTTCTGCCCATGATAGTATTTGGTGTGTGACCTTTCCTGGTCTTTATATGAACTCATGAATGTTTGCTATAATTTTCTTCCCTGTCCAGCTGAGAAAGGGAATGATAGAGAGGCTTTGGTGGGTGCCTGGCATCCACCCAGGGTCAACTCACTACAGAGATATCCTGAGGGAATGACAGATTTGAAGTTTACTTCTAGTTATCAAAAATTCCTTTCTTAAAGAGTGATTGCCTTTTCTACTTGCAGGTGTATAAGACTTCAATTGATACCTCAGTTGTTTCAGTTGTTAGAAGAGAAGCAGCAAAATTATGTACATTGGAATGGACATAATTTTCAAGTTGGTTCAAGCTTCAGAACTAGATCAAGTTGCTCACTATGCTATCCACTCGAGTTTTTAATTAATGCAACTGAGTGCAGATATTCCACAACTTCTGTGAAACTCTTTTCCAATACTTGGCTAACTACCATAATTTAGAAAAATAATATCTATCTTAATATCTGACTGCAGTTTCTCTTTCTGGAACTTGTATCTGTTGGCTTTCGTTCTTTTGCGTATATTTCTCATCAGACTTTTGCAGGCAGTGTAAGATCCTACTGTAACTTTCTCCTCTTAAGTCTGAACAAATCCATTTGTCTCAACTTCTTATTATAAATGATGACCTGCAACTCCCTAAAGATCTGAGCCACTTGCCATCACACTTCCTCCAGTTTGCTGATATCTTTTTCATACAGGCTAGGCCACAAATGGGACACAATGCTCCATATGGGTTCTCAAAAGTGCTGTTTTTATTGTAATAACCACTTCACTCAATCTGCTGTCTATATTCTTGCTAGTACAGCCCAGTACGCCATTGGCCTTTGCTGCCTGAGTATATCCATACTTCTGTTGAACCAGTTGTCCAGCAGGACCCCAATGCTATTTTCTGCAGAATGGCTTTCTGTGCAGCTCCCACCCCAGCTGTACTATCGCATAGGTTTATTTCATTAACCCTAGGGGCACTGCAAGTCACTGACTACCAGCTGTACTTCAGACCGTTGACACTGCCCCTTGAGCCCAGGCAGTTCAGTGAATTTTGCACATAGTTTACAGTTTTGCTCTGTGTCTTGCACCTAGTCTTCCATGCTGTTGCTAGCTGAACAATTCATGGTTGCTAAGGAATGTGCTTCTCTCTGTGGGAAAGCACATAATCACTTTTCTTTATTCTCTTTTATTACAGCAGCCTATTTGGACATGCTGTTTTTCTCTTGACATCCTCTGTACTTGTCCTTGTCTGCTTACCTTTGACGACAGGAGTTGGGACTTCATAAGGAAGAAGATGTGATTATTTTTCTCTCTCATCTTTTGCCACTATATAGAAAAATAAACTTTTTTCATAAAACTGAAATCCCCATCTCTAGCTCTTCACTGTGTGGGATGAAGTTGGTGATCAGAGGTTCTACTGCCTACCGAGTTGAGTGATGTGGGTTGCTCTTTAAGTGAAGAAAAAACCTAGGGATATTGGTCAGAGCTACTGCCCTAGAGAAAAGGCCGTGAAGGTCAATTGTAGCTGAATATATCTTAATTCAATGAGGAAGTGTGGTTTCTTATTGTGACAATGTTCATGCAAACCTGTGGCCCCAACCTTGGACAGAAAGAAATGGATCAAGAAAAAACAGTCACGCTTTAGATACATTGCAAGTAGCATTACTGTTGGGTGATACTTAGTATCACTCCAAATAAGTTAAATTGTTTCTTCATTTCAATTGAGAAGAGTCTGATGATCTGTCTTGATACTGAAAGTGCTTGAGGAGTAACTGAATTTTTTAAAAAAATAAAATATTTACTAGGTCAACTCTCAGTCTGTTAGGAATGACAATCAGCTCCTTTGAATGCATGTTCTATCTAGTTAAAATTCACCAAATGCATTTTTGACTCTCATTCAAGAATTTGTTCTAGGTCCTTACCTACTTGAAGTTCCATGGGTTTTTTTTATGCTACTGAAGAGAGATCAAAAGAGAATTTGCATGTAGTATAGAACTACCCAAAGTGCCTATGATGAGATATTTTGGAAGAGTGTATTCCTAAACTCGAGGGATTTATTAATTTTACGAGATCTAGCCATGGCCTCAGGGTGGGCATACTGGGACACGGCAGAGGATTAATGTAACTGGAGTGTTGCATTAACCCATTTTCAAGGTGTAGGATGCACCTACATTCTCAGAGAAAGAGAAAAAATCCCATAAGGCAGCAGTGAGATCTCAAAGCAGCTTCCTTGTTTGTTTGAAGCACACTGTTTTCTCCATTTGTCAAAGTCTTTCAGAGTGGGGAGTCTTTTAAAGAGGGGAAATAGAAGAGGTTCCAGTTTTCTTCTCTCACTACAATATAGCCATTGTTCTTGAAATCCCTGTAATGGAAAATATTAAATTCCGTTTTGTAAATCTGAAAGTCTCATCTATTCTGCCATGGAAATCCTGTAGTACTCTGGAACTATATCCTTAAAAGACTAGAGCTGGTAAATTTCCTTGCTGTATGGACAGGATGTCCTCCCAGCTCTAGCTTCCATCAGAATCTGTTTTTCTAAAAAGAGGATGAATTTTTGAAATTGAGTAATGGCACAGTCAAGAGCAATGGATTGATACTGTTTCTCTTTCCTACTTACAGAACTAAACAGCTCAGAGAATTCCATTATGATTTTGGTAGCTTTTTGATTCTCTTTGAATTTTGCTGTTAATCATAACATGGCAGAGGGTTTGGAGGTGAGACATCCAGCTTCAAAAAGGCATAAGAGGAAGTTACGGTTCAAATTTTATACTCATGGAGATTCTATATGAAAGCGAAAGAAAAAGAAAAACAGAAAAAGAGAAAACCAAAGAACCCCCATAAATAAACAGAAACCTGAACCACCAAACCCAACAGACTAATAATGGTAAGAATGAGAGGAAATCTAACAAAAGGGGGATATAAATATGAAAATGGAAACATGAAGCTTTCATCTGCTAATTATTCAGAAATCATTCAGTTGACCCCCCAAAAAAGAATGTTTTTAACAGACAGAAGAAAAATCTGATCTGAATTTAGTGGTGGCCATATTTTGAGTAGGAGGGTGGACTAGATAGAACTTTTCAATTTGAATGATTCTGCAACTCCATGACTTGTGGTATTTGTACATATTCAAAAAAAAGATGAATCCCAGTTACATGGGAAATCATTAATCTGAAAGATCAAGAAATATCATAATCAGAAAATATTTCTGAGCAAGAAGGCAGATGACAGTAGAGGGGAATAGGAACGATGCAATTTCACATTTTTGCCTTTGAGAGATCTGTACTTTACCAACATCTACCTTCTGAGTTCACCAAAAAGCTCATTGCATTCCAGGAATGATGATCATGGCTATCTGCTTAGTCAAATGGGTAATGCAGTCGAAACATCAAGTTACATTGTTTTAAGGGGGGGCATAAAAGCTATTTTAATAAAAATGCAGAAAAGAAATGCATACTGCTTTATCATTGGCAGCATCAACAGATGGTATAAAACCACCACCTTACATGTTCTTTATACATAAAACAATGCCAAAGGAACAGCTGCCTGCTGGAATAGTTGTCAAGTGTCAAACCCAGGATGAGTGTCTACAAATTTAGTGAAGGATTGCCTGAATGTCATTTGGAGTAGGATATGTCTGCTACTAAGAAAAACAGGATTGCTGGTCCTAGAAGCATTCAAAGATTATCTGTTGTCAGCAGTGAAGATTGCTACTAGAGAAAGGAACTCTGATCTTGTCACACTAGGAGGAAAGATGCTACAGCTGCAAATCCTTTATACGACAGACCATTCAGTTTTTATAGTCAAAATGAATTCTGGCATCAAGTCATGCTTTAACCCCTTCAAGGGAAATGAAAGAGCCTTGGGCCAAACAGTTTTGTCATTGGATTAAAAGGAAGAGATAAGACAAAATTATAGCAAAAGAGGTTAGGAAATGCTATTTATCAAATCCCATAGATGGAATGGAAGATAACTTATATGAATTAGAAGAAGGAATAGAGAATGAAAAAGACATTGGAACTGACAAAAAAAGTTGAAGATTATAATCACAGCATGGGGGATAATGAAGAGATGTGGTAAGTAAAACCTGAAAGCAGTAATAGTAATAGTAATAAAATATGAGAGAAGAAATAGACTGGCTTCGTGGCCAGTCACTAATGAAAAGTTGCTTTCTATTAGTTCAGGGTATCAGATAGCTGATAAAACCTTTTTGTTCATTACTACTTTTTTCAGGAGTTCATCGAGATATCACGGTATGCTTTATGTAGTACTACACTATAGCAGTGTTTTGTGCCATTAGAATGCAATGTGACAAATTCTGTACTAGCATTTCTAGAACCAAATTCATTATCTCATAACATGAGGGCTCAACATCATGAAAGATACATACTCTTCAACACTTATCCTTTGATTTTTGTGAATGTTTTAGGAAACATATACATAAGATTGTCTAATAAAATTAGTTATTCTCCTAACTACATTATTTAACGTTTGGCAGATAATTTTGTTTCTGTGTAAACTGATGTACAGTGTAAACCAATGGAATCCTGCCCAAACGTTAGAGTTGTGTGGTGCTAACATACAGTATAAACTGTGTGGCACTGTGGAAATAATCTCTTAATACATATTTTCAATTTTTTTTTAAATTTTCTTATATTCTTATTATATAATCAGACTCCAGTATCACTTAATAAATGCAGTTCAAAGTGTTCTGAATGTGGAAAAAGATATCCATAGAATAACATAATCATACAATGGCTTGGGTTTGAAGAAACCTTAAAGACTGTCTAATTCCAATCCCCCTGCCATGCACAGGAATATCTTCTACTAGTCCAGGTTTCTCAGGGCCTCATCCAACCTGGTCTTGACCTCTCCCAGGGTTAGGGAATTCACAACTTCTCTTGGAAACCAATTCCAGTGCCTCATCACCCTCACAATAAAGAATTTCTTCCTAATGTCTAATTAAAACCTACTCCCGTTCAGTTTAAAACCATTGTCCCGTCACTACATGCCCTTGTAAAAAGTTACTCTCTTTTTCTACTGGATGATGCTGTAAGGTCTTGCTAAAGCCTTCTCTTCTCCAGGCTGAACACTCCCAACTCTCTCAGCCTATCTGCATATGGGAGGTATTTCAGTCCTCTGATCATCTCCGTCAGCCTCCTCCGGACTCTCTCCAACAGCTCTATGTTTTGCTTGTTCGGGACCCTAGCGCTTGATATAATCCACGTAGGCTGTCACAAGAGCAGAGTAGAGGGAGACCATCACTTCCTTTAAATTAAAATCAACTCCCCAACAGTAAAAAATATTTTTTATTACTGTAATTATGAACTAATTGCATGATAGTCTTGATTTATCTGTTAGTTAGTTGCAGGATTTCAGAATTTGCAATTTTTTGTTCTATAGTTTTCTCAAGTTCCTTTCATATTAATTTTCCCAGTGCTAGTTTTGACACTCCATATACACCTCTTTGTTTCATCTTCCAAATTAAATGTTTATTTGAGACACTTCATTTAAACTGTTTTGATTTTCTCTTTATTCTCAGTTGTTTCAGTTAAAAAATTAATCATGTAGTCATAACTAGGATGTCTTCTCTGGCAGCACTGTTCTCATTTGTGCTCAAGTGTGGTGGCAGAGGGTAGATTAATTTAAAATGAAAAAGGCAAACAAGCAAATTGCAGTTTTCCAATGCACAACAGAAGCATGGTGTAATAGATGGGTGAGACAAAGAGAGAATGCTTAGGAGAAACCTTAAGCTGTAATCATTATGTTTATAGAAAATTTTGCTCTGTCAAGGCAGAGCATAACATTCACTGAAATGAAAAGACCTTGTTTTTAGTGTAGGTGATGTGAGTATTTCATCTGCAGTTGTTATTCAAATAATATATGTATTTACAAAAAAAGAGAAAGAGGGAAGAATTTTGTCAAAAGAGAAATTTTTTTTTATATAATAAAGACTTGCTACTTCTGCTATTATGGCTGTGACTAAAGTTCAATATGTTCTAAACAGCCTGGGAAGCTCCAGCTTCCTCATATTCATTTAATGTGGTCTGATTTGTGGGTTTTTTTGTTGTTGTTTTGTTGGGAGATGTTTTCGTGCTGCATTAAAAACCCAGGGAGAAGGAAAAAAATAACTTAGAAAGCAGCTTTTGAATTGGATTAATTTGTCAGATGTCATAATTTTCTCCTATGTTCATCTCCCCTTGTTCTAACAGCCAATCTTTACCTGATTAAAACCAGCATCCCTCCAGCTATATTTTCATTTGGTTTTGTATTCTTCCCCATGCTTATGCAAAACAGCTTTTGTTTTACTTTAATTAAATAAGAACCTGATTGTGTTCTGAGAGATGTGAGATCACTCTTTTCTATACTGATCGACCTGCCTGTAAGACAACAACCTAGTAATGCTATCAGGTGTGTTATCATTCCTTTAATTCAGATGGAGAAACACATATTAAATCTATTAGCTCATATACTCAGAGGCATCCATGAGAACTGTGGTCAGCGTTTGCTGGAACTCAGTTCTGTTTTTACTGAGCATTATTTCACAGACTCAAGTCAGGCATGGGATTTGGTGACAGTTGTTATTTGTAAGGGTAAAGATTAGATATTTGGGCAGACACTTTTCCTCTGTAGATGGCAAATGTTCTTCAAGGTAGCAAAAAAGCTGGATTGATTTTGGGTTCCTAAATTTTGTCTTCATTTATACTTGAAATTACTGCAGTCATTTTATCTTAACTACTGTAAAGCTTCTTCCTTGTAAACTTGACTTAAATGTTGTCTTCTAGAGCCACACTGGTTCTATGGGTAGTTGGAATGTCAGAATGTCCAGCCATTCTTCTCTGGATATTTTCTCACTAAATTTATCATTCCAAAGTCTCCATGTCTGAAAAGAAAAAAAATTAAGGCATGCATATTATTGGATCAAGAGATTTTGTGTTCTGCACCAAATAATAGCAATCATGTGCAAGACTACTTGAGAGGGGCCGTAAGCAGCCCTGATGATTGATTTGATATGATATGATGTGATATGATTGTAGGATATGATGTGAGATGATTCCTTCTCCAAATGATAGAGGAGCCAGCAAGGAGATGTCTTATACTGGACTTTGTTCTCACCAACGAAGAGAGGCTGGTGAGCAATGTTCCACCTTGGTTGCAGTAACCGTGAAATGATGGAGTTCAAGATCCTTAGGGCAGCAAGGAGAGCACACAGAAGGTCACTATCCTGATGTCAGGAAATGAGATTTTATCTAATTCAGGGATCTGCTTGGTATAGTACCATCTGATAAAGCCCTAGAGGAAAGAGGGGTCCAGGAAGGCTGGCTTCAAGGAGTTCAGGGATCACCTCCTCCAGGCTAGGGAGTGATGCATTCTACTGAAGAGGAAGCTGGGTAAAAATGCCAGGAGGCCTACATGGATGAACAAGGAGCTCCTCGACAAGGAGGAGCACAAAAACACAAACACAAACAGGAAGCTTTAATGAGGATGGAAGCAGAGAGAAGTACTGAGAAATTGTCTGAGCAGCCAGGGATCAAGACAGGAAAGCTAAAGCCCTGATAGAATTCGATCTGGAAGGGATGTTAATGGCAACAGGAAAATTTCTGTAGGTATGTTGGTGATAAAACAAAGACTAGGGAAAATGTGGCCCCTCTGCAGAAGGAGGCATGAGACCTGATTACCTGACATGGAGAAGGCTGAAGTGCTCAATGAGTTTTTTGCCTGTCATCATCAGAAAGGGCTCCAGCCACACCACCTGAGTGGCAGAAGGCAAGGTCAGGGACTCGGAGAATGATGAACTACCCTTTGTAGAAGAAAATCAGGTTCAAGACCATCTAAGGGACCTGAAGTCACACAAGCCCATAGGACCTGTTGAGATACATCTGCAGGTCCTAAAGAAACTGGCAGAAGAAGTGAGTAAGCCATTATCCATCATGTTTGAGAAGTCATTACAGTCCAATGAAGTTTCCACTGATTAGAAAAGGGGAAACATAAGCCAAATTTTTAAAAAGGTAAATAAGGAACACCTGGGGAGCTACAGGTTTTCTCATCTCTATGCCTGTAAAGGTAATGCAGATTGTCCAGGAAGATGTTCTAAGGGACATAGAAAAGAAGGAGGTGATTGGTGACATGGTTTAATTAAGAACAAATAATGCCTTGTGGTTTTCTATGACAGTGTTACAGAGTTGGTGAATGAGGAAAGAGCCACTGATGTCATCTACCTGGAATTGTGCAAAGCACGATACTGGTTGTATTCCAGAAACCTTGCTTTATCAAGGAATGGATCCAATTTAGAGACTGAGATAAGCACCAACCATTTCATAACAGATTAACTATGTCTTTTAATTCAGCAGTAGTTCTAAATTTGGAGAAAATATTGTAGAAATCTCAGTGTCCACAAATATTCAAAATCAGTTAGTTGTTGAAACAATATATAATTTTACTTACAATATTTTTTTTTTCTTGAGGATCAATGGTCTAAGTCTTCTATGAATATTGGCCATACTGATAAAGAGGAAACTGAAACTTATGTCCTATCAACTTTTTCCCTACGAAATTTTCTAAAGAGTGCCACCTGAATGGTGCTCTGAATGTTGTTTTTTATCCTAGCTTAATTTTTTTATATAGTCTTAAAATTTTCTGTAGCCTAAATTTAAGAGGGACAAATCTTTTTGCAGTTTTCTGAATACACTTTAACTTAAATTTATTTCTGTTATTTATAACATGATTTATTAGGTGTTTATATTATCACCTTCAAATAACATCTTTGACCCTATTGCATGACTTCACATTGATCATTTGTCAGCAGAACTGCAGCTGTGTAAGGTATTATATTTTTTGTCCTTAATGTTGAAACATATTGTGGTTCATACTTTGCTACTGAAGTACAGTAATAAATGAAAACATATTGGCACACATACTATTTTTAATTTCAACAGATGAAATGCTAATCTCCAGACTGATGCATCCAAAGTAGTAAGAGAAGTTCTACTTCTTGCTGGTTGATTTATGATGATTTACAGATAATTAATATCAAATTAAATATACAATAAATTAACTTCACTATAATTTCTAATAGTCTCAATTGATGTTGGTTCACACCATTACTGTAGGCATTCATAGAAAACACAGTATCTGGAAAAGGTTGGTGTGCGTTTTTATACGAATATTTTAAGTCCATGTGTTATCATTTTGACAGAAAACAAACAGGACAAAGATGGTATGCTAAAACTTCAAAATGACCATATTGCCGCTGTTAAACTTGCAAAATTATTTTCTTTAATAAATGAAATGTGACAAGTAATTTTTTTAAGGTGAGATTTTATTTTTTACATTTTAAAACAACTTAATTTTCAAACTGTTTGCTCAGCATTCTCTTATAAGGCAAACTGTGCAGACTTACCCAATGTAGCTATTTCTCCATCCTTAGGATAAATAGCTTTACAGCTACATCTTTATGTCTTTCTGCCACTCATAAAAAAATTTTCTTTTAATCTCTGTTTTATTTAGCAAAATTATCGGAAAATTCAGACAAGTTCATGCTACTTTATACATATTTACAAGATTGGATTCTAAACCATCAAACTGTATAGGGAAGAAAAAAAAAGAACAAAATAAAGTTTTTCAAACTTCAAGTTCAGAAGAAATAACCACAACTCATTTAAGTTTACAGCAGAAATTACAGAGAGTCTACTCAAACAGCTTTACCCATCTTTTCCTCATAGATTCCTAATGTTGTGATAAACCTGTTCATTTGGGGCCCCTTTTCAAACATTTCTGAAATACATCAAAGCTCATATAAATTAATATTTCACTGTTTTCTGCAGTTTCAATAGAAGAAGGCCCCAAATTCTCAACTGAAAAAGAAGCTTTAGTTTTAAAATTTTTCTTCCATGTTTCGGTAAATGATATCATTTTGCATCTAATCAATATTACATGGCACAGTAATGTATCTCCAGGATAGAACCAAATGCTAAAGCACTGGTAATTTTAATTAAATTAATTAAATTAAAGGCAAAACTTTACATAATATATAGAAAAACATCAAAGCTTTTGTACAAGAACTGAACAAATCCCTTATCTTTCATAAGACAACAACAATGCATGAATTGATACTTTGTGAAAAAAAGTGAAAAAAAAGGGCTATTTTTTGATCTCAACTGTAAACAAATAAGGTTAAATATATATGTAAATCAGCATAATAATTCAGAATTTCATCCATAACAAAACCTGGGAAATTTTGTCCAAATACTAGGTAAAATTTTCCACTCCAGTCAGGTTCTTCTTCATTCCATGCTTACTATCCTATCAAATTCTACACTGAACTTTGAGCCCAAATATTGTAAAAATACAGCTTGGCTAGAAGTCATAAGAACTTTTTTGAAAACTGCTACATTTGAAAGTGTTTAGGAGATTTTCAGATGAAAAGGAATTTAACCACTATAATGCAATGAATTAGGAGGATATTGCGTAATATCTGTGCCTTTTTATCTTACTTGAGAAATGAGGATAGGTCTGAGAAAAATTCCAATCTATTATGTATATCAAATACAGTAAACTTTCAAATGAATATGTGGTTTTTAAATTTTTTTCTTTTCCATCTGTAAGAACATTTAAGCCTGCCTGCTTCTTAATTATATAGAGTAATGAATCGAATGCCAGAGCAGGAGCTAGGTATTAGATTGCAATATTTTGAAATATGTCACAGAATTTGCTTATCTTAAAGCACATTTCTGCTGTAGAACTTGCTTCCTAAATCTCAGCTGCATTAGAAATTCATAAAATCTCCTATCTACTTAACATTCTGCTTCAGTTTATTTAAAAGGATGCTGCAATTTCTGAAACATTCACTTTTTTCATAAATCATGTAATTTAAACAAATAATTTACATCTGTAAATATACTACAGTAAAACATTTTGAGTAATTTTCTGGATATATAAATAATATTTGCTCAGTTCAAGTAAACAAAATGTTAGCTGTAGCATGAGATACAGAAATCTTGTTCTCAGTGGAGTAAAGTTTTCTCTGTTAAATTATCTCATTGTAAGTCACCTGCTCTCCTCATCATTCTCATTATTTCCTCCCTCTTACAATGCCATATTTGTCCCCTTAGTCTTTCTCCACCTACCACCACACGCAAAGGTCTGACAATGGCTGGACAGAAGGTTGAAGATTGTAGAGCCGTGTACTTAATGGTCAAGAGAAAAACCAAAGCTGATTTCAAACCTAAGCATTCCCTCAGTGGTACTTTTAACTTGGATGTATTGCACCTACCCAGCTGACAGTTTCGAGAAACTTAAAGAAGCTTAGTAGCTCCTTTGACATATCTATCCTTTTTGAAATATGACTGGACCAGATCCTGTAAAACTTTCTCATGAAAAAATTAGTAACAAGTGCCTCTTTTCCATGGATAAACAGCTGAATACTTGTTACAATGGAATTTATCTGAAAATAATTAATTATTTGCTATAGAACCAGTTTAATGGTGATTAAAATCATTATTAAAAGGAAGTCAGACAATACTAAACATTTTTATTGTTTAGGCTACCTGTATTGCTAAACACTACTTTAGAAGAAATTTTAAAAAATATTGTCAGAGACGTCATCTGAAGGGACAAATAGGAACTTTTTTTCTCCTGTTTGTGCCACTGATTGATGATAACAAGATTCCCAGTATAAGAATACCTCATTCCTATAACAGGTTTTGGATGGACTCCAAATAACATGTCTTTTTATGTAGTAAGATTTACACACAGATCCACGCACAAAGTCCTGGAATTCTTAAAATGATTTTACATGCTTTATGGGAGGTTTTTACATAGGCAATCGCCCACAGTGAACGAGTTGAGAGAGTTGATAAATGGTTTCACAGATTTAACACCTGGTTATAATTCATGTCTGGGAATTTAAGACTTTTAGGTTCATATTGCTAAATAAAGTACTTCCATATTTAGTGTGAAGAATTCACTTCCATATTTAGCATGTACTACGTTTTTATATGTAGTACCTATTCCTATTTTGGAATAGGTAAAAAAAAAAAATATTTATAACCAGGCCTGATGAGTTTGAATAAATATAAATTTTGACAATAAGAGGTATTTCTTCTCCCAAAAACTCTTCTAAATAACTTCTGCAGTGGACACATATCAATGAATTCAGATGAGTGTTAGGGAGACAGTAATTTCTGGGGTAAATTCTGGTATCTGATTTTATTTTTTTTTTTTTGCCAGATAGTAGCCCAAAATAAGATACAATTTTGTTGACCTGACATTTTCTAATAAAAGTAACTTACAGAAAACAAGCAAAGACTTAAAAAACAAATTAATAAAAATTACCTTTTTCCAAGTGTATCTCTTTTCTTAACGAAAACCAGAGCAACCTCAATTTTCACCTATCTCACATGTATGTACGTGTTTTAAGATACACAGGTTGGGATCTAGTAGGTTTTTTCCTAGAATTAAATTATTTGGGTTTTGCTATTACTAAGACTAGTACTCTCACCCAGCTACAGGACAGAAAGGTGTTTTTCATAATGTTACTTTGAAGTTTAAATTTAAAATCATAATTATCTCAACAGTATTTGCATTTTTTTACCAGATGTTTGCATTCATCTTATTTTACAGGAAATACTGTTTTCACTTAAGGGAGAGTGGGGGGAGAAAGAGAAAAAAGGCTGATAGTCTCAATCAAACCTACACTGCTGAAGATTTTTCTTAAGGAAAATCACTTTGCATGTATAATGCATTGATGGCTCTTTTGCTACCATTGATAGATCTTATTTGCCAGCATTTCTGCCCCTTTCCTATTTTTATTTTTTCAATAACTTTTATTTAACTTAAAGGGACCAGGAAATACATATGAAGAAAGTTTAACAACAAACAGCAAGTATCCTATGTCCCTGTTCAACACATGCTGCAAATGGTACTGGCACATCATAAAGCAAAACCAAGCACAGACAGTTTGAATATTTCCTGACGAAAGCGATATAGTTACTATATGGAAAAATGTTTTGAGGGATGATCTACTGCAGTAGAGGTGATGCTCAGGGGAGGATGTTCATCTGGACAGCCCATCACTTCTATTATCAGCCAGCTGATGGGAAAAGTTTTCCTTCTCTCTTTCTCTCCCTTGTGCTCTCTCTCCCTTTGCTTACAGCTCTATCTTTTGTTTTCGAAGTGCTGAAAACTAACTTTTAGAGCTGGAGTGGATATATGACATCAGCTATCAAACACTCTAATCTGTCTTTTGTAAACTGTTCTTAACATAATTTGTGAAACATTTCTCTTACAGGTCAATAGAGTTATAGAATATGCTGAGCTGGAAGAGCCCCATAAGGATTATTGAGGCCAACTTCTGGCTCCAAAAATCCCACCATATGCCTGAGACCATTGTCTTAACACTTCTTGAATTCTGTCAGGCTGGTGCTGTGACAACTTCCTTGGGAAACCTGTTCCAGTGCCCAAGCACCCTCTGTGTGAAAAACTTTTTTTCTAATATCCAGTCTAAACCTCCCCTGACTCAGCTTTACGCTGTTCCTCTGGGTTCTGTCACTGCTCACCAGGGAGAAGAGATCAGTGCCTGCTCTTCTTCTTCCCCTCATGAGGAAGTTGTAGACCACCATGAGGTCTCCCCTCAGTCTCCTCTTCTCCAGGATGAACAAACCAAGTGACCTCAGCCACTCCTCATACAGCTTCCTCTAGGCCCTTCATCATCTTCGTAAACTTCCTCTGGATGCTCTTTAATAGCTTAATATCTTCTTTACACCATAGCACAGGAACAAGACCAAGCCATTTCATTTACCTGGCAGTCCGGGCTAATATGACAGGGTTATGTTGTTGACAGAAATTATATCCCACATGTCACAGAATAATCCAACCACAAATATTCAATGACCATGACCACTATCAGAGCCAGAATCTCATTTATTCCTACAGTAATGTGTTAAGGTTTACTTGACTGGAACATTTTGCATACATCTTCATACCACAGTCTCTCTTCAGAAGTGAAGAAGATTGGTCCTTTACAATCCTCATCAATACCATGCATGCTTCATATTTTATCTATGAGGACCACTATTTTGATTGAAGGAGTGGTAGGAAAGAAAGGGGCAGCTCCCTGTATCACTCCAGGACATGAAAGAGTCAGAGAGATTTAGAGATAATAATTGCATGCAGAAATTCCCAGCCTTATAACTATCATAAGTTGTCACTTTATATTTGCAAAAATTAAGCTAAAAACAACCATGATTAACTCTCCCAGGAAATTCAGAAGAGATTTTTGTTAGCAGTTCTTATCTAAAGTAGTTTTTTAAAAGGCCAGCTCCCAGGAAATAAAGATATCAGTCTAAAAGTGTGAATAATTATTTTCTATTTATGACTAAATATTATGATATTTTCTTGCACGCCTCTGTTTTCATAAAACTAAGAAATGAGAAGGTTCCTGCACACAGTTTATTAAGATCAGCTGCACTTGACCATAAAGAAGATAACAAGCAGAGTGTTCTCTCCCATCTGCATGTGAAGTGCTTTATTAGGCTTAGATGAGAGACAAAAGAAAAAAAAAGATTGGGAATTTTCACATCATAATAGGAAAAATTGATGTACAAAAAACTTGGCACAATCAAAGCTGTCACACAGCAATTACTGATGTTAAGAAAGATTTATTATTCTTGAGTTTCACTTAGAAAAAAATACGTAATAGTAAATAAGACAAAGAATGTCCTTGAGCCTAAATGAAAAAAAAAAAATCAACTACTTCAAGTCAGATGTTTGTTACTAGCAACCATGAGAAATACAACATTGCAAATTATCACACTTGGCCTACCTCATTAAAAATAATAATGGAAATTCAAGTGTGAGAATTCAAAATTTCTAAATAAATATGACAGATTGAAAATAGGAATTCTAGTGTCTTATTCCATGCAAAAGAAAAAAGTGTGTTAGATAGAAGGGCACAGTCACAGACAGTATACATACCTCTAGCTGAGGGGAAAACAAAGACTGCCTCTTTTTACAGAGCCATTCAATAAAAATAAATCATGTAGAGAAGTCAATTCCTGGCCCTAAATATATGTTATTGAAAGAAAATACTGTCATGAATAGAGTATGTACATTAGTGTGATAATGGAAAACGAGAAATGGCACAATTTTGCTACCGGAAAATTTCTCAGTAATTTTGTAAATGTAGGACATTTATGTAAATTTTAAACAATGATGCTTTGCAGATTCACAGCACTATTTACAAAATATTGAACAAGATAATTCTATGTTTCCTTAGCTACAGCATGTCAGTTGTGGTTGGAGTACAATTAATACATTATTTCAAACTTGATGCATGTAATTTAATTTGCTTTCATTAGCAAAAAAAATCAAACAACCCCCAAAACAAACTCAAGCCAAACCCAAAGCAAAAGAGCATAAACAAATAAAAACTCCACCCTTCCCAAGCCCAGGCTTCTTTCCAGGAAGCTGTGACAGACCAGAACTATCATTAAACATTCTATTAGTAACCTGGGAAAACAACAAATCAAGCAATCAAACAAACAAACAAACAAAACAGCTTAATTTGTTTTCTTTCTAAGGGAAAATGAGCAAGCAAGGACAATGTCAACCACAAAAATTGTCTCAACCGTTTAGTCCTATGCTTAATTTAATCTTTTGTCTCTGCATTTGCACAAATGTTAGTCCACCAAAGATGTATTTGTTGTTTCTCCACATTGATATATGTTTATTTCACTCTTTCCCTATCAATACTTCCAGCTATATAGCTGCCATAAAGTGTTATAAAATCTTACAGAGAGGTTCTAAAATAGATTGATTATGCTTTAAGAGCTAGTTTCATCTAAATATACCTTGTCATCTTTAGTGAGATTTCCTTGGGTTTTTGCTGTTTTCATGACGTCTCTGACCTGTATTTTGGATATAGAGCCATATGACTATAGGATAATTCAACTGGGAAAATATGTAATGAAGTTTTTAGTCCACCTTGCTGCAAGAGAAATGCTGAAGTCAGAGCTGGTTAGTCCGATCTGCTCATGCTATGTCCAGTCAGGTCTTAAAAATCACCATTGCTTTAGAATATTTTACAGCAAATTGCTCCACCATTTTGCTATCCTATTGGGGATTTTCTCTTCATTGCACCCAAACCGAATGTTTTCTTTTCCAATATATATCCATTATTGCTTGTTCTTTCTCCACACACAGGTATGAAGAGCCTGGATCCACTTCCTTGCAGGCACTGGGCATCTGATATTCAGTTCTTCCCTACAGTCATGTCTTCTCCAGGGGGAACTGTCTCTGATCTGCCACACTCTTCTGACAAGACAAGTTAATTAACCCTAATACAAACCGTGTGATATCACCTAATAACCAGTGCCCATGAAGCCGAACCACCCAACTACCTGTTTTACTCCGCTAATCTCCACTCATCCAGAACATAATTAATGTCTCCATTTGGATAATGTTCTAATGTAGGTAAAAACTTCAGACCTGCCTGAAATACTAGAGGAACTTCTTTAAAATTATTTCAGACTTTTTTTCTTCTTTTTTTTTCTCTTTTACCAAATGTTCTATATTAATCATTCCATCAGAGGTTCTGTATTGCTACTTTTAAGAACTGAGTCCATATGATTGTGAAGGAACTGACAGGGTGAAAATGAAATGCAAATGCATAGGTCTATATAGGGCAAAGGATGACCTACTGAATGACTGATCTCCTTATCCATTAAGAGGTGATACTGATGAGAAATAGATCACTAAGCCACAAAAAAATTTCACTCCTTTTCCTCCTCAGCAAAACAGGAAAATGGGAAAAAAGTAGGATAATATCAAATAAATCTGAAATTTTCACAAAAGTCTAAATTTTGACTTATCCTTAATAAGAAATGGCATTTATCTACATGCAATAATCTTGTATAAATGTTAAAGAGTGATATCTAACCAAAGTTCTCCTTTATGAGGTTAATTTTTGTTAAGTTCCTTAACTACTAAACCCAAGATTAGTCTCAGTTTTAACGAATTATTAATTAAAAATATAGTAGAGGAAATACACATGGAGGAAACCAATTAAATTACTCAGTGTTCCAGTTAACAGTGATGATACTGTAGTTCTAGCTATTCTCTATCATGACTATAGCAGAAGCCAAATATTAAACTTTCTATGATGACAGAAAGAATTTATGTCTCTTTAAAGACACTCTCTTTGAAGAACTAAAGTAGGGTAGAAAACCTCATTTTTTAAAAAAATAATGTTTCTGTTAACATTTATGATTTTTATGTCTGAGATGTCTATTTATTTACCCAAATATCAAATGTAAGAAAATACATATATTCTGAAATGCTGAGTTATCATAACAAAAAATATTCTATATAAATCCTGACTTTACTCTTAAACTTTTAATGTGCTGTTTCTCCTAATATTATATTTTTTACTCTACTAAACTGTTGAATTTTTCTCTATATAATTGTTTGCCTATTTGTTTTCTCTGCAAAGTAAGTGTATTTACCCTTGGTAATATTTATTCATATTGGATTTCTGATATGTGATATTAATGACAATTCACTTATGGAAAGCATTAGAACACCAAAATAATAAATCTGACAAACTGAAAGTATTTTTCTAAGGTGTATTTGAGTACACACAATACCTATATTACTTAATTTCTGTTTTCTTTTAGTGAAATTTGATATTAGTAAAAGAAGAAAAGCACAGTAGAAACACTGTGAATAAATGAAGAAACTATTTTTAATAGAATTTATCTAATAACTTTTGGACCCTGTTTAATACTGCAATTATTGGAAAATATTAAATTAATTTAAAGGACCATTATTTTTAACAATTGCAACAAATTTTTAAAAATATATTATTAAATAGAGGAATGATACTTTAAATAATAACGATGGACACATAAAATTTACTTGTTGCACATTTTTCCAATCAAGCCAAAGTCCTTAAAATAGTGTGATAGAATACAGTGTTCTTTTGGCCTGCTACACAATCTCATTTATCATGTAAATAAGTTGACAGTAGGATCGAAAATATTTGTTTCTCATCACGTTCCAATATGATCATCATTTGCAAAAGCTATGAAAAACTGTAGCACACAAAATCACTATTCACTACAGAACAACTGATTTTTGAAATTAAATAAACTGTAAAATTCTGCACCGTAAATTACATGCACACAATAACTATTATCATTTATTTATTAGTGAAAGCTGTTGTCTCATCAGAAATGTGACCTCAAACTTCTATTTTGCCAAAGTGTGTTAAAGTCTCCTGAATACCCAAAGAGGAATCGATAATATTGCCTGGACCAAAAAGACTGAAACATGTCGAAGAATGTCCACCCTTTTGTTTTTGGTTTTGTTAAAAAAACCCCAAACAACTGAAATAAGACTAGACGACATTAACTGGAAGCATGAGAAGTGACAGATTTTTGAAAATATAAAAGGTACTTTACGTACCTTAAGGTTTTTTGCAGTCCCCCCAACTTATTCTATATGCATTAAACACAAAGAAATTGCTTCCCTGTCCTAACACAGTAATTTCTGTACAGTGCAATGATGCTGTTAAAAAGTACATAACACAGAACAAGCGATGGAGAACTACGTTTAATCTACAGAGTTAGAAAGTTTGTTTAAAAAATGGAATGAAATACAGAAGTAGCGGAGGTTAACTTTTCTATCACAAAAAAACACTGAATCTTTAAAGATTTTGATTATTCTGGAAGTTGTTCTTTATTCTGCATTGAAACCAGACCTCTTAGCTTGCAGTTCTTCCTCTCTTCCCTAATGGAGCTGCATTTCTATAATAAGAAATTATATCACCAAAGCTAATGTTTTCATATTTAGAGATTTCCTTCAAAAGTGCCTCATCCTGGCAACACTACTTTGTTAAATCTAACAAATGCACAGACAAATGCTCTGACTCCAGTCATAGTATTGCTGTTGAAGATAACTCACAGTTTTATGCAAGGAAAATATTAAACAATAAATCCTGTCAGGCTCTTTTCCTAAAATAAAAGGTAATTCTTTCTATCTCTCCTGCAATCACAGAATAAACAGCAACTAATCCTGTTGTCTAATTCTGAACAAAATGATCCTTCTTCCAGTTAATCCGCCATCTGATGAGTCACGTTTTATTTTCTGATTGTTAGATAGACAAATCTCCTACAAGAAGGAAATGTTTCTCACACCAAGGTGAAAAACACAGACATTTCAAGCCTACTTAGGATGCATATTGTCAGTTATCATGAATCACCTTCTGTTCTCTGTACATCCCTGTTCCCTCTTAAGAACAGTTCTTGTGGCAGAAAGCAGTGGTATGGCTTTTCCATTAAAGCTGGGGTATATCATAAAATTAGATTAATATGCTGCCACTAGTTTTACCACCTGTGGCACTATCAACTAAGAAAGCATTGCTAGTTTCGTGATATCAAGGCTTAATGTCAATGTTAGCCATTATGGCCTCTCTATCTTTTTAATCCAAAGAGGCATAATATTTTATAAACAAAAATATTGTGAAATTAACTTTATATGGGCAAACAATGCATTGAAAATTAATTCTAACTGCATGATTCAATAGGGCATCTACTGATTGCAATTGTCTAGAAACTGTAATTTAGCTTGGAAGGAAAGAATTGAGTAGAGCTATATTAACTGAATATCATCTAGATCTTCAAATCCCCCAAAACGTTCATAGATCCAACATAGTACCATTAAGGTCAATAAGGAAGAGCTTGAGCAATAACCTAACCGAAAGGAACCAGACATGTGAATCCAGATAACACCCAGAAATGTCAGCTAAATCCTTAACTTTGCATAGAATAGGCACCCTGTGTGCCCTACCCCAGATTCACAGTGTCTAACATCAGGTGTATAACACAGCATTTAAAATACAAATTGCCTGTTCATATACTGAGTACTCAGGTGAATTTCTGAAAGATAAACAAGGGAAGCTGGATTTCCTCTCTCATGTATGTTTTGTTTCTCTGCTGTCATCTTCTTCTTTCTTTTTAATTTGGTTTTAATAACCCTCCAGCTCAGCTAATGAGAGTATTCTCTGACATACTGCTGAGAACTGCTGACGAGAGAAGCAGCTAAAAGCAATGTTTTACACAGTTTGATTCTTCTAAAAGTTTGCTTGGTCTTTGCTAGGCTCATAGGAGGGAGACCGTGTGTGTGTGTGTGACAGTGGGCATCTCTGTGTGTACATACTTCTCTAACGAAAAATCTGCCAGTTAAATGTCATGACTAGCAAGAAGCACTACAGTTTAAGCTTTATGTTTCTTTTCTTTTTATCAACTTTTCTTCTTCTATTTTCTTTTGGAAAACTGGGCTACAGTAGCAACAATGGCTCCAAGCTGTCGTGCCGGCCTTTTTTTTTTCCTTCAAAAATAGTATTTTTTTGAATTTTTAATACATTTTAAAATAAAACCAGACATTAGATTACACTCTATATATAAAAAGATTACTAGAGTACACAATCGAAGGGAAAAAAAAATATACTGTTAATATTTAAACCATATTTAATATTAGATGTTGTTACCTCATGCTTGATTTCCACTCCTTTTTATAGTTCTGAGAGCAGTTTTCGAAGTAGTTACTGAGGAAAACAGGTGAAGCAGAAGCAGAAATCTTTGTCAAAACCATGAATATATAAAAAAATAATTTTGTTCAGTAAGATAACAGGACATAAGTACACATTCTGGTTCTGTAATCGTTTTCAGATGCTCCATTAATCTTGGTATAATGTTGTACTGAGACTATGAGTAGGATGCATCTCACAGATTGGACAGCATAGATATTTCCTTGACTATCTAGATGATTTTTTTTTTTCTTTTGGCATTTTTCTAGGTTTAACAAAATGTCTGTGCTATAAAATAATTACATGAAAGAAAAGATTAAGTTTGTTGGGTTTGGTGTTTTCTTTTGATTTTTTAATGTAGATAATGATCATATAAGAGGTGAACTTTGGGCTTTTGTAGACAGAATGCTTTTTTGAAGTTTGTCTCTCAGCTCACCATCCGTAAAAGAAGATAGTGTGTTTTTTTACCTCACATAAAAGCAGTTACACTGTCATCTGGTGTTCTTAGCTCCAAAAGGATAGAATGATATCTATAAGCAAATATGGTTTATTAAATATGTTTTATTGAAAAAAGCAAATTATCACATGTAAGTATAGGTTTACTCTTGGACAATAAATGCTGTTGGCTGTTTCTGATGTATTATTCTTGTAAGGATCAGCTTCTACAGAACTGCATATATTTTTAAACCACTCTCAGTAAGCTTGCAAAAGAAATAATCAAAATACACCTGCTGCAAAGACTTGCTGACATCTAAAAGTGCTGGGTAATATAAGCACTTTAAACTTTGTAGGTTTTTCAAAATTATCCTTTCTTAAAAAAATTGACTGTGTTTTAAGCTTAACAGTTCTTCAGAACATCCTTTCTTACAAAAACTGACTGCAAACTAATGTCTCATTCTACTCATAGGTCGTAGATAAATTTAAAAGCTAAGATCTTTCAAGGATCTCATAGAAACTTGACCCTACAATTTCTGAATAACAGCTAAATATTAAGTGCCAAGTCATTTATGGCTGTAATTGCATTGTCTGACACAGCACTACACAGACAAAACATTTTTAGCTTTGACATGCAGCTAAGTCCCAGATCAGAAAGACAAGTCATTACTAAAAAACTGGAGATCGAGGAGAGCTGCCTGATATCGAGGACCGTAGTTTGTAACGACCTTCCCTCACATTGCCTTGACTATACACAATGTAGAGTTAATCCTAAGTCCACATTGAGTCAAGATTGGGAGGAAGAAATCCCAGGGATATTGTAAAAGAATTAAGTTAGGATCAGTTCCAGACTTCTTGCCCATGAAGCACATTCAGCTTAGAGAAGAGGAGACTGAGGAGTTGTGTCAATGCTTTCCCCTGAAGTGTGAGGGAGAGGGAAGTGCTGATCTCTTCTCTCTGGATTCTAGTAATAGAATGTGAGGGAATGGCTTCAAGCTGCCAGGGGAAGTTCAGATTGGATATCAGGAAAAAGTTCTTCACTGGAAGGCCAAGCAGTGGAACAAGATCCCTGGGAAAATTGTCATGGCCCCGGGCCTTTTGGTGTTCATGAAGCATTTGAATAAGGCTCTTACATAGATAGTTTTACTTTTAGGTTGCCCTGCGTGGAGTCAGGAATTAAAGAACCTCCTGGATCCCTTCCAACTCAGGATATTAAATGATTCTGTGAGAAAGGGCTGTACAAGGCTTTCTAGAATTCATTGTTGCAACTGTCCTTGTCACAGAGCCTCATCTGACTCCAGAAGTGCCTAGATAGAGCTAGTGATGCTGCTGAATGTGCTACAAGGACCTTCTGATCATAATGCTATTCTTGACCTGCTGCTCCTAAACTGGTGGTAAAAGAAAACACGTACCTCAGTCTGGGCTTCAGAAACTGTGAGACAATCGAGCCCAGGATCTTAAGGGAGTCTTGGAAGGGAAGCAGAGGTGTTAGGATTCTGGACTTCAAAACAGAGGAATCCAGCTTATTTGGGGAATTTCTAGCTCCAATTAGGATTACTATCTGACAAGTCACCATAAAGAACAAGGCTGCCCAGGAAATCTGATGGCATTTTATTGATTTTTACTTTTTTTAAAATCTGAGGACACTGGACTTTTTTTGTTCTGGGGAAGAGGAGGCTAAGGGATGCCCTAGCAGCAGAGTCAATTGCTTGAATATTAGTTCCAAAGATGGCAGAATCAAGGTATTTCCAGTACTGGCAGACTACGTAACAGTGCAAAATGGCCAGTAATCTTATTTTGGGAGGAACTGATACTAGAAAAATTTGAGTTTAGAAGGGTAATCTAAGATTCATAAGGAAAAATCAAAATGTAATAAAGAAAAACATTTTTAGTATCAGTGTCTTTGATATAAACACCTATGTTTTACCCATAAAAACCTGAGGGATTTAATGAACATTGCCATTTTTAATCTTACTTGTATAAGGGAGCTTCCAAGAACCCTTTCTTCTCAGAAAGAAGGTCTGATTTGCTCCTGTGCAAAGCTGATGGATTTCTATAATAGCAAAAGCATGATTTTTACATGCAGTCCAGGTGGACAGATCTAAATGATACAATTGGTCAAGGCAGTTGTGTCTCAGTGCTTTAAAAAGAACACATTACCCAATGTACCATGCAAGAGAGTCAGTCATCCATGGATACAGCATATAATGTATCTCTGGTTCAGGTTATAGTCAAAGTCTGTATTTATAAACCAGAGGGTTTTTTTATTGTAACTACCCTCATCTTCCCAGATGCTTAGTCAAAACAAATGTAAAAAACTGCAAAGGACTGAGATTCATATAATCAAAGAGATATTGTCGTGAAGAAGAGGTGATATGTGGTACCTATATGTCTCACTTACCCTGCATTAAAAACGCAGTATTTAGTGAACTAAATAGCAATAAAATCCATGATTTCAGTACAGTTAATATTTCTGTATGCGATTTTAACCAGCCTCTGTAAACTTCAATATTTTTAAGAAATATCTGTACCAATTGCTATATTTGTATAGATCATGGGTTTATGTGTTCCTTTGCTAAAGACTCTCTGAGGCATGATTCTACTAGCAGGTGTTATATTTGAACAAGGAACTTCAATGTCACATTTGAACACATGATAAGGTCAAACATGAATTATACGGCTTTAGTACATTTTTTCTCTTTCTCTCTGTAGATCATGTATATGATGGCTGGAAGTACCACAACCTCTGTTACAACCATTAAAATGGGAAGTTGTTTGGGTTTTATTTCTTTGTTTCTTTGCTTTTTTGCTTTTTGTTTTGTTTTTTGGTGGTTTTTTTGTTTGAGTTTTTTGTTTGATTGGTTGGTTTTTGTTTTGTTTTGTTTTGTTTTTTTGGTTAAAAAGATCACACAACTCCCTTATTAAGGAAAAGATTTTATCCAGAATTACTAATAAGACCAAAATAATTTCTTGCAAGCAAACCTGCAAGAGCCAACAAAAGCACAAGCCATCACTCTTCAGGATGAAGAAACTGCCAATCATCTGATATTGGTATCTTACACGTGTGAAACATTTCTTGTAGTAAGACCTGGTGTCTGTAAGCAGCAAAAGTTGTGTCTAAACTGAGTTTGTGAATTACAAGGTCTCAGTCTTCAACTCTTCAAATAAATATTATTTATTTTATTTATGTAATCTGTAACAAAATTCCACTCCAAGACACTATAAAGAAGAAATGAGGGAGTATTGATAAGTGCTTGGGTGTTAGTTTTGAAAAGAGAATAAGCCGAGAGTCATGAGATCCTGGGAGTCTTCCAGGGTTCTCAGGACTCCTCAGCCACCTTTGACACCAAAATTTACTGAGAGATGCAATCCACAACTTTCTACAAGGAGTTATGATTGATATGGTCCTCTAACTGATTTCACAGGTCATTGGCAGCCCCAAATCCCTACCTTTCAGTGTGAGAAGGTTTTCCTTGCTCAAATGATGTTTCTTTAGGGAGACTCGTACACATTTAAAAAGCTGTCATAAATCCTTCCTCTTTTACTACTTCTCATAAGGATTCTTGTCTCACATAAAGCAGATTATTGTCTGCAGGAAGGCAGCTGTCACTTGCTCCCACATGATGCTGAGCTCTGTAGCAGCTGATCTCCTGCTGAGCTTGGACGTTATGCTTGTTTTTGCCCTAACTTTGCACTCTGAAGATGCCCAGACATGCTGTATTTGCCCAGCTTACTCTAACTACTCTACTTTTACTTATCTGGTGAGCATTCAGGTCTGTGAAGAACGGGAAGAAATATGTGTTATTACAAATATTGTAATAGAATATATTTATATTCTATTCTATTATTCTATAAATATTATTATTTTAACCTTTTTTTAAAAAAAAATTAGAGGAATTATTTCATATTCTTTCTTGCAGGATATGACCAGAGAATAAAAATGTCAGATTTTATCAGGGTCTTATACTGTGTAAGAATACTGCAAATAATAATCATTGCATTGAACCTGCAGCTTAGTTCAGACTTTATTTTCTGGAGAGTCATGTATGAAAGTGTCAGGGAATTGCTATGACAAATGGCATTCTCTCAAAAAGTAGAACTTTTGCAGACTACTCATTACAAAATGCAGTATTTGATCTGAAAGACTGTAAGGCTTCACAAGCGTTGTTTAGGAATAAGATAAGTAAGTTGTTGTTGAAGGTTTACGTAAGAAATATTCTCTTAATGAGACACAGTGCTTATTTTGGGTCAAGTTCCAAATGAACTGCTAAATTAATCTCTCTTCTTTTTTTTGGTTTTTTTTGGTTTTTTTTGGGTTTGTTTGTTTTTTCTTTTTGTTTGTTTTTTTGTTTTGCTACTGCAATAAAATTTGCGTTTGCTAAACCAGACCAGTATTTGACCAGTTCAAGGAAGGGATAGACAGAGGAAAATGTCATCCTTCCACATTTCTATTACAGGCAAATATAGTGCATGATGAATTCACACTTCCCTTTATCAATCAATCCTTGCAAACCAATTTGCTTACATTCTGAAGTGAGCTGCATTTACAAGGGGGGATCAATTCTTAAGAGGATTATGTGTCAAAATAAGATGTAGTTTAGTAACAAACAGCTCTGCAGAAGCAGCTCAGGATAATAAGTAGCTGAGCAGTCTATTGTATAGCTCTTTTTTTTGTATACCTGTCTTTTTCGCTCTGTGTTCTACTTAACATTTTAATAAAATTAACTGTAATCGCCTCCACTTTATACAATATATGAAGTTGTTTGCTGAAGAGTTCTTTTTTTCCATAACACAAAAGTTTACATATTATAAGGACTTTACTTTTTGGTAGTAAATATGTTTGCATTTAGAATAATTTGGGGAGTTTTTCAAATACATTAAATAACTAAGCCAATAAAAGCAGGCAATACAATAATGTATAACAAGAAATTATAATATTAAAATACAACTGCTATATTCAAGAGAGAGTAACAGATTATGTTCTTTTATTAGGCCTTCCCTCATTTCCATCTTGCAGTCACTGGGAATTTTTCTAATGACTGCTAAAGAAATTAGATGAGTCCCATAATGAACAAAGAACAGAGATATATGAGAAAATATGATTACATATTTTCTAATATATCTAGTAGTTTCATTTCTTCTAAAAAAGACATTGCAATACCAGCAGTCAAAAAAACCCCAAACAACTATGGCTTGGTCAATGGTCTATACACAGAACCAAAAGCCTGGATTCATACAAGGTTTTCATTTATTTAAAGTTTGTATATGTAAGATTGCCTGTAGAAAATGTGTCACACAATCATAACCTAAATTTTGTTATGAAATTCACCTTTTTATATTACTTTGATTATAGTAATTATAAAATGAAGTAATTCTTCATGAAAGCAGTCTATTTTCTTATTGTTTAGCCTATTCTACTTCTGTATTGTTTCACTTGTAGATCTACTGATTAATGCATCTTTTCTGAATATTGATCTGAATTTCTGGATTGTTAGTCTCATATATTTTTGTCAATGTTTCTGAAAAGTCTTGTTTATCCTTCTGACTAGAATTTTTATCTGCCTGTACTTGATATTGCACTCCTTGGTTGTTTATTTGTGAAGCTTAATAAAACATCTTTTAAGATAAAATTGAGCCTAATAAACATAATTACATCAATGAAAACTACTTTTCAAAATTTAGCCAAACTCTACATTAATACAATATGCCTTTAGTTCCAAACAATCATTAGTTTTATAAACTTATACAGTAACATAAACTATATATCTGTCCCTTTAATTTGCATTATAAAACTATCAGGATGCAATGATTAAAGGTTAGATTCAGTTGACGAAATGTAAAGAATTTCACCTTGACTAGACAACAGATTTTCCCCGCATTGTCAGTCGAAGAAGCAGGCATCTCTAGAACACCTCAATAGAAAGTTAAATGTGTCAAATTTCAGACAAACAAATTCTGTCTATTGTGCATATTATGTAATACCTTGCTGATACATAAACATTTGCATGATCAACACCTAAAACTGAAATGAAATAAATAGCACATAATTACCTGATCTTAAATGTTACAGAAACAAAAAAATAAAATGGCTGCTTATGAACACAAAACCTTCAAATTTTAGTTTATTTTTCCATCATGATTCTAATATTGAGATCTTAGCTTTTTAACTGTTTCTTACTAGTCATGCAGCTTAAGATTCCTCTATACATCTCTGTCCAATAAGATGCTTTTTCACTGGCTGAGAGCTCCGAAGACAACCCTGGAGGGCATTGTGCTTATTCTTGTCCAGTTATTCAGGCTCCCTGGCAAACTGATAAGTATAAGGATGACTGTAGATGGTGATGTATACTAAGACCTTCCGCTACTGGTGGATTTGCTGCTCTGACTGTCCCCTTGACAAGTCTTTTTAAATGAGTATCAATTTACTAAAAACAATAGGGTTTTAGCTATTTAGAAAGTAATAAAGGATAACATTATGCCAGTCTCCTGAGAGCAATCAACTGATTTGTGCCCCTGCCCTCACCCTTTCTCATAGCAGCCTGTGCGTAGTATCTTTCTCTGAAGAGCAGCTTAGAAATGTCATAAAACTTGGGATTTACTTCTAGTTAAATTAAGGAAACCACAACTGAAAGTAATTTTTTGTATATCAGTGACTCGTTTCACCGTGTTTATAATTAAGATATCAACTCCTCAGAAAAATGTCCCTCTAAAGGGTTCATCAGAGTGATATTCCGTTCCAGAGAGAAGCCAGCAATTAGACTGCCAGAAATAAGAGGAGAATTCATGTGAATTAGCATTAAACTAGAATATTAGGCTTGACTTAAAGGAGAAATTCATGAGCTCTGAGGTAGTAGTACATTATAATATCACTGGAAATGGCAGCTTCGCAATACACCATGTCTGTCCGTAAATCATTACGGCCTACCTGCCATAGGACACCTGCTATCAGCATTAGAAATCAACAGATGTTTGTGCTGCATCTCAGTGGTTTCTGCAAGATAATGTAAAAATAAAAGCAATGCCATCATTTATCAGAATGAACCTAGAAACCTCATGTCTAAATTAAGCGTTTCTTCCACATGAGGAATGCAGTTTCTATGAAGACATTATAATGCAGGAAAGTAGATCATGCAGGTTCCTTTAATGGGCTGAATTGTGAACAGTTTCAAAATTCAAGGCATAAAGTTCAAGGTAACTTTCAGTACTTTGAAAGTAAAAGAGCTGCCTCAGTCCTAATGAACTCAAAGTGCATACACTTGGGAAATGAATCCAGAAAATTTAGCAGCATATAAGCATCCTGGCTTATTAAGCATTTTTCATTTTGCTAGTCCATGAATGATTGTGATTCAGTGAATTCAGTCAGTGGCTGAATCATCAGTTTAGCTACTAAAAGTTGATGAAGATCTTGATCTTGATGAGAGAACTGATGTATTGCTCCTTAGTTTCTCTGGAAACAGAAGCCATAAAAGTGACCTCCTTTAGCTGTGGGGTAGTTGGCTGTGCTGTTGCTAAGGCAGTCACAGATATGACAGAATATTATATTGATGCAAAGAAGGAGAAATTACTCAGTCAAATATATCTGAGTTAAAATCCCTGTGCTGCCTTAATGGTTAACATAATAAATGAGATGGTATATTTTCAGGACATAATTAATCTTGCCTTAATGTAGATGTCTAAAATGTTTCAGATTAATTTTGCCTGATAAGTGTCCATTTCTCCCTTCTTAATCTGAAATAAAATTAGGAAGACAACATTGTGTGCAACATTGGTGCCTAAGGATATGTAACTGATCTCTAATACTAATTATAAATCTCCCAATGTCATATTGTTTTGTTTCTGTCCTCTTATAAAAAAACTTTCTATGAAGATGCCTCAATAAAAGAGAAATAATTTACCTATCCTTGAGAAGAAACACTAGTTTTTTCCACTTTGGATTATGTTTTTACATTATGAAAGATCTGATTTTTTAAAAAAATTATTATTTTGGTTTTGCTGTTAGAGATTTTAATATGCCAATAATAGTTCAACTGATTGACATTTTTCCAAAACAACAGTTCTCAGTAATTTCTAAAAAATATGTGGCTTTCCAGCCATGTACAACTTTCAAATTTCATATTCACACCAGAGAAAGAAGAAACCTACTTTACGTCCAACTAAGATTACAGTAGTACATGACATTAGTCTAAAATACATTTTCTAGAACTAATGGCAAAGTCTAAGCACATACTCAAATTGAAAGCTTAGAACTTCTCTTAACAAAATTGTTTTAAAAGCAATGCTGTAGGCACAACTTGTCTAGTTACATCTTCCAATAAGAGATGAGAAGACACAGATGCCTAATGGATCTCTGTCTTTTCACCAAGAAACAGTGGGTTAACGTAATCCAAACATCAGAATCATGGAATCGTTAGGGTTGGAAAAGAGCTCTAAGATCATTGATTTCAACCATTAACCCAGCACCATCATGTTCTTCACTAAACCATATCCTCAAGTGCCACATCCACACAAACTTTGCACACTTCTAGGGATGGTGATTCCACTACTTCCTCGGTAAGCCTGCTATAATGCCTGACCACTCTACCAGTGAAGAATTTTATCCTAATATCCCATCTAAACCTCTGCTGGCACAACTTGAGGCCATTACTTCTTGTCCTATCACCTATTACTTGAGAAGACATCAATCCCAACCTTGTTACAACCCTCTTTCAGTTACTTATAGAGAGCTATAAGATCCCCACTGACCCTCCTTTCTCCAGACTAAGCAACCCCAGCTCCCTCAGACGCTCCTCCTCAGACCTGTGCACCAGACCCTTCACCAGCTCCGTTGCCCTTGTCTGGACACACTCCAGCACCTCAATGTCTTTCTTGCAGAGAGGAGCCCAGAACTGAACATAGGATTTGAGGCGCAGCCTCACCAGTGTCAAGTAGAAGGGGACAATCACTGTCCTGGTCGTGCTGGCCACAGTATTACTGATACAGGCCAGGATGCCACTGGCCTTCTTGGCCACCTTGGGCCCACTGCCGGCTCATGTTCAGCCAGCTGTCAACCATCACACCCAGGTTCTTTTCTGCCAGCTTTTCAGCCACTCTTTCCCAAGCCTGTAGTGCTTCATGGGATCATTGCAACCCAAGGGTAGGACCCAGCACTTCACTTTGTTGTACCTATATATTTTCTTTTGTACAAAAAATCAGTTTGGTCGTCTATATTTCGTTTATGGAAATTTTTACTTCAAAAACAGGAATCCTATTGTCACTCTTCTGAATTTTTAAAATATTTATGCAATTGGTATGAGGGTTCTCCAAGTTGAAAATATGTTACTAAGCAAATATAACTACCCATGATCAGAATAAAAATAGCAAAGATTTGGTATCACACTAGTTTTACACTCTATGTGTTTCTAAAACTATGTTGGGTAAATAAATAAATTAAATTTTTTGAATAGAAATAAATATGTTGAATAAATGAAAAGGTTCTTATTTTCAGGCCAACTGCTGAATGAAGTCACCGTATGAAACCACATGAGACAAAGGACATTGTATTATACACACTATTACCATGCTGAGTTTGCCTTCAGAATGAAGTTTCCTTACAGATTCAGCTTTAAGACTAGATTTATATTCATTCTCTTCGGAGGAATATTGCAAGCAAACTTAACTGGGGAGTGATTTCTAAGATAATTTATGGGATTTTTAAGAAGTCTGGTTTCCCATACTTATACACAAATTGGATTAAATTATTAATGACACCAGACGTAACTATCAAACATAAACACTGGCATCAGCTGCTAAAGCCTGGCAGTGCTGGGATTTTTTTCAGATGTTTAGCAAAGCAATGTGCCTGAGATTGAATACTGAACAAGTGTGTTTAAAATGAAATTTTTTTAGATTAAATGCTGATCAAGATTATTCAATTAAAGAACAATAGAAATTGGAATGATTCTGTAAAGCTTCATTATATCTTAAGTAATGCTGACTAAAAAAAAAAAAACCTATTGCTTTTGATCCTATATTCATTAGTAGTGGACATTTATCTCATTCATGGCCTTTTTTTTACTTGACTTGGGACAGGATCATGTAACATTTGAACACAATAATGAATTTTAAAAAAAATAAAAGCTAGCTATCCTGCTACATGCTTTAAGTGTTAAAACCTATTTTCATCCTTAAATGCCTCAACAAATATAGTATAATGGCTCTCTGAGTAAAGACATACAGAGCTAAGCTACCTGCGCAACCCAGGCTTCAGTAATTGTTGAGCAGTTTCTCAGAGAAAATAGATACTGAGAGCAGTTTCTCACGAGAGCTGCTCATTGGAATGTGTACAATCTAGGCCTCAGCAACCTTGATTATCTTTAATAAGCAAGAAAGAAGAAACAAAGTCACTGTTAGGAAAGTAATAACATAGGAAAACAGGATGGGAAAACAGAAGCATGTAACCACAAGAAAAGAATTAAGAAAAGCATGATTGTTTAGATATAGCCAATCCGTATTAACTATTATATGCATGATAATAGCTACTATCCAATCATAAGTTGTTAAGTGACTCGTGAACAAGCTGACTAATGTATATAACCAGGTCTATAATAATCAATAAACGGACTTCCACCAATAACTCTATGAGTTTGTGCGGTTAATCCCGGCAACTCTCCACAAACAAAAATTGTGTTTTTAATCAAAAATTCATTAATAATCTCATAGAATATTCTTAAAAATTCACATCTGGCTTTATTAGACTTAACTCTATTTACTGTAACAAATTATTATTTATTGAATTCCCACAGTATAATTACCTGTATCTGGTTACATATATTCCTGTATTGTGGACTTATATGAGGTTCCATTTTTAAAGCTGGATGAAATCAAAATGTCTCCAGCACAAGACTTGCAACATTTAACTCTGGTTTTGCCCTACATCTTTTATTTCCACATTCTCTGTTGAGAGATTTGAACACTCATAGATATGATTCATTCTAATATATTAATTTTAAATGGACTTGTTTAGTATTAAACTCTTCTGGAAAACATAGACTTTCTTGCAGAAGTTTGGTTTACATTATTTGAATTAATATCATATATCCTTAGACATTTGCATTCTAGATATTTCCCTCTAAGCTTAGTATATGGACTCCAAAACCAGTGGTAAGAAATAAATACTTCAGGACATAACACTCCATGCATTTTTAACTTCTACTTAAGAGGATACAAATGATCACTTAGACTTAGCTGTTTCTCTCCGTTGACTGTAGAAGGAATATATGCAAATAGGGGTGGCAGAGGTGTCTGCACTGCAGAGATTTGCATTCAACCAGATGGACCATCACCAGCCCTCCGTCCTTCTTTGTCTCTTTGGATTTCACCAGATTCTGTTATGTATTTTTTCTTATGGTATGTTATATTTCTATAATCCTGAGGAGACAGGTTACTCAGAGAAAAGGGAGACCAAGGAATCATAGGACATGTAGCAAACATACCTTTTCATTGGAAATTTGGAAAGCTTCCTTCTTGATACTTTATTCACTTCTTCTTTCCAGTAAGTGGCAAATTCAAATGAAGGATGAAAAGGATTATACCAAAAAACCAGCTCTTAATAATCTCCCAGGACCCAGTTGAGTGAAGAGTTTTTCATTGTCCTGTGTAAAAATTGCGAGGTTTTAAATCACAATATTAAAAATACTGTGCTAAAGCCCTGTAATAATTCTCCTGAGATATAGCCTTTGGGAGAGTACAGCTGTAAACTTTGCTGCTCCAGAAAGTCGGATCAGTTGGTTGTCACTCTCTGTCTGTTCTTTGCAAACAGTTGGAATTTTTCTCCCAAGGCTTATAATACCACTTTTTATCTCCCAGAACTGATCTCAAACCTCGAATAAATTTTAAAAATACTGTAAATTAAATACTAAAGATCACAGTTTTAATGCATTGATTTTCATGTAGGATCTCTGGAGACACTCTACAGACTATTAAGGAATTATACAGAGACTCTTTTGCTTCCCTCCTTTATAGCCCCAGGCCTATTTTATTTTTTTTTTACATGGTGAAATTTCTTTAAATATTTTTATTACACACAAGCATAACCCACGTTATCAAGCAGAAACAATTTTTTTATAACTCAGATGAACGAATAACAAACATCTCCCTCATGCTATTTCTACATCTCCCAGAAAATCATGAGGAATGCACTGCCAGTGCATTCAATTCTTACCATGCACATGAGGATTCTGATGCTACAACATCAGTGTGATCATTACAAATAATCTTAAATCTAAAAGTTCCAAACACCAACTTTAACTCCTTAGCTTAAAGGAGGCAAATAGATCAATAAATAAATAAATAAATAAATATTAGGACATAGCTTTTTGTTTCAAGTACATAATTTATCAAAACATAATGTCATGCTGGTTTTAGATATAAAACTATTATCTTCAACTGCATATTAGTAAGAAATTAAATCATTCCTCTCTCTAGAAGTCAAATTAAGGCCTGTGCCCCCATAAAAGCATTAAACCAGAAAATTCTAACATTAACTGTTCATAGGATTTTTTTGTTTTTTGAAAAACAATAATTTGCTGTAATCTAATTAGTGTATTTCGAAAATTTGCTAAATGAGTTACACATATCCTCCTTACGTGTAATTCTGATGCAGTAGGGTAACTCAGGATGTCTAAGTTAGAAAGAGCATGGTTTTCAAAAACAGTTTGCAAAGTGCATTGC
Organism: Callaeas wilsoni; assembly: GCA_013398955.1. Taxonomy (NCBI): domain Eukaryota; kingdom Metazoa; phylum Chordata; class Aves; order Passeriformes; family Callaeidae; genus Callaeas; species Callaeas wilsoni. Next base: position 242,664 of record VWPU01000469.1, read on the forward strand.
TCTAGAGAGAGCAGTGGGGACCCTCACTACACAATGCTCTATTTGAGAGCAGAATGAGGAATTCTTTGAAAAAACGGTCATGAAACTGAGTTACCCTTCCACATAAGCTGCCAAACAGTGCTTTGAAGGTTTCACCAAAACTGACGAGTTTTACGAAACATTTTGCTTTGGGTAAATTGTTTGCTTTTTGAGGTGGGGTTTCATGGGGTTTTTTGTTTGTTTCTATGGGTTTTTGATGTTTTGGTTTTGGTTTTAGTTTTCTCTGGTGCCTTAAATATCATAACAAATCTTTTTAATGATCCTGAGATGATTAGATGTATTAGAGGTATTTGTAAGACTGTCTGGGCACTCTGGTTATGGGAAAGCTTTCCTCTGCTCTGACTAATTCACCAGCACAGTTCCCATTTCCCATTAGACATGCAGAAAACATCTCTAGCTAATTATGCTTCTCCTTCATACCTATATTGTGTACATAACAGGGGACCTATATTGTGTTGAGATACAAGTAGGGACTCCTGATTAGATGAATAAGCTACCAGACAGTTACTGTTAAACTCCTATACCCGATACTCTTGAATCAATAATCTACAGCAGAGGGGTAGAGATGGAAGTAACCCGGTAACCTTGGTTTGGGTAAAAGAATAATAACTTGGACCTGTAATAGAGATACTTCATCTTGTTCAGAAATCTTTCAAGAAAAGTATATTTTTGATCAGTATTTTGTAAAGTGTCATCTGGACATAGACTCATTTTTTCTTTGGGTAACCCTGAATATTGAAAACAAGAGTGCTGTAACTGAGATATTACATAGGATCTTCACTGAGGATATAACCTGGCCTACTTTTTTTTTTTTTTTTTTTTTTTTTTTTTTTTTTTTTTTTTTTTTTTTTTTTTTTTTTTTTTTTTTTTTTATTTTTTGGTTTTTTTTTTTTTTTTTTTTTTTTTTTTTTTGGCTAAAATCAAACACTTTTCTTCATTCAATTATGTATTAGAATATACTAGATGGTGTTCTCCTCATTTTTTGTTTGCGTTGTTGTACCTCAAATTCTCCTGCTTACAAGTACTTGTACCATAAACATTTTTATTTAGTAGCATACTTAATGTGTACTCTGTTATGACTGACTTCCATTTTGCTTTGGATCTCTTACATTTCAACTCAAGTCTAATATTAAAATCAAAGTGGTCCTTGGAAATCGTACACAAAGAGGCAATAGCTTCTTCTGTGTAGAAAACATATAAAATATTATCATTCACTATAAAATATTTCATGTTTTTTCATATATATTCCTTGGCACATGTGTTTATTTTTTAAAAAGCACAATTTATCACCTTGAAAGAAAGTTTTACTGTAGCTGCTGTATCAGGCAGTTATTTAATATGTAAAAGTTATCTTACAGGATCTTGCTCTCTGATGACAGTATCTTGTAAAGCATATTCAGCATGCATTTAATAACTTAATGTGGGTTTGGAGTTGGTTTTTTTGGTTTTTTTGTTTTTTTTTTTTACTCTTTCTTATCAGGCACATATAAATTCATTATTTTCTACAGCATTTACTTCTTGAAGGTAAACTTCTCATTTCTCTCTGGAGATAAAGACATTTCACAGTAGTTAGATGAAATAGCAATACAACCAAATTAATTTTACATGCCTTTGGATTAATTTAATTTGATTTTCTTTTATTTCTTGACGGATGTACATTTGACCCAACAGTTTATGACACACACGAAAAGGCACCAAGCCTAGAAGACCTTCTGAGGTGTGAAAAAATTGCTGGTACGTCTGTGGGTACAATGTTGTGTTGAGTCATGTGCATCGATGCAGACACCATAGTGTCTGCAATTCCATAACTCAACATATCGTACACTTTGGGTTCACTTGCTTGTTCATGGAGTTAAGGACTGCAGCCTTTGTTTTCGTGTCTATTATTCTGCATCCTTTCTTTCCCTTTCCATTTTCTTCCCTCTTCTCTTATTTGAAATCCTGACCTTTTTCTATTTTTTAATTCCTCCAGAGAGTACTATTAAATATTTTCCTACATCATAAAGTAGCATGAACAGTTCCCTGTAAAGTAATTTTCTTGAATATTACCATTTCAAACACACTTGAAAAGGCTTTAGTGCTCCCCATTTTTTATGGAATTAAAATTATGAGTGAGATTTTGGTACTCTCTTTCTCCATCCCCAATCTGGATGTGCTCCAGGTTTTGCTTTTAAGTCTGACACTGTGTTTGAGCGACTACACTGTCTGCTGTCTTTCTTTGTGCCCTATGTTTTCTTCTTGCAATATGAGAACAATGATGCAGATTTTATCTAGAAATTGCTCATTGCCCTTCAGTGGTCACAGTCACAGACATGTGAGCATTATAAATAGACTTCAAGCCTGCACAGTTATTTCCTTCTTTTCTTTGCCAAACAATACCACATATTAATGTAATTACCTTCAATCTGACTACCTTAATAACTGTTATTGCTCAGCAATGTTAAATGTCATGGCCATTTAAATCTTTCTTGAAGTTAAAAAATGAAAATCTGTTCTATCGTGCTGTCTTGTGTTTGAGCTTTTAACCATGTTACTTTTTTATTTTTGCAAGCTTTTACCACTAATATAGAGCTGCAACCGTGGACAATTCTAGAATCCAAATGGCTACAGATTTTATGTTTACTATAAATATCGTGATCTGCACATTACTATTTCCTAATGGGTAGATAACAGCTCCATCCATTCATGCTGAAATGTCAGAGAGAATTGCATTATTCAGAATTTTATTTCCTTTATTTTGTCAGGGGGAGGGAGAAAATCCCATTTTCTATTTAATTAGAGAGAAGCTCTACTGCCATTGACAAGGAGACTGACAGTTTTGTTGCATCCTTTAGAAGTTATGATACTGAAATAGACATGACCTTGGGGCATTTGTTTTGTTTTCATGATGTATGTTAAGGAAACAAGAGAGATCTCGAAAGAAGGAGGAAAGGTAAAACAGGATATATGACAACAGCCATTAGGGTAAATTGATAAGAAAAGATACAAAGCTACAGAGACCATATCTGTTTTAGTAGGAAAAATGCTCTTTGTCTTTGCAGGATGGGTAAAATAGATATCTTCTTGGTGAAAACCTTTAATTTAAAACAAATTTCCCAGGTAGTCAAGTGCTCAAAATTAAAGAAGGATGCACATGATAACTGTAACTAGCATAGTAAACACAGTGGTATTACTATGCTACAAACACAAATTGGTTGGAAATTAATTTTTAATTTTAATTTCTTTTTAAAATGAAGGGAAGTAAATGAAAGAAAATTCCTTAGAGAACAACTATTTTACCTGTGTCTAATTCAACACAGGGGATAAAACATATGAAGGGTCTGAGCCTGTATCAACTGTCCTGAGTTTCCTTGGTCCAATTCTATTGGTGCTTCAGAATTTTGGTGGAGTTTTTATATCAGTGGAGAAAGAGCGTAGCAAGACAGTACCATGAACTTCCTTACTCTTGAGATATATCTTTTCACAGTGAAGACATAAAGCTACAATGCCTGGGAATGATAGATACATGTCAGAAGAGAATTTGCTGAAGACAGGAAATCCTTTGCCAGAAATTTTCAGATGGGTTATGGTTCATTTGTAGTGGCTGAGTGGCACAATGGGATCATAGCTGTATTTGAGAATCTGGCACAATATTTCCCTGAGGTGCTTCCCTTTCTGAAGTAGCTGAACTGCTATGCATTTTATATATTTCATGATCCATTATAGCTGATGAAAACAAAACAAAAATACATGGAATGATGTTTTGTCTATTTATAGATCTCTACAAACATCATTTATAATTACTGTACATATGAATTATTTTTACAAAATTTTCTGATACTTCCTAGCTGCATTTTATGTAAACTATTTTTTCTATAAATAGTTCTTTCAGTTCACACCATCTAGCTATAAATGCACAAGTTTTTGAAGCCACAGTCCTAATCTATAGATAAGAGGCAAATCTCTGGCATTATATCAATCATATTTCTGGAAAGATAGTTTCACACTCCCCCCTCCACCCCCTGCCTTAAGGATTGGTGTATATTTATGCTAGTGGTTAACAAGATTGTAATGTTGCTCTTTCCTATTTTGAATATGGATTTACAGTGCTTGTTTGCCACTTCAACACACCAGCATGTGTTGCAGAAATTCTCTATGGTGCACATTTTTCTTGGGTTATTAACATCGATTCTCACAAAGAAACAGAGAGGAGAAGAGAAAAAAAAAAAAAGGAAAAACAAACAATTTACAAAGAACAGATTAACTATATGAAAAAACCTTTCATTTTTATTTCCTCCTCAGGCTGGTTCATAGACTGCTGCAATGTATTTCTCAGAAAAGTACATATAGCTACCTAATTTACAGATTTCCAAGCTGGAAAAAAGGCTTAATCAATTTAGAGGAAAAAAAGCAAAACCCTATTTTTTCCATTCATTAGAGAGGTGTGATAATGATTAATACTTTGTAAGACTATCTCAATATAATATATTCATATTTGTAAGACCATCTGAATATATTCATATTCCTTCAGGTACACATGAAATGGCTGCAAAGATGTGAAAAGCTTATTTTACAGCAAAGTAAAGCATCTTACGAAGTGTTTTGGCTATTAAAAAGTGAAGCAATCACAGTAATACTTTTATTTATTCCTATTTGGAACTTTCTGTTTGCATTTCTAACAGCTATCTTCCCTAAAGTAGAGATTTGGGCTTAGTTTATGGCAGCAAAGGGGAAAAAGCTGCCAGAAGTGATTTTAATCCATTGAAAGAAGATTTATAAAATGATGGAAACACAAATTACAGATGCCTTTTGCCAAATATGACTTTCTTCTCATAATTAAATCCTAACACACAGTTGGCCTTCTGTTATTTACTAAATAGTCTAACTTTTATTTGTTTACTTTGCAGAATAGATTTGCTCATTACTATTTAAATCTGTTAGTAGATATCAAATTAAGGCAATGTTATGAATAACATGCCATTCTAAGAAAGAAAACAGAAAGAGAGGAACCATTTTAAAACATAGTTCTTAACTTCTGTAAGTTGCTGAGCACTTCCTGAGAGTTGTCAAGAGGCTTCAGCTGCCCCTGAAGTCGGTGGGAGCTGTAAGTGCTCACTGGCCTCTTTAGCATCCTAGCCCTGAGCACCTGGCACTCTTTCTTATGCATCGTATTTGTCTAGGGCTTAGAAGAAGTCAGCCCCAAGCATCTGCACACATTGCATGCTGTGCTGCAGTGTAGAAAAGTATGAGTCGCCCATAAAAGAGACAGTTCGAGCACTGGAAGCTGTTTAGAAGAAATTTAAGGGAATTTAATTTCCTGAGGTACCTTTTGGTGTGTATCCTTCGTGCCAGCAGCTGAATCTATATCGCTTCTATCAAAGACAAAGGGAAAGTGATGCCACGTTCAGAGGCAAAGGACTGCACTGGAGGGATTTTTCCCACAAGGCAGGTAAGACATTACAGGAAATGTCACAGCTGTGAAAGAGGCCTCACCTTGCTGCTCAAGGACTACCCAAAGCAGCTCTCTGAGAGCAGCTCTCGCTCGTCCTTTCACCCAGGTGTTCCCTGAGAGGTGACTGTTGGAAGGGTTCACTTCGAAGGGTAGTGACAACCACCAGGAGGAGGCTCTCCTGTCATATGGAAAGCATATACTCAGTGACCTATTAGGGGAGAGGAGTAAAATTAGACAAAGCCTAGAGGCGGACTGCTCATAATAAAACAATTCATGCGGTTTGCAGTTTGCTTTCTCTCACATTTCTAAAGAGTCAGAAAATAAAACTACACTGTTAGAGGCAGAGCACCCTACATTAATTATCAACAGAGATTTATTTCAAACTATTCCCCTAAAAGAAGAGAAAAAAAAGGAAAAAGTATTTCTGTGCCCAAACTTGCCTGTTCATCTGAGGGAAATACAGTGATGCTACTCCCTCCAGGGAGACTCTAGATGAAATTAAGCTAAGTAGCAAATGCTGCCACACAAAAGTTCTGAAGCTGTTGTGTACGGCAACTGCCTACCAGTGTTGAAAATCACTGTCCAACCTACCCATAGTTCTTAAGTTAAAGTCATTGTCCACTTTTTTGGCCTTACATGAGGATTAATTTTTAATTATTTCTTAAGTTGATTAATTCAAGTCCCAGTTTATAAAAAATGTTCCTTGAATTTTAAAGCAGATCTTGAATTCTAGGTACTATGTTCTGTAGAAGCTTCTGGGTACCTGAACCTATATACTTGAAAGAAATAAGGGTTAATCATAATGGTGTTCTGCTTCTCACCTTTAAGTAGCTCTTTAATTTAGACAACTCTGGGACACTGCAGTATAATGAACAAAAATGACATTTAAAAGCACAGCACCGTGCAACCTCATCAGGCTTTCATAAATAACATAAGCAACTATTGCAGATTTACTCTTTAATTAATGGGCTATGCATGTCTGGAATGACTAGCCTTCCACATTTTCTTTCTGTTAGTTCTCTAATATGATATAAGAGATGAAAATATATTACACATCTTATTATGACTGTTTTGCCTTTAGGGAAAAAAAGTAATTGAATGCATTTTGATCAAATTTATCAAGTAGAAATGAAAGACACTTGCTTGTAACACAAGAAAACTCTATTCCAAAACTAAGCAACCATTAAAATTGCACATATTTCTTCTGTTTCTTGTCTTTAAGAGTAACCAGTCCTAGCAAAATAAATGTCCTTCATTCATTTTAAGTCAGCAAAAAGACAGAGTATTCTAGTGGTTTAGTCTATAACTTGCTGAGGAGATAATCTTAGTTTAATTCTTTGCTATGCTATGGATACTCTCTGTTATCTGGTGTAAATTGTCTAGACATTTAAGAGCAAATGCTTAATAATGCAGATTTTAGCCTTTGATAACTGCTTTGGGAATAAGATGCATGACAATTATCTAGTCTGTTCAGTGACACAGTTCCCCCAAGTCTTTGACATAAAAGGATGTTGCTCATCTCAGCCCCTTTCCCAGCCTTTCTGTGTGGGAATGCACACTGAAAGGTCTTTATAATCCCCCACAGGCGATACAAGCCTGTTCTGCCTTCACTCTGAGATAACTAGAAGTGCTGCTATTTTTGTATGCGTAGTGTTTAGACTCTGCCACAGAGAAGGATTTGCTAGCATCAGCTAAGTACTGCAGCAATTACTCTTAAGTAGTTGTTGGAGAAATTGGTGCATACGGCTATCTTATGTCTGCCCTTTGAAAGCATCCTGTCAAAGTATGGGTCACGGCACTGCACATTTTCACAGCCCAAACACATCTTTTCTTTTAACAGAAGAGACACATATTGGTGTGTTTATATATATATATATATTTTTATTTATTTATTTATTTATTCATATTTATCTTTGTGTATGTCTGTGTGTATGCAGGTGTGACAAAATTCCAAATCTTAAAGCCAACCTGCAAACTTTACTGAAAGTGCAATGCACTGTTCAAATAAATTCCAATGCCTTCTTTTTAGGCTTAGAGTTTTTCACTAAAAGGCAGTACGATTGTTTAAAGTTAATTCATTTCAGCAGCAACTTATAATTATTACCCGGCACATTCTCAGGAAAAATATTTCCAGATTTTCTCTCTGTTTTGCATGCAAAGGAGCTATCTTCTAATCTGAAATTTATGTTCATTGGAGAGGAAGGGAGACTGGGAAAATGACAATTGCTTGTGACAACAGTAGGGTTGGCAATCTCATGTGACATCAGAGTTATGCTGTGTACACAGCTGGTTGTGATCACTGTCACAGAATAAAGTGCTCATGACTGTTCTGCAGTGCTTAACTGATTTGTATCACCAGCTGGTTTATACCTGTCCTATTACACTTTGCACTGTCACCCATTCTTTCAGCCTTTTTGTTTGCTGTTACAAGCAGCTACTTCATTTGCAACATTCAGCAATTTAATAACTCTGTATGAATCAGAATACAGCTCCATAGTCCTTTCCAGAAGCTGTTTCAACACCTTCACTATTTTCTTCAAGCAGTGTGGGGGGGTGTCCTTTGGATTGTAATAACAGGAGCAGAAATTCTGAGCACCTCTGTATAAACTTCTATGAGTAGGCATTTGAGACCAAAATGTGTTTAATTCAATTCTGTATAGATGCATATATGAGAATAAGATTAATCTTTCTCAGGAAATACTTATTTATCTACAAAGAAAGAGATGCTTAATCAACTTGTAAATGAATAAACTATTACCCTTGCACATCAGCTTCACCACGTATCTCTAAACTGAACCTGAATTACAAATTTCTTGTACTCCTATACCCCAGATTGAACTTTATTAAACATCAGTATGGTACAAGAGATATAGCAAACTTTCAAAACCAGATTTGATGTGCATCACCATCTACTTAGATGTAATATTTTCCTCTAAAAATATCTCAGTGAAGGGAATATTGTCAGTTAGAATAAGTAAATAAGAATCAAGCTTTTTCTCTTTTCTGTGTAATCCTCAGAGATTCCCTTGCCTTGACTGTTCAACAATTCTGTGGGATACCAGACATATTGACTAATTCTTAATCTTCACACTCATATTTAGTATTTTTTTTTTAAGATTTTAAATCTCTGAAAGGATTTTCTGTTTTTCCCCCCACATCCCTCCTTCCCATTAGATGCAATTTTCTCATACAGCCCACGAATAAGCATTTTGGAAATTACTGAATATAGATATATTTTGATAATAACTTTAATAATTGTTTATGTATTTTTTTCATGAAAAAATACAGATTAGATACTGAAAATCGATATAAGTAATTAAGCTATTTGATTTGTAATCCTTTCTGTAAGAACCATTGACAGAAAAATTGCATCAATACTTAGATTTAGAGCTACTTTACATTAGTATAATTTTCTTGACATTGCTTGGTCTTAAATTTTAGAAATATTACTTACATTTCTAAAAAGTAAGAATATTGCATTTTGAAGCTAAATGTCTCATGGTAACTGGAATTGATAAAATCAGGTTCAGTTTTATGAATCTTTGGCCAAATTAAGTTGTTTGGTGACATGTCCTTCATTCCTATAGTGTTGCAATTCTGGATTCTTGTGACAAAAGTGAAGCTTGGTCTATGGTAGACTTTACTGAGTTTAAAGTACTCTGTATTACCTCCTGCTGAACAAAGTAAATACTGGTATAATTTCATTAACAGGTGATTAATTCTAGGGGTTTTTGGGTACCTTGGAACCACTTGTCCTAGAAGTGCTTCAAAGTTGCTAGGTCAAGAGGATTCTCCCAGCCAACGTTTGCACCCACATCAAGATGTACAAGATCTTGTCTCTCTCCTTCTGTTTCTGGGAAGACAAACCCTAGGCATGTAGAGCTTATAATATTCTCTACAGAAGTAAGGCCTTACGTTTGATGACAAGGAATTCAGGAGCTTGAGTCAAGGTTAAAAAAAAAAAAAAAAAATCCTTCCCTCAACTCCTAGTAGTTTCAAGGGGGTTTTTGTCTTTTGTTTTGGCTTTGTTTCCAAAATCTGTGCCTTTATACTTGTCCCTTATTTACCAAATTTTGTATTAATCTAAGGGCATTGGGATTATTTATGGATGTGTGGACTGTCTGAAGCTTTCAATGCTAGGATATACAAAGACAATATCTTTTCTGCTATAATAACTCAGTTTCTTTTAACTTGTTATATAAATTCTTAACTACTTGAATGTATCTAACAGACAAGCATCATCTTTATGTATGCAAATATAGATACATTTTTCATATGTACTCTCTTCTCTAGCTATCTAATTTTGGTGCATGGAAAGAGAAGCAAAACTTCACAGACTGTGCAATTGTGAGGTTCCTTTTGTTGTCTAATTAAATGAGGAGCTAAGAAATAATAATTAGTAAAGAAGCTAGTTCTCGCAGGACTGAGCAGCAAATGAATGTGGATAGAGGACAAAAATTTTATTTCTTGCTTAAAAAAAGAAGGAAAAACCACATTTTATGATGCTCAGTGTCTGTCATAATTACTGCATCAAGGATCAGATAAAGCAATATGTTCAAAAGCACAAAATAACATTAGAGTAAACTTTCATTTTCATTACAGTACGCAGGTGTAAATTGTCTGAATTCTGATCCCAAATTTAACTTATTAGCCTACCTTCCTAAATTCCTATTTAATATATTAAATTTTGATTAATTCATCATTCAACTTTTCCTCAATAAAAAGTTGTTTCAACTGTAGATAAAATAAGAAATAGTAGGAAGTAAAACATATGAAATAGTGAGAATAAAACAAAACAAAACCATGTGATAAAATTGCAATCTTTCAGTTATCTCCGTTCTTTACAGAACTTATGTATAAAGATGAGAATTAATGCAGCAAATATACTGTTTTGTTACAATGAATAAACACTCCTCTCCTTTCTTTGCCTTTCTAGTATGCTCTTTACAGCTCCCTTGTCTTGGTGCTATTTTTCATTTATTTATGGTTTGCTGTTTTTTTTTTTTTTTTTTTTTTTTTTTTTTTTTTTTTTCTCTATATCCAGATTTTAATTTGACTTGTTAATATGCAATACCTTTCAGGAATTTACAAGGAAGGAATAATGATGAAATAAAAGACTGAATATCTTGATTTCTTTTAAGCCTTCCATTTGTCTAAATAGTGTGAATTCTTCAAACAAACAAACAAACAACATATAAAGGAGTGACCAATTTTTAACTTTGATTTATAATGATTTTATTAATGTCAGATCTCTTTTCAGATTTTATTTTTAGAAAGAGTCACTAAAGATAGTCTGAGTCACTTTTAACAACACTATTCTCATTATCCAGGTTTACTTTCAGAATTGTCGTTAAAATAAGGCATATATTTCTAATCTTTCATTATACTTATGCTTTTTAGTGTAAAACAGAAATGTTAGGGATTCCTACTCTCTAAATTTTGCTAGCTTTTTTTGTTGTTGTTGTTGTTGTTGTTGTTGTTGTTGTTGTTGTTGCTTGTGGTGAGGTTTTTAGTTAGTTGTTATTTTTGGTTATTTTAATTAAAAATACATATTGACCCTGGACATTGTAACTATATTGCATCTATTTTAAAGGGTTTAAGGATTTTTAAGGATAATATTACAATGTTTCAAAAAATGTAAGGAGTTATTGGTGTACTAGCAACCAACTATAAAATTTAAAAGTATTTAAAGAGGAATATAAAAATAAGAAAATTATAAAGTTAACCGTCCAGGAAATCTGGTGAATGGAAAGATCGGATTCTTCCAATTCCTTACATAACTAAAGTATTTTTATGTCACTCCATGAATCAAAATGTATACTCCAAGTAAAGTAGACGGTGAAAAATTAAAGGTCTAAGGGAGCAAAACCTATGACACTTATGCTTTCCTGGAAATTAATTTTAGATATATTTCTAATATTTTTTCTTCATTGTCACTTTGTTAACTAATTCTGCTCAAAATTTTCATTTATACTTTCCGATATACAAACCAACAAATACTAATCTGATCTTTATGTTGCTGGAGTTACTTTTTCCCTGTATTTATATCCAATAACACATAAAAATATGTTTTTTCCTAATGGTACAGATCCTAAGGCTTCTATTTGACAGAGATTTAGGCAAAAAATTAAATTAAACAGATTATTGCAGGTTATTTTACTTCCTTCTTCTTTGTCCGTTTTTGCTTTTTTAAAATTATTTTTAAATTTTAAAATCACTGGATATTAATATCTGCCTGCTTAAGAAGAGAAATATCTTTGCAACTTGTTTCTTAAGGGTGCTTTCCAATTCTTATTAAGTTTAATAGCCAAATTTCCCAGTGTTTAAATGATAAGAGGTCACATCTAATAACAGTTTTGATAGGTATATGCCCAAGGAACCAAGTCAGTTAAAACTGATTTACTGTCTTTTAATATCTCAACTTGAAAAATCCTAAGAAATTGATCTCATGTCCTTCAAAATGCTTCTCTGTCAATTCGAAATGCTAGACAGTTTGAAATGCTTTATTTTTAATATAAAATTAATCTAGAAGAAGAATGTACTTGAGTAATAGATAAGAAAATTGCTTAAGTTTAAAACCAAAGAGAGTACATACCTATGAAGGAAAAAAAAAATTATTCTGTGATATATTCTGAAAATAACCTCTTCACACAATATCTGAAAGGGACCTACAGGAAGGCTGGAGAGGGACTTTTTACAAGGGCATTGTGAGAGATTGGAAGGAGAGTGGGAGGCAGCTGGACTCCAACCAATGCAGGAGAAACAGCTGATGCCCCATCAGCCTTTGACTGTGTTGTTGTCATTTATAGCGAAATTTCAGGCTTGAGACTGAGAAAACAAACTCTTGGCATCGCCCCTAAAAGGTGAGTTGGGGGAGGGTGGCGAGTCCAAATATCCTGAATGGTTCCCGAGAAAAAAAGGGGGAAGTGAATGGAAATTCAGTTTCCCTGTAGGCTCAATGAGGCCTCGCAACATGCTCCTACGCTGCCACCTTCTGGCAGTAGCGAGTATAGAGCCTTGCCTGCCACTAGAGGAGGAAAACGGAATTGCCGAAGTCGCTCGGAATTAAAAGGTCACAGATGCCTGCGGCAGAAAACACAAAATACCACCAGATGGAAAGTTCTTTCCTTTTAAGACCAGTCTAGGTGGGACTAAGTTTTCTTTTTCCCTCCTCTTACAGGCATTCCAAAAGAAGTGAGGTTCCATTAGAAGACGAAAATGTGACAGGACTTATGAGCAGCTCTGCTGCATCCTTTGCATTTTTATCTTGATAAGTTTTAAGATATTTATGTTCATATATGTTTCATATAAGTTTATTACATGCAATGTTGTAAAATGTTCTTTTTTTTCTCTCTGTTTGGTGCAATGGGTAGGAAATATTTTATGTCACTGGTTAAAAAACCAACTGAGGTGATGGAGTTTTGTGTGCAAAGGGACAAGGGAATAGAAGATAAGACAGGAAAACCTCAGTAACCAGTTAGCACAGATCTCTAAAATTATAGCAAGAAACCTGAATCCTGAGCCTAGTTTCTGCTGCTGGGGAAGAATCTCAAAACACAGGCTATATTCAATGTCATTCTGAAGGACAGTACCTCATAACCGTCCTAGAAATTAAGTTTCAAAATGTGATCAAACTGTATTTCATTGTCAACTCCAACTCATTCAAATGACTACTCACTTTTCAGGTCATATTGCTATTTACATAATTGGCTGAAGCTAATATATACTAGTCAGAAATATTTTGATACACTGCATTTTCTCCCTTTATGACTCATGCTTCATGCCTTGATATTTATCACAGATTGAGCTGCACACTATAACCGTTGAGTTTGTGCCTATTTTACTGATTAAACTGAATATTTAAGTAACAGAATTTACATATACACTGATTGCCCTGTGCTCTTGCACTTTTTTATGAGAGGGGAAAATGTAAGGAGTGTTACTGTCATGTCCTTCTATAATTTATGCTCTGTCTCCCTGATGTACATGTGGTTAAAACTTGTTCAAATTATTTACAGGTTTTCTCATTTGCCAGGACTTAGATACAGTGTATATAATTCCAGAATTTAAATCCTTTAGGAAGGTGCAGAAATTAAAAGAGTTCTCTTAAAAGTAAACCAGTAAATTCCCTGCTATGATGAAAGAGCAGTCATATTTGAAAACCTGTCCAAGCAAACATAAGATCTGCAGTTCTAGGAATCATATTTTCTCTAATTTGGGAAAACTAAAGACAATACTGATGATGTAATAGAAATGTAGTTTTGGTTGCTGTGTAAAGCAAGTATCATTTTCCTCTGTTATAAATCTATACTTTGATGTTTGTTACTGATTTCACTGTGAAGACTATGAAAGCAGGTCACTGCAATGCAAAACCTTTCTTTTTCCTTAGTAATTTTGAATTCATTTATATTTTCACTTTCACCCTTTATGTTCTCCTGTGTGATTGTGAACATGCACATGCTTTTGATCCCATATATGACTTCATAGGAAGTAATTTATTGAGCATAAATACTCAAAATGGGACTTTTTTCCTGCTTGTTTGTATTTATACCAAATGGCAATGCAAATGAGCCAGGAAAGACAGTCCTGCAACGTTGTCTTTAGATGCAGTGTGTTGAGTAGTCCTAGGGCACATGGCAGAGTAACTTTGGGGATGCAAGAGTCAGAATCCCTTACACTTGAGGATTCTCCAGAACTACAACCTTTTGGTTGGGATAGGACATATTATCACTCCCACAGGAAGTCCCTGGTCCTGTTTTTTTATTTCACAGAAGAGGCATAACCTCAGTGGACTCGTAGACGAAATTGTCAACCCTAAAAAAAAATGGTCTCAAATGTAAGTGCTTACATGTTACATTTAGCCAAGACGGTAGCATTACTGAGTGTTTGTTTAACATGATTCAGTAACTTCGTAAAAGTGCATTTGGTCTGTAATAAAACTCCTAACTATGTTTTATCTATCTTAGTTTAAAATAAAGAAACCAAATGGAAGGTATGGAAGTACTCTTTCTCATTCACCCCCAGTCTTCGGGGGCAAGTTTCCATATCAGCTTTTTCCTACCCAAATCAGAGCATTAACTTGAATGCCAGCATTCTGTAGCTATGAAAACACCTGGAATATATGGAGTCCATGTGTGACTGTGGAACTGCTTTATAACTTCTCCTTCTATGTGGATTCCAGGCACCAGGTGTAGCCAAAGTGTTATTATTTATGCACTGAGAGGAAGCTGACTATTTTCTTAGCATATATGGAGAAGTAAGCTTTCAAATCTTTCTCTTTTGTATTAATATGAGTTATTAAAAGACATTGCATGAGAATCAATACATTAAAAATCATTCAAACAGGGCATGCATCAGGACTAGAGCAATAGCCTGATTCAAGAAGTTATGAGCCAGGAATGCCTATAAGCAAGCTAATATTAGCAGTGATGTATTTAAAACCTCAGCAGCTACCTGTTTTTTGGAATATAAAAGTGCACAGTGAACAAACAGTGAGAAATGTGAGCCGAATTAAAAACTATCTGACTGGTTTTGAGGGGGTCAGCAGCAGCACCAAATGTAGTCGGAGGAGAGTGACTAGTGGTGAATCCCAGAGACTAACACTGAATCCGGTCCTCTTTACCCTGTTCATTAAAGATGAGGCAGAAAGTTTGCAGACTGAACTGAGAGGAGTAGCTGAGACATCAAAGGGGTATGCTTCCATCCACAGGGACCTGAGGAGGCTGCAGAAGTGAGCTGATAGAAGTCTCATGAAGTTCAACAAGCAGAAGTGCAAAGTCCTGCATGTAGGAGGCCCTCTAGCTGAAAAGAAGTTCGGCAGAAAAGGACCTGGAAGTCCCAGTGGATAATGAGGTAGAGCATAAACTAGCAATGTGCCCATTACAAAACAGGCCGCATTAAACAGAGTATTGCTGGCAGTTTGAAGGAGATGATCCTTGCTCTGTACTTAGTGCTGCTGAGCCTACACCTGGAGTGCTGTGTCCAGTTCTGGGCTCCTCTGGGAGACATGGACATACGGGATAGAGTCCAACAAAGGGCCACAAAGATGTGAAAGGGAATGGAGCATCTCTCCTATGAGGAAAGGCTGAGACAGCTGTGGTTGTCCAGCATGAAGGAGATCAATGTACATAAATACTTGAAAGGAGGGTGCAAAGAAGATGGAGTCAGGTTCTCTTAGTGGTTCTCAGTGACAGAACCAGAGGCAATGGGAACAAATTGAAATACAGGAGGTACTGGAAAACACTTTTTTTTGTTTGTTTGTCTGGGTTTTTTTGTTTGTTTGTTTTGGGGATTTTTTGGGTTTTTTTTTTGAACTTTGAATATGACCAAGCACTGCAGTAGGCTTTCCAGGGTGGTTGTGGAGTCTTGATCCTAGGAGATAGGAAAAAAATCTAGACACTATCCTGGACAACTTTCTCTTAGTGGCCCTGTGTCTTGGGGTGATTCTATGACCATACTGTATTCCCCATCGCCTGCTTGATTTCTAGTGTACCTTTAAATTGCAAAGGGGGGAGAGAAGCCGAGAGAACTCTTCAAAGCGGCTAGCTTGACCTTGCAACTAGAATGTTTTGCATTCTTTTCTCTCCCGATTCTGACAACATTTGGTTGGTAAGAGGACTTTTGCTCTCGCTAGTCTCTTCGGCTTTCAGCGGAGAAGGGACTGTGATCTGCCTCAGCGGCTTCTTTTTCCTTTTTGGACTGTTTTTGGCTTGCTTTTCATCTGAGACCAGCTATCATCTCCGGACCTGCTCAGCGGGACCCTCCAAGGGAGATCGTCGGACCCTGCCTCGCCCGGCCCAGCTCAGGACTGCAGGTTTTACCTACAGAAAGAACTCTAAAATCCATAGTCCTCTTTTAGGGGACGAGGGACAGGGTTTCAATATCCTTTTTTGCCCTGTGACAGCAGGGGACTCTGTTCATTAAATAAATAGTTTTTTTCACTTTCACTCGAGAAATTATTTTCCCGAACCCGTTGGGGGAGGTGCTGCCGGGGCCTGCTTGCCTGGCAGGCAGGAGAGAGAGAGAGAGACGCTCCTCTTGGGTTGTTTCCTCCTGGATTTGTGTCCAAACCGGCACACCCTGCTTGAACAAGGAGTCTGGACCAGATGACCTGCAGAGTTTCCTTGCCAACTTCAACCATTCTGTGATACTGTGAAAGTCATTCACAATTAAAATCTTGCTCTAATATTCACTATTGACATTATAAATGGCTAAACTGACAGCAAGCTGAATTGACAGAAGGAAATCCATGTATAGTTTGGATAAGTATTCATGACAACTCACTACTCTGTAATTCTCTAACTTCACCATATTTAGGTGAAGTGTACTTGCAAAATTACACAAATACTGAAGGCTAATTTCTTAAGAAATATAAAAAGTCTTTTTCTTTACAAAGAGGAGAGATTAAACAGTAAAGCAGGAAGAAGCATTTAGTTTTGGTATCCTTGTGAATCCACTATAACTATGTATTTTATGGGTTTTAAAACACTACAGTTACCATACTGTAGGATGGTCCCCAAAAGACCCTAAAGGAAATAAGTTGTACTGAAGTAATTTCTTCAGTGTTTGATCATACTTACTGCTGACTCATACAGCAGTTCATCTCAAGACTCTAGCCACCTTATCTTTTGTTGTTGAAGGTCCTAATTGAGACATTATGTTTTCTATCAGTAGGAAAAATGGCAGGAGACGGCAGTTTAGGGAAGCCAATGAAGATGGACATAGAAAGGAGCTTTTTGGGAGTTCCTAATTCACCTGGAATTTGGAGATATTGAAACACAAATCTAGATTTAAAAGCTTCAAAGATCTTGCAAAGTCCTGTTTTCCACATATAGTGACATATATCCAATCAATAGGGCTTTCGGATGTTATTTGAGCACGCTGTGCACATAATGCCGTGACAAACCACTGAGATATAGGTAGGGTGCAGGGTATTAAGAGGCTCTGCATTATTTTCATTAAGAGGTAAGTAGATCTTATTTTTCTATATCTATTTTTTAAAATTCTAATTTATTATCATTTTAATATCTGTGAAGATAATTCTGTGTCTAAAAAAAAGGAAACAAGAAACCAGCATTATGCAAATGAACATGTCAGTATTGGCACAAAAGAACCACAAAAATCTGAACGGTGTTGCTTTAACAGCACAAAGAAAGATGAATGACTATATATCAAGTTTTAATGAATACCTGACTGCAGAAGCATATGAAAACAGCATGACCAGAATTTAGAACAAAGAATTTTCTCAATAGGATATTAGTGATAAAAACTATGCTGCTCAAAAATGAGACTTTGAGAGATGAAGCTTCATATTCAGCAGAACACAATACTGCCAATATGGACATCAAACCTTTTGTTTTTCAATTCCAACCCATAAAACTTTACTTTCCAGTTGAGTAATAAAACCAGACTTGTTTTGAAAAGCTGTCCTCTGCCTTATCATAAATCTTTTGCTTGTATTGGTCCCAAAGTAACAAAGTTTGTAGTAAAAGTTTTAAGTACTTTCGGAATTGCTATTACAACCATAGCGTTATACAGAAGGACTCCCACTTTCTGAAAAATGGAGATGGGTTTATTTCTATTGCTCAGATATAGAGTTAAGTTTTCATTAACTTGAGGTAAAAATTTTAGTCAGAACACTGGCTATGTCTGTGCTTTCAGAAAAAATTATTTAGTCGTGTGCTCGATCCAAGTAATGTGTAAATTTATGCCCTAGATTTTAAATTACTCAAGCCCACCCAGTCAGGGTTGATATTTGCAATTTGCCAACTGGAAATAGGTGATGCGTTATGCTGAGTCTTTGGCTGAGACTGGCACTTTTTTTGGAAAGTGTTAACACATGACCTTTTTACATGAGAAATTATTTCAATACTTTAACCACATAAAGGAGCAGTTCCACTGACAGTCTCAACGTGAAAATTCCCTACCACTTAAAACTAATTAGTACAGAGGCAGGCTCTGCATAAGTACATACAGAAAGAACCAGAGACCTGGAAGAGTATGTAAATAGCAGAGATAAGACAGAATGAGCTGTGTCAATCTACCCTGCACTGGTGCAGCTTTATCTTGAATATTGTGTGCAGTTTGGTATGCCACAAAACAGAAAGGACATTAAGCTCTTAGAAAGCCTCCAAAGGAAGGTCACAAGGATGGTGAAGGGTCTGGAGGGAAAGCTGTATGAAGAGCTGGTGAGGTCACTTGGTTTCTTCAGCCTGGAGAAGAGGACAGTGAGAAGAGACTTCAGTGCAGTCTAAAACACCCTTGTGAGGGATAGATGAGGGGCACTTCGCTCTTGTGACCAGTGACAGGACTTGAAGAAACAGCATGAAGCTGAGTCAGAGGAGATTTGGCTTGGATATCAGGAAAAGGTTCTTCACCCAAAAGAAGGGCACTGAAAGAGGCTCCCTAGGGAAGTGGTCACAGCATCAGCCTGACAGAGTGCAAGAAGGATTCCGGCACGTGGTGTCACTCTTGAGGAGGGTCTTGCATAGGGCCAGGAATTGGGCTTAATGATTCTGCTGGGTCCCTTTCAACTCAGCACATTCTGTGAGTCTATGAAACTTCTGAAAGGTATTTCATGGTAGATTCATTCTAGATGATCCCCTCAGAGTCAATCTAGAATAAAAGACAGAGAAATGAGTAGCTGTTCAACTATGAATACAAGTTAATAGTGTTTTAGTCTTACCTACAAAGTAAACCCTCCATAGAATATTTCATCCACTACCATGGATTTACATACTCAGACATGGATTTAAATCAGTTCTAAACTCTCCAGTTCTCATACCGTGTGAAATCAATTACGATTTTTTTGGACTGATTTGAAGACAAATTTGTTTTTTGGGGGTTTTATTGTTATAGCTAGTGTGAAGTAGAGCTGAGCTTGCTATTTCCAGCAGAGACAGGCTTGAGAAGAGAGGATAGAATCTGCATCAGTCCTATAAAGATCATACTGCTCATTAAGCAAAACGTATGTGGTGTAGGCTTCAGCTTTCCTTTCCACCAGATACTGATGAGATTACTTAGAAACTATTCCAATGCTTGCATTGTATTTTTTTTGCTGGTAGAGAAGAAATTAAGTATCAACATACGACTATATTCTGTGGTGATTATAAGCAAACTGAAAATGCTCATCTACACTGAGAATGTGCTGTTTAACAGTGAAGAGGCTGGGTCTTACAGATGACATCTTATGGTTGTGCTAAAGATACTGAGACATCAGTCCTGAATGAAGGCTAGAGGAGAATCTGTGTGGTAAATATCATGCCTATAAAATTTTGGAATGAACAAAACTCCACAGTTACAAGAAAGAGAAGTCTGTTTGAGAAATCACAGGGCTTTTTCTTTCCACATCTTTTGACATTTTCCACAATATCCAAGATACTATTTATGTTTTCTGTATTGTATTTAATTTCATAGGAAACAGAATGATGGACTTTACTTAAAAGTTTTCTTGAAGATCCATAAAGACAAAAAGAAATGGTTTATCCTTCAGCAAGGACTTAAGCTAAAATACATTATTAGATACAATGCTATAGTTTCACCTAATATCGTCTCAGCATCTTTCTTTCCTCCTACGTCCCTTGCACCTGTTTCTCCTGTGTATTCATAAATCTGCTGCTCCAGCATAGTATTTTTAATCCTCTAAAAATCTGTTGAGATTGCTAGTTTAGCAAGCTGAGGAAATAACAACAGATCTTTAAAAAAAAATTTGATTCATTAGATACTGTACCTCATGTTGATTTTTATATGATTGCAGAGTATGATAAAAATGCACAGATGTTTTTTCCTCATAATCCTCATTCATGGACTTGTTGCAGTTGAAACCGTCTTCATTCTGAAAACTACCCATTAGTGTCCTCCAAGGAATGTTCAGTCCCCAAGCACAGAAGGACCCTTGCGTCTTGAAAGGCCTTTGTCCTGAAATTCCCATAGGATCAAGAAACCCTGGAGGCATAAAGCTTCCTAGAGATCTGAAGGGAGGGCAGGGTGATTCTATAAATCTGACCAATAGAGTAATAACACAGTGCTTGATAAGGCTTTCACACTGGGACAAGCTGCCGGGAGCAGGTGCTTCAGGGTCTTAGATCTGCAAAAACCAGATTTGTTAAAACTTCATTTGCTGAACCTGCTTTTTCTACCATAAGATTAATTGCTTCATCTAAACACAGTGAAACAGAGCACCGTGCACCACGAACCATGTTAATATGTACAGATTTTAAACTNATGCACCACGAACCATGTTACAGCTGGTTTGAAAGTTAATATGTACAGATTTTAAACTAAACAGAGTAGCTATGCTGATAATTCATTTATATATTTCTAATATCCATAAAATGAAGGAACAGAAATGCTCTTTTTTACATTGAAAATTAGAGTGAAAGAATTTCATTCCTTCTTTGCATAAGATATAGAACAGCATGAACCAGTCCAAAGTGCGTACAAACCCCATTGTCCCATGAGACTCTATCAGACCCTCTACGCTCAGCTCTCTAGTCTCTCTTCTATAATGAGCATGGTATACTTTTATCTATTTATTTCTCTCCTGCTATCAAAAGCAGCATTTCACCTGCCACCCCTCCCCCTATCAACCCCTTCTCTTTTGTTCTAGAAACTGCTATAGGGCAGTTAAACACTTCTAGTGAAACCTAGGTAGGGATTCCATTTCAGTTTAAGCTGTCTAAATGTCAGTGGCTATATATTTGTCACATGGACCCTGGAATCTTGGCCACATTGTAGTCAAAGCACAATACAGAAAAGAAACGTTTGGAATGATTATGGTGACAAGCATCAGGTGTATGTCTCAGCAACTTAAATACACCGCAGTGGGTTAGGACATCCAAAACATCTGTGCTGTGCTGACAGGCATGACACGAGATGCAGTGAGGATTTGCATGCTTTTGGAGTGTCAGCTGGATGCCACACAGGATCAGAGGACAACTTTGGGCATTTGGGTTTGATTCCCATTCTTTATACTGTGAGAATTTTTTGTTTGCTTGTTTTGACAGATTCGACTGTTTTGTTTTGTTTTTCTTTCCCACTAGGCTTGTATTCTGTCTCACAGGCAGGTTTAGTGCATTAGCAGGTTTTAGGGGGCTGGATGGACGTAGAGCAAGGGCATCACTATCTCTCCAAGAAAAGGTGTAAATAAGTGGGAGAACTCACACTCACAGGAAAGGAGGATGTGTATCTCCGTGCGCTGTGAAGTGTGAAACTGTAGGTATATGTGGGAATTTGAATGCTTTGGTATTAGTTATAAAAAGGTGCTTAAAAATGTATAGGGACTTACTGACATTTTTTGAGTGTCTAGTATCTAGTGTGTGGCTGCTGTCGACATTGAACTCTGACAGTTGATGTCATTAACAAATCCATAAGCTATTTTAATGCTTGATTTGATTTAAAACAGGTGCAACAGTTTGCCGCTGCGACACACTCCAGCAAGCTCTCTGTGGATCACCAAGACCCTTGGCCAAGTCAACAGAGTGCCACAATTTGGCAGATACTATTAAGAGCAGACTGCAGTTTTGTAAATCTAACTCTTTTTATGTCCTTAAAATGCTGTAGCACAACAGTTCACATAATCATACAAAAATGTAGGTTGAAAGAGATCTCTGAAGGTCACCTAGTCCAGTGTTCCACTGTCGTAGATCTACCCTCAAAACTGATATCAAACTGTTCAGGACTTTATCCAAAGAATTTCTTAGGATGAAGATTCCATATCCTCTTTGGACAACTTGTTTCAGTGTTTATCCACTCTTATTGTCAAGTATTGCTTCATTATTGCCTCTGTGATTTTCCATGCTGCAGCCTGTGACTGTGTGGCTTCTTCTGCAAGCCCATAGTAAGATTGGAAGAGTATGGCTGTCTTCTGAATAACTTCTCTTTAGATAGTGGAGGATTCTAATACTCCAATGGACCTTTTTCTCTTTTTTCCGTTCCTTTTTCCTTCACCATTTTGCCTTTTGCTTTTTTCCTTTTTTGCTTTTTTCCTTTTCTCCACTTTCTTTTACTTTTTTCACTTTTTTTCACTTTTTTGCTCTCTCCATTCCCCAACTGAAAAAACAGACCTTAACCTCTTGTGCCCTGGTTCCTTCATATCTTTCCCATATGGAGGAAGCCAAAACTGCAACAAGAGTGGCAGAATGGATGAATTTTTGTTCTTTTTCTTGGTTTTCAGTGCTGTATTCATTATTTCCACAAAGCCATTAGTATAAATTATTGCATAAATCTCTTTCTCCCTTTTTACCAAAATACTGTGAAGTAGTTTAGCAATCTGGCTTTGACTGAAATACAAAAAGGGATTTCACCCCTACAAAGGTGTAGAAGTATAAAGTACACATTATTTGACTTTTGAGTGACAGTATTAAAAGAAGAATCCAAAGGCTAAAAGGCCTACTTCAAAAACAATTACTTCTTTACTGTTTTAAAGTCAAGGTTAATATGATCTCACTGTATTAAAGTGGTTTCTTTTTAGTGAATATAATCATTTATTAAATAATTTTAAAACAAGAAGATGAAAAAAATTGTTAAGTCACAGATTTTCACAAAAGAGTACAAACCTCAGAAAAGGTATTTAAAAAAAAGCTATTACACTGAAAATGGTAGCTCCCCCCACCTCTTTCAACACTTGAACATTATGTACCCTTTTAGATAAGTCTGTCTAAAATGCTGTGGGTACCATTTATCATAATGTGATGTGTCTTCCAAATAGGAATTACCCTTTGCAGAAAAAGCCCACATTATGTATTGATACCACATTCGGAGGCTCTGTCTCCAAGCTGTCAGGAAAACTAATAAACCAGCTAATGCAGTACACTTTCAGAATTATTGGCTTTGAGTACAAAAGTTAAGGACACTTTAGCTTAGTAAGTAAAGGAATTATCCTTTTTTTTTTTTTTCTGAAATAGGAAGTTGAAAGAAATAATAATCTAATCAATGTAGATTAGATGAGAAAATCTTGCCAGAGTAAACTACAACAGACTTCTTTGCATTCAAAGGTAAATTCAACAAATATACCAGTTAGAAGTTTTAGAACTGTAGCAGATATTTAAAACTGAGTTGACAACATTAATAACATTGCAGGACAACAGAAGTCCCATACTTTTAAGGCACTGAGTAACTCCATTTGTCACTGAAGTCAGCAGGAGGTAATGACACTCAAAACATTTACAAATTCCATTTCTAATACAAAGGTAGCAGCATGAACTCTAAAAAAAGATTATTTTTATACCTATAACCACAGAAGTTTCATGCAAGTTCCACATAATTCTGTCTTACAGTTTGAATGTAAATCTTAATTTAAATTTGCTTGTTTGGATCTGATTCTGGTTTAAAAAAACCCCCTTCTTTAATTCTAGGTTAAAGCTTAACTCTGCAATAATCATGCTAAGCCAATCAATAACATTAATTCTTGGATCAGGTTCACTGATACTCCACAGCAAATTTGTAATGGTTCAGTGCAAAGAAGTCATAAAGCTGATTCATTAAGTTCCTGAGGATTCCCTATAGAGCTGCGGTAATGGTGTATATTTTGGGCTTGTGCCCAGAGAAGGTTCCCTCATAAAATGGGGTTAGTCAAAGATCTCTTGCTGCCAGAATAAGCCTATAGGCTGTGAGCAAAAGCACAAAAATAACCTTAACGTGGGTGACATTATATTCATGACTGGACTGAACTACAGCCAAATCTCTTCTGAGAAAATGAGACAGGCATCCAGTTGCCCCTCAGGCTCAGCAAAACAAGGTTAGCAGATCCTCTCATGTAAGTAGATGTGATCATTTTATATATTCTTTAAAATTATATGGGAACTTAAAAGAATTGAAATGGCAAAACATGCTTGTCATAAAGAATCTAAGGTCTAATTTATAAAATCTTAATAAGGCATCCAAAATGCTTGTAATTCTTCATAGTGCAATAGCTGCTGCTTGTACTTTATCCTCAAAACTAAAAGATCAGTAAATTCATTCATTAATATCTTAAAGAGCAATCTTATTATTTTCTTTGAAATATAAGTATGAAAGATATTAACACTTCTTCTGGCTTCATTGATTTACATTTTCACTTCATAGATTTCAAAGAGCTTTTTACCTGCTTTCGTTTCCTTCTATATCCTTCAATATTTCCATTAGCAGATCTGAGAACATTAGTCTGGTGGTTTTCCTTTTTTCTCAGTGCTTTAATTTTATTAATGTTATTTTTTTGTTTTTGGGTTTTTGTCTCCTGTCAATTCAGACTGTCCAAAGTTTATTGAACTTTGACTATATTTTTAGCTTTTATTTTCTAGTTTATGAATCATTCCTGCTCCTAAAATTTTATACATATACACAAAAATTTACACACAAACATAGCAATAAATTTATAATAATTTCTACAAATTGGAATTAGGTTCTATTTGTCATATATATGAGATGGCAGACTCACTCTGACTATCTTCATTTCTGTTATATATCTAAGCTAAAACTTTAAATTCCATCTGTAGTAATGGAGAAAGGTAAACACTTCCACAAAATTTCTGTTTAATTTAAACTGTCAACGAATAACACTCAAAAGAGGCAAAAATCAGGTTTTTAAAGTTTTGTTAATTTCCCTTCCTTGCAAAACTAGCCTTGTGATTAGTTTTCCCAATTTACAAGGAATCTATTTATATTTGAAAAGACTTTTTCCCTTCTGAACTGGAGCACATTCACTTGTTTCCTTAATAGAGCAGCTCATACGAGCTCCTTGCTCTCAGCTGAGACACTGGAAATTTCTTGTGAGTAAACAAATATTTTATTGCTTTGAAGTGTTATTTGCAATTGGTGGCTGATGCTTCTTTTTATAAGTTTTTGGTTTTGATTTCTATCTTTTTTTTTTTCCAGATGTTAAACTGAGTTTTGATTCAGCTCTCTCTGGCCTATACTTTGAATGAAAGTTCTAATTACAGTGAATTTTAAAAACCCTTCTGGTGTGTCAGTTTCAAAGCCATGAAGAACAGAAAAAGTGTTATCATCTTCCTTGTTTCTTGTTCTCGTTCTTTTCTTTTTCAAAAGGGAAATTGTTTAGAAGAGGGAAAACTACAGTATTCAAAGTAGCTTCAGATGTTGGCACAGTCAATATCAACAACCAAGTGTATGGAAGAGATGTACTGCCAAATTAGATGCTTTGTTCTTAGAATACTGATAAAATCTGCTGAAAATGTTGCAGTAGTATTGATAATACTTTGGGGAACTAGAAGGTTCCACTAACCATGTAAACTTCTGTAGGTATACAGAGATTGTTCTACTAGATCAAACCATTGAATCAATAGCCCAACAGTAACAGGAGGTAGCAAACATGAAGTGGACTAAAATCAAGTGACCATACATGTAAATTTCAAAAATAAATTTATTTCTTAATGCTGGATAGTTTATAACGGTAACTTGTCCACATTAAGACAACCAGGCTTGCTATTTCACTTGTTTAACAAGAGATGAAGGTTGTATGCTTGAGACAGAGATGCCCAGCCTCAGAGCAGCAAGGGGCTCTGGGCTCAGCCTCTTGCTTTCCTCTTGAAGAACTGTGAATAGGTCATTTTTAAGAACTGTAGCACAAAACAGAGAAGAGGGAAACAATTTTCCTCTTGGATTCAATAATGATATATGTACTCCTCCAGGATAAATAATTACATATATTTACCTCTGAAAAGATGTACAGTGTTGAAATATCCTGGATAAACTAACATTCTCAAAAAACTAATCTATCTGTCCTTTTTACTTTTACTGTTTAGAAATGTGGAACAAGCTTGGAACTGCAGTGGTATGATTTTTCACAGTACTGTGGCTACTTTGTTCTGTATCTTGTCAGTATCCTGTGCTTGATTAAGTTAGATTAATTCCTGTTTCTGAGCCATTTTATTGAGCTCTACTAAATTATTTCTCAATTTCTCCTTATAAAAACTGAACCAAAAATACATATTTTCATTACCTTGGAAAGAAATTTGATGTTGAATCAGAAATAACTGATCTTGAATTTGGTAAGGCTCCTTGATTGTATGAAGAACAAACTCTTCATTATCCAAAAGTAAACTAGTCTCTGCCTGACAATGATGAAGACAGTGCCTTTCCCTCTTTACCCTTTCACTATAGTGATATACTATTATTAACTGTTAGTTAAAAGTGGTTTTACTCTGAAACCAATGAGACTCAGAGGTCCCTTCTGCTTTTGGAAAGGCTGTTTCATAAATATTCAATTAAGGTTTTTTGCAATTGTTGAGGAATACATGCAGTGCCGGTAGCTGGGGGTGCAGCTGCAGCTGGAGCTGCAGGTTGAGCTGTGGGTGTTGGAGCCCCAGCCAAGAGGCCGGGAGCTGCTGGCCCTTTGCAGAACAGAGGGCACAGGGACCTGTGGCCCTGCCGTGTGACCGTGCACTCAGAGACACGGCAGGAGCCAAGGACTCCGCTGGAACATCCCAGACTTTATCATGCACAGACTGTGAGGGTAGAAAAGCCCAGGGAATCTTTTGTACTCGGAGGTACCAGCTTGACCTGTTATTCTGTGATTGCACCATGATTAAATTATTTTAACGATCCAGATGTCTGCGATCCTGCTGTGGAAATCCGAGGGTTGAGCCGGTATGGAGACCTGGTCTGACCGTGAGAGTGGGATGTGTAGGGTGTCAAGACAGGCAGCTGTCAGCTCCCTGGAGCGGCCCGATGTGAAGGGACCCTGGTCCCAGCAGGGACAGTGTCAGGTGGTGGGAGTGTGACTGCCAGAGTGGCTCCTGGATGGTCAGACAGGGAAGTTTACTTAATATAGTGTCATTTAAAATTACAGTGAGCTTTTATGACCCACATCATTTATGATCTACATGCTTTCTTTGTTGGGAAGCTTGGCAGGACGAAATAGGATCTCCAACCCAACACAATGAATCTGCTGGTAGACTTGGTCTATTCCCATTCTATATAGGTGCTCTCAGACTATTTATAGATTATTATTATTTATGTACTGTTTAATACTAAATATGTGAGGTAGAATAGGATCCTTCTTATTTTCACTTCATCTGTAAACCTTAAGCCAATCTGTAGATCCCCTGCTCTTTGAGGTAAAATGCTTCCTGCTAATCCTTTTGGTAGTCTTTATTCACACTGTAGTGGATTTGTTATGATATTTTCCAATGAACTTTTATAGCATGACAGGCACCGTCTCAACAATTGCAATGATTTTTAGTGAAATTAAACTTTGAGTTGATCTTAACTTTATAGTGACATTTAAGCTTTCTTTGTTTTAAGCTGTCTTCAAAGAAAGAAGGGAATTAAGTCAGGTCACTGTTTTTAACTCGCAAATAGCACTTAGATACTTCCTGTAGTTCAAGAAAAAGCAGCAGGTATTTTGAAGACAGTGTGTTTTTGACAAAAGGAGCAATTGAAATTTTGCTGATTGTGCCTCACTGGTAAGTTCAGCACTTGGAAGCGAGAGCTGTCTTGCAAATGTGAACATTTGTCATGGTATGTCTCATTCTAGTTTAATTTGTTTTATTTCAGCATTATACATCACCGTAGATGGTTTTGAGTTATAAAGTAATGCACAATGATTTGAAATTATTTGGGAAGAGATTTTACAATAAAAACATGTTGCCTTCTGTCATACAGTGTGATACAATATGAAAATGTGAAGTACATAACTGATGAAAAACCAGCATTGTATTTTCTGCCGCTCAGGCATACACTGGTTTTCCAGGTAGAGCAGAGCCTTTGGCCACCTTTAAGGAATATTTGCCTCAGGCATTTCTCATGTTATTGTCTTCTGTTTGACAGTGAGCCATACAAAGTCTGAATGTCATGAAAATCATAAATATTGTAACGATGTACAATTTTTATATTCTTTCTTTTGCACTTGAATTTATTATATCATTGAATTTATTATAGGTTGTGAACTGAAAAGCAATGACTAAAGCAGATATTAGCAAAACCGCAACATAAAGTCCAGTTTTTCAACTAAACTCTTTCTGACCCTAAACACTCAACCAATCTTGAATGAAAGCATTAACAATTGTATCTGCTTTAAAAATCATAGGAAGATAAATTTAATGGTAAAACTGTGCTTTAGCAATGCTCAGACAGTCAGAAAAATTTACTGAGATATTTTCATCCTAGAAAAATGTTTATTAGAAAACATATATTTATATATACAAAGCAACAACAAAAAAAAACCAGACGAATTTATATGATCTGGACATTTTGAATTCGACTTGAAAGTTGATTGCTGACTATTTCTCAGAAAGAAAAACAAAATCAGTATTGCATATGATTCAGATAATATGTGATAGATTATTTTGTTCTGTTGTTTTAAAATGGGAAGGTAAAAGACTTCAAATTTGAGAAACAAAGAACATCCTTTACATTTTCAGTCAACCTGAAAGTAAATGGCCTGCTTTGCTGTATGTTATGACGTGGTAAAGCTCTCTAGTTTTATATAGATTTTTTTAAATTAAGCATAATTTCAAATACTGTGTACCATTTTGAATATAATTACAAAATTGAGGAATGTAGGTTTGAAAAAATGTAATGATCTTAAAACACAAGAGGATTGATTTGCCTATTGTTCTGTCAAAGGAACTAAAAAACTGAATGGCTGTAAAGAAAACATAAATGTGGATATATTCAACTAAAAGATTCATCTGTTGGGATAGTAAAGGAGTATCTTTTGTTTTGGATTATTTAGCATATTAGATTTTAGGAAAATAAATTAGGAAAGCAAAGAGGGGTTTTCTGTTTATTTGTTTTTTTCTGAAGTGAAAGATAGTGAAAATAATAGCTAAGACAGAAAAAATAATGCAAACACACAAATTAAAAAGAATTGCTTATTGCACTAGGGAGAAATGTTCTGAATTATATTGCATCTTTATTTGAAGCACTGGTATTCCATCTAAAAAGAAAATTTGAAGAACAAAAAGACTGAAAGAGAATAAGAGATGACTGTTTGCTGGACATTTGACTATGAATCTGCAGTCAGGCTTACACCACAAAACTAGTAATGTTCCTCATAAAACTAGTAATGAAAAATTCTTTTGCATACAGTATTTTGTTACCATACAGCTAAGATCCACAGCTAAAAATACTCCTGTGGATCCTATGACTATTGAAAACAGAATAATAGTGATAAATCAAAAGTAACCAAGAAATAAATTGCAAAATGGTCATGAATTTGTGCAGAGATATAATTGAGCATAGGCAGGAAGGAGACATGAATAGCCCAATATTTATAATTAATTTAGGTTACTGACTAATGCTTCTTCCGTGATTCCATGAAAGTCTGATGCCAATTTTTGCTCTACAAAGACATGATTATCATATCCAACAACTTAATGGAGAAGAGGCTAGTCATTGCATAGACACTGGATAGATAGTGGAAGAAGAGAAACTTCCAGAAATGAAAGACACATACTTAGTGTCTTAATGATAAGATACGTTTCTGGAAATAATGATATCGAATTAAAAAAAAAAAAAAGCGCAGAAATCTTTTATGACTGGTCGGTGTCTTTGAAGCAGTAAAGACTCCTAAAGAAAACTGAAGCAGGTATTTGGAGAATCTCTATACAGAGTGCTCAAAATTCCAATAACAGGAGGTAAGAAAGAGAAATGGAGTATTATTAGGAAGATGAAATGAATGAATGATTAGATTATTATCATACAAATGGCTAGGTATCTCTATAATACTTGTAGGTGCTTTTAAAAATCCAATACCTCATACCCAATCAGTATTTCAAACATTAATCAGAGGAAGGACCTGTAACTGATTCCCTTTCACTCAAGAAGGCTCATTACAGAGCTTGATTGTAATATTAGAACTGCCACTGAGATGTACCAGACTAAAATCTGAAGTGTCTTGTCTGTTAGAGCAAGAAATCAAAGCTTGTGATTTCATTAATTCATGTTAATAATTTTTTGTTCTAATTGCAAGTGGTTTTGTACTAGAAATATAAACATAGGGGGGAATATTTTAATGTTAGAAGCAGATTTCATAAAAATATACTCCCTCTTACATGATTTAAACATTTTAAAGAATTTTAACAAATATTTAAAGTAATTAACTCTTTGCTATGAGGTTAACTTACTCTTTTGGAAACTTGGTAAAAGAGACTAAGGATTGCTGGCTCAAAATGTTTTGGGTGGATGTGCAGGGGAAAGGGCAGGTCAGGCCTTACTCTGGCGAGGAGATGCCCTGCCCTGCACACCCCACCTGCCCAGGCCTGTATCCCAGCCCAGCAGTGGCTGCCAATCCCTGGCACACCAGCGGCAAGGCTCCACACCTGCCCCTGGAGCCCCTATCCCAACTCCTGCGTGGCCAAATGACCAGAAGTCCCACCTGGGGGCAGGGCCCAGAAAAACCAAAGGGTACTTAAGCCAAGCATGAAGCAAGCATATCCTGAACCCATCTCTTGGAATTTGTCAGTAAAACACCACTGGAACCAGGAGTGGTAACTATACTTGTTCTTTGATGTATCTTTTCTCTCTTTCTTCTTCTAATTGTCTTTTCTCAGTGTTCTGAGTAATGTAAAATTGGACAGGCTTGAAATTTGCTAAGTCGAATGAGCCAAATTAACGCTTTGTGAAATTCTTTATGTTGACTGAATGCTGCTCTAAACTTTTGCCAAGGTTCTCCTATTTTCTGAAGTTGCTAGTAAATTTTTTTGTGATTTTGACCTTTTGAGAATATCTTGTCCGTATTTCTCCTGTGCATCTAACGCAGAGTACATGAAAAAACCATAAGCCTTTTTAACAGGCTTGCCAAGAGAGGTTTTGGAGCCTTACAGCCATTCTTGGCACAAGACCAGAAAACTGGTGGGTTTATTTTATATTTTATGTGTATTTTGTTCAATGTTTTATACAATATAATATATAAGGATTCTTAGAAATACAGAGGATTCCACTCTCCTTGTCAAATTCCATAATACTAAGTGTATAGCTAATTTTCTTTTAATCTTCTTCCATCTGAACTTCAATGTATCGTTTGAATAGGAAGACTAGACAATAGTTTAAATAAAATTTTCTCTTTGCCGTAACCTGAAGTCTGGCATATAGGTTAGGGCTGGGATGGAATTAACTTTCCCCACAGCAATGCTTATAGTGCTGTGCTTTGAAGCCAGATGGTATTGATATCACACGTCTGTTTCAATTATTCCTGAGCAGTGCTCATATAGCATCAAGGTTGCCTCTCCTGTCACTCCTCACCCCTGCTCCAAAGGCCAGCAGGCTGGGGGTGAGCAAGAGCTTGGGACGAGACGTAGCCAGGATTGCTGACCCAAATTGACCAAAATGTTATTCTGTGTCATATGATGTTGTTTCCCAAAACAAAAGCTAAGTGAAAAGAGGAGGAGGGAGGTATTTGTAATTAAGGTGTTCATATTCAGAAGCAACTGCTACACATCCTGAGGCCCTGCTTCCCAAGAAGTGACTGAACACCAACTGCTGTTGGCAAGTAGAGAAAATGTATTTTTGTTTTCTTTGCTTCCATATGTGTCCTTTGCCTTTCTTCATTAAACTCACTTTGTTTTGATGCTCAAGCTTTTCTTTTTTCTTTTTTCTCAAGTTTTTCTTTTTTCTTTTTTTTTCTCCTGTCCTGCAGAGGAGGGGAGTCATAAAGTGGATTTGTGGACACCTGGTGGGTGGTCATCCAAGATCAGCCCACCACAATCCTTTTTGGTGTCTGAGGTGGGGCATTTGAAAATTTGAGAGGAGGACAGTAATTGTGAGAGATAATAGGCACAGCATGGATCAACCATGGCCAATGAGCAGAATAGTTGAGATTTTCTTTGCTTGTGTGTGACTATGATGAAGAGGCAAGGGGTTGAATGCGAGTAACTAGTCCCTCTTTGTTGATATTATGATGTTATTTTGACTTAGGTGTAGGAAACTGTTTTTGCTAAATATATATAATTTCCATGGCAAGGTTTTTGATAATGAAGATGCTAGGAGAGTGGCTTTTTTGAGAAGACACCAGAAGCTCATTCCATGTCAAGGTGAGTTCCATCTGGCTCCAAGACAGCCCCACTGCTGGCAAAAGATGAGCCCATCAACTGTGTTGGTAGTGCCTCTGTGATAATATGTTTAGAAAGGGTAAAAAACAGGAGAGAGCAGTGATAAAATTTGAAAGAAATGGTTCTGCTGACGTGAAGGTCAGGGAGGAAGTATGGAGAAGAGATGCTACAGGAGCCAGAGCAGATATTCTCCTGCAGCCCATGGAGCAGCCCATAGTGAGGCAGGCTGTTCACCTGCCACTCATAGAGGTCCATGGTGGAGCAGATATCCATCTGCAGCCCATGGATGACCACACACTGGAGCAGGTGTGTGTGCCCAGAGGACATGGCGACCCCATGGAGATCCTACACCAGAGCAGGTGTTCATACAGGATCTTGGAGCCCAGTGAGGACCCATACTGGAACAGTCTGTTCCTGAAGGACTCTACCCGATGGAAAGAACCCATGCTGGTGTGGTTCATAAAGAACTGCATCCTGTGGGAAGGATTTATTTTGGCAAAGTTTGTGGAGAACTGTCTCCCATGGGTAGGATGCCATGATGGAACAGGGAAAGGGTGTGAAGAGGAAGAAGCAGCAAAAATTGTGTGATGAACTGATCACAACCCCCATTCCTAGTCTCTCCCACAGTGTTCAGGGAAGAGGGAGGAGGTAGATGAGTCAGGAGTAAAGATGATACTGGGAAGAAGGGGGTGGAGGCAATTTGGGGTTTGTTTTGTTCTTATTTTTCACTATCTAAAATAAAATCATGCTAATTCTATCTTAGCTACTTTACCCCATAGGTTCTTATATATATTTAGATGAGTTATCATTAGACAAAGGATGACTGTGCATATGCAAATACTGACAGCACACATTGCAAAGAAAAATAAAGGTGTAAGAATACATGAGAAATATACCTCACGGTTTGTGATTTCATGTGCTGAAGCAGATCTTCACTTGCTTAAATCAGCTCATAAAAGACTATGTGGAAATCTTTGGACTTCTCTGACTCACTGCTCAGATACACCTGCCTTAATCACACCAATGGTTCATGACCAACTGAAAGGCCAAACTGCATGACAACTCAATCTACTTTTCACACATTTTAACAAGTTAAAAGTATATTATTCTAACTTTAGTAGATGGATAAGAATTAACAAAAATGTCTTCAGCTCCCTGCAGAAAGAATACATATATGTTACAATAATGCATTCAAACATTTTTTTAAAGAAGTAGATGATACAACTACTGTACTGTAAGACTAAAAATTATGTGAATTAATTAGAAACAAATATGTATTAAAAATGGTTATCACAGCTTATATGTCAGTGATAGACAGAAGAGGCATTCAGGCTGCAGCTAAAGAAACTGTAACCATGGGGTACAGGACGCAACTGATGGAGTCCATGGTGAGGTTTGAATCCAATGCCATAGCAGAGGCTTACAGCAAGCCCATAGTGTTCAGCTCAGGAGAGCCAAAGTGATCATTGTTCCCATAGAAATAATTCCTAGGTCATAACTATTGTGTAGAAAAAATACCTGAATATTCTGTTTAAAGTTCTATTGTACAATTCTTTTGAAAGACTAGGTATATTAGCCTGATGGTACACATTTAATGTAGCACCATTTTGAATACCATAACTGAATTTTGGGTTTGCATGGCCAGGTTTTGGTAGTGGGGGGGGGGGCTACAGTGTGACTTCCATGAGAAGCTGATAGAAGCTTCCTCCGTGTCTGGCAGAGCCAATGCCAGGCAGCTCCAAAAAGGACATGCCACTGGCCAAGGCTGGGCCAATCAGAAATGGTGGTAACACTTCTGTGATAATGTATTTTAGAAGGAAAAAAAAAAAAAAAGCTGTTGTGCAGTTGTAATTTTGTCCAGAGAAGAGGGGAGTGAGAATACCTGAGAGGAACAGCCCTGCAGACACCAAGCTCAGTGGAGAAGGAGGGGGAAGAGGTGCTCCATGTGCCAAAGCAGACCATGGTGAAGCAGCTGTGCCCCTGCAGCCCATGGAGGTTCATGGGGAAGCAGACATCCACCTGTAGCCCTTGGTGGAGACCCATACCAGAGCAGGTGGATGCCTGAGAGAGGGCTGTGAACGTGTGGGAGGCCTCTGCTCGAGAAGGTTCCTTCAGGGACCTGTAGACCTATGGAGAGAGAAGCCCACACTGCAGCACATTTCCTGGTAGGACTTGTGACCACATGAGGGACCCACACTGGAGCAGCCTGTCCTTGAAGGACTGCATCCCTAGAAGAGTGACCCTCATTGCAGAAGTTTGTGAAGAACTATTGCCCATGGGATGGACTTAAGTTGGAGCGGTCCATGGAGGACTGTCTCTGCTGGAAGGGACCTCATGCTAGAGCAGGAGAAGGACTCTTCTCCCTGGGCAGCAGCAGGAACAACCAATGATGAGCCAACCATAACCCCCATTTCCCATCTCCCTGTGCCACTAGAAAGGAGGAGGTAGAGCTTGGGAAGGAGAGGAAGGGTGAAGGGAAGGTGTTTTTAAGATTTATTTTACTTCTCATTATCCTCCTCTGATTTTCTTAGTAATAAATTCAGTTAATATCCCCAATTCAAGTCTGTTTTGCCTCTGATGGTATTTGGTGAATGATCTCTCATGGATCTTATCTTAACCCATGAACCTTCTGTTACATTTTCCCTCCCCTGTCCAGTTGCAAAGGGGAATGATAGAGTGACTTCAGTAGGTAACTGACATCCAGACTGTGTCAACCCACTACACTAATCTAAAACATTTGGAACTGGATATGAAATTGAAAGTGCTTAAGTGTTTGAGAATACACCAATTCTGGCAGATGTAGAGCTGTTTGCTGTTTATCATGGTACTGAGTAAATGTCACACAGAATTAGCAGCACCTATAATTTATGCTATCTGCGGTGCGATATTGCACTTCAGTGTAAATTCTTCATTGTAACCTGTGATTTTGTTGCAGTGGATAATGTTGCCTTTTGCTTTTTGCTCAATAGTTGGGGTAAGGTTCTACCTCTAAAAGAACATTGTAGTCTTGAAACAGGTACAGAAAAACTCCAAAAAAAAAATAATAAACAAAATTCAAAAAAGATACTTGCTTCACCTTGTCTTATTCCCTGATTGACTTAAGTTTCAATGGACTCATTACATCTCAGAGTGGACAAGCAGTACAACTGCTGCAGTAAAGCAGAATGCTGCAACCATATCAGTAGGGTGGCATAGATTTACAAGGGTAAGGATTAGCTCACTTTTCTGTCACTGCAAGATTAGAATACCCGTTGCCATAATGGAAGCTCCTGTATTCTTTAGAAATGCTTGGAGGTGCCTCATCATGGAGTGCTACTATTCAGCATTTTGTCAATCTATGATGTTTTACAATGTATCTTTCCTAGTATGCCTAGCTGTTTTGGTTTAGTGTGCATTGCCACTAGAAAGATTATTTGAGAAAGAAGAATCTCTGACAACATGTCTTCCATCACCATCAAAAATGAAATTTACTATTTTTGTTTCCAAATAAGAACCTGGGAGTTCTCATCTTGTATTGCCATCCTTTTTTCTCTTATCTACTTATTACCAAGACAAAAACAGCTACAGAGAGAACAGGAGGGAAAACATAGGAAAGAAGGAGTCACAAATCAGGTAATACCTGAAAAAACTTAGTTATCTTAAAAGATGGGCACACTGAATAAAAAAAATCTTTCATCATTAAAACTTTACTTTTAGAATTAAAATTAGAATTCACAACTTCCTAGTCTCTGATGGTTATAGCTTCTGAGTCATAGAGTCACGGACTTGGTCATGCACATGAGTGCTTTCCAACTCAGTATATTCTAACTCCTGGTCCTGCACAGGACACCCCAAACGTCACACCATGTGCCTAAGAGCATTGTCCAAACACTTCTTGAACTCAGACAGGCTGGTGCTGTGACCACTTCCCATGGGAGGCTGTGCCACTGGGTAAAAAATATTTTCCTGCTATCCAGCCTAAACCTCTCCGACTCAGCTTCATGCCATTTTTGAGTCCCGTCACTCATTACCAGGAAGAAGAGATGTGTACCTGCCCCTCCTCTTCCCCTCATGAGGAAGTTGTAGACTGTGGTGAGATCTCCCCTCAGTTTCCTCCAGGCTGAACAGACCAAGTGACCTTAGCTGCTCCCCATAAGTCTTCCCCTCCAGACCCTTCACCACCTCCTTTGGGTGCTCTCTAGCAGCTTAATATCTTATATTGTGGTGCGTGAAATTGCACAAAATATTCAAATTGAGGTTGCACCAGTGCAGAGCTGAGTAGGATAATCACCTCCTTTGCCCAGCAGGTGATACTGTGCTTAATGCACCCCAGTCTCTAGGCTTTTGAAAGCAGAGGGGAAAATAAAGCAGGACAAAATGTAACTACTGTAAAAGACCATTGCCTTCCCCCCCTTCTTTCTCTGCATACCATTTCAGAAGTAAAAGAGAGGCAGGAAGCAGATGTATTTCAATTTTACCTGCAAAGACAGATGTTTCAGTACTTAGTACTCTAGCATCTCTTAATAATGCACATAAGACCAGAGAAGTAGCAAAGAAAAGAGAGGGATATCTAAACCAGAATGTTCATGAAAATACATCATACATAAGAGTCTAATTGCTATCTGTTTCTGTGAAAGTAAATATCTCAGACTTATCATGACATTTTCTCCCTCCATCCCTGCACTTCTGGCATCTACAGGCTGCCATTAACACCAGGTTATTAAAAGAAAAGCTGTGAGAAGTCTTGGTGAGAGGAAAAAAATGAGTTGTTGAGGGAGACAAAAGAAGCAGTGACACCACAAAGTGAAACAGGTGATTGTAGTGCTTGCAGCTAAAAGAACCACTGTCTATCACCACCGGCTGCTTCAAGATGCAGCTTCCGTCTGAATTTCAAGATGCAGCAGCCTTAAGGAACTAGAGGAATTTGTGAGGACTGCATTCATGAAGTTATAGTGTGAGG
The DNA here is from genome assembly GCA_013398955.1 of Callaeas wilsoni. NCBI lineage: Eukaryota > Metazoa > Chordata > Aves > Passeriformes > Callaeidae > Callaeas > Callaeas wilsoni. Next base: position 280,060 of record VWPU01000469.1, read on the forward strand.
TGAAAAGATGGTGAAACTGTAACAGGAACTGGGAAAGGAAAGGAATAATATAGAGACAACAAGTTCTAAGCCTCAAAGCAACGTGCTTTGTCATTACTTAGAGTGTGGCACTGTATTCAGGTGGGAAAGTAGCAAGGAAAACTATAGAAACCAAGAGTAACAAAGTGTAACAGCAATCCATTTCTAGAAAGACTATGACTAAGTTCCTATCTTTACAGCAATAATTTTAAATCCTTGTTAATAGGTCATAATTTATTTTATAGAATACTTTCTTTTAAAAAGGAAAAGAGATATTTTCTACTTCCTGCCCACCCGTCTGCCTTCTCCCACCCCCCCCAAAAAAAGATGTTTTAATAGGAAACTAAGAATTGACATGTTCTAAACGTGTATACTTGAAAAAGTTATTGCAGTGATCATTGAAGGTACTGGTTACTCAAGGTAGTAGTTGTCCCGTTGTGTCTCCTGCATGGCTGAAAACAGTCTTCACTTGCAGGAGCAGGCCCATGAGTTTTGGCGTAAACAATGAGCTTAAGAGGGAGGGAGAGAGAATGATGTGGGAATACGGACAGTCAAACCATAACTCTGCCCTATCATGAATCCCATCAATGCTATCTGTCATGAATTATAAATACTCCATCGGAGTCCAGATTAAATGCAGAGGTTTTTCCCTGTCAGGCAAGAGACAGGTACTGAGACAAAACACAGTCTAGGAAAACAGAAAATCTTTGTCTAGGTGGACAAATGGTGTGTCCAGCATACTCATATTAAATATAAGTTTTACATTTAAAATAAGTAGTCTGTGACTAAAATGAAAGCCTAGGAAGATTACAAAGGGGTTTGGAAACAGTGACTTGTGCCAAATGTGTCTTAGGATAAATTACTATTTTGGTAATTTCTTTAAGTGGAGCATTTCAATGTCAGTGTGTTCTCTTTTGAAATGGAATGGAACATTTTGATTGCTCAATTTGAAATTATTTTCTTCTGTGGAATGTCCTTCGCATTTCATAAAAGAGCAGAATTAAATGTAATTGATCATCTTCTACCTAAATGTATTCTTTTTTATTAGCAATAATGATTTTACATACATCTGTGAAAGCCAAATAAAATTTGGGGGGCTTTTGCTATTTCATAGAGAAAAAAAAATATGAACACACAGAGTTTTATAAAAACAGGAAAGCTGTCTTCTCTTTGTTTCAAAAGTATAAAAAAATACTGTCATAATAACCCAGAGCAATTATTTACAACCCTTACGTTTTTCAGTGTTCAAGGAACACCATGGAGTCTAGTCAGTTCTCTAAGCTTTTGGTCCAAGAGCAAGTAACACCAGTTTCCAAGCGCTACCCAGAAAAATAAAAACACTAAAACAAAAATTCATCCTCAGGGAGCAAGAGTGCTGGCACAAAATCTATCCTGGGGCAATCAACTGCATAAATGTAGCTAAATATGTGCCATCTGTGAAGGAGTTTGTCCAGCAAAATCAGCAACATTTCTCTGACAAAACACGCAATTGCTTCAGGATGTGATTCTATGCAGGTAAATTCAGGATATCTAAAGCCGTTGCCAGCCTGTTATCTTGAAATGTCTGAAATAGTGACTGCATTTTGTGTGGCAGGGTTTACTGCAGAAGCCATAACACAGAGAAGCTTCTCGATGTTTATTCCAGTGTTCAAGTGACTTGTTTACCCCTGAACAGATGGTCATTCAACCACAGCATATATCAGCTGACACCTTTATTGCCCTAATAAGGATCCAGAAGAACCACCAACAGGTTTCTATCTTGTTAACACAGTGGGATGTGCAGGCTACAGTATAACGCTGCTAAGTGCCAGAGGTATCAAACTAGATGGATCCACCCGGAGTGCAGCAAACCGACCTGTCTTGTTGTGTTGTCAGAGCCCTGTTTTTCTTTGCATTGGTACTGGATAAAAAAGGCTCGTGTTTTGCTCCGAATCTGCAGCATTTCCTGATTTTTCTTTGCTTTTACAGGGTTATATAATATATGTAGCTCAACCAGGGGCCACAACCACAAAAGCTGTGGGAAAGAGTACTCACTGCTTGGATGGGATTTGTTCTTTGAATTACACCAAAAGCAAGGACGGCGAGACTTGTGGAATGGGCATACGTGTCGTTCCAGTGGGAGCTGCCAGACCCTTGGGAGAGGGGGACGATAGTACTTTGTGTCACATTGTAGGAGTGCACCAGGGGGTTCTAGGCTGTAGCCGGTTGGGGAGAGGGGGAAAGATGCACCCCTAGAGCCATGAGCAAGACCTCAGACTGAGGGGTCTGCATCTGCTGTGGGCACCCCACTGCTCCTGGTGCACATGACACCAAAAGGAAGGTCTGGGTTCATAGCAGAGCCCTTTACACTCTGCCAGTTGTAGCTCCATCCACATGGTGTGTTCCTTGGATCCAGAGCAAGATTTGGGGCCTCACGAATGCATGAAATTTTGCAGCGCTTAGAACTAACCTACAGCTGGCCCAAAGAAACAAAATGCTGGAATACATGTGTCAGGATGCTTGGCTTGCATTTTCATTTGTTTTGCTTTAAAAAATATCTTATACTGGTTAGCATTACCTGTTTGTGCAAAAGTAGCCCTTTTCCAGTAGCAATGGCTGAAGCACAGCAGCCTTCCAAAACTAACAAAATGTATTTGGCTTAATACATTCAGTGGTCTTGTCCTCTTAAATTACCAAGGCAAAAGTTTTTAGAAGAAAATGCAAGCAAATTTATCCATCTAATCTTTACAAAAGATCTGATCAGAGCTACATATGCACTGTTTGCATTGTGCTTGCCTTCTGTCCAAAGACACGCAGCAATTTCCATGACCATTTTCACATATTGCATTTCTAGCATCCATGTTTACAGAAATGATGCAGCAAATATATAGCAATATGTAAGTTCTGGCAACGTATATGTCTGAAACTCTCTAAATATTTATTTGTATGATTATTTACTGTAATTAAGTCCCTTCAAAAGTAATTGAGTAAGACAAATGCTGTATGCTCTAGTTCACTGCTCAGCTAAAAAGCAGGTACAGTACAGCCTGTGGTGCTGTTTGCCTTCTTCTGTCACCTTGACAATGTCTCAGCTCTGAAGGTGCACAACTGAAGATATCTTTTCTCTGACAAGTCTGTCAAAATACAATTTTATTATTATTTTTCTTTTTTACTCTTATGAAAGCAGCAATCAAAGTATAAGGAAAACAAATTATGGCAACTGCGAAAGTAGGATTTCCCTCACAGGTAAAATCTGCCTCAGAGGAATTTGAAGCACTGAAACCATGTTAAGATTACCGTATGCATCAAAGGGCAGTATTTAGTGCTTTTACTGATAAAACTGTATTCCAGAAATGGTTATATAACTTATCAATGAGGAACACCAACATTGTCACGAGCAATTGTCATGAAAATACAGTAGATTGTCCTAAAAAAAGTTCTCCTAAAAAGATAAGCATTTATCAAATCCATATAACTTGAACTGCAATCAAAAGTACTGTTGTGGTGCACAACGCAGTCACAACCCATCAGTAGGAGGAGTGATGTTTGTTAGAAATTCCTGTTGGGCTTAACAAGGACACCAGACACGCGTTAGAGAACTCTGCTATTATTGTGCAGTCACCTTGACTTTGGCAACAAGCCCACTATTTAGACTCCAAAAGTGGTGGCTAACAAACCCTTAAATTTTACATTGCACTTCTCAAGCATGTTGGTTAACAAGCCCTTAATTTTTACAGTACAATTCAATAAGCTCTCAACTCCCACAACACGCTTCTCAAAGGTTCTAGCTAACAAGCCACAACACACTTCCACAAGCTCCCCTCTCCCACAATGAACTTCAGCACAGAGTATGGGGTGGAATATAATAGCCACGCTTCGCCCAGGCAAAGCACGGGGAGAGAGAAATAAAGGCAAAAAAGAGGGAAAGAAAAAGAATATCTCTAGTCCTTTGATCCCACATTGGTGCTGCCATGAGGATGGTCTGGAGGTGGGGTAGTAAGGCACAGACATCAGCACACTTCAATTTGTGCTTCAGCTTAAGGGATGCTAATCTGATGCTGACATCTCCTTGAATTTTGATGGCACTCTTTGAGTGAGGTGACCTTAGGAAGCTTTCTGCATGCATAAGATACTGAAAAGGTAGAGCATTCTAAAATTTAATAATGGCAATGATATTTTCTAATTATTATTGCTGAAAAAAATCAGAAATGGAATGAAGAGATTTCAGTTCCAATATATTGTACTATGTCTTCATAACTGGTCCTTCTTAAAAAGAAAAATTTTGTACTTCCACCCATTTATTTGATTTTACTGAAGTACAGCCCACCTTTACAAGCTGCAAACAGCTATGCTTTTATTTCTGCAACTGCTCATAAAATCACACTTCTGAGGCTTACTGACATCAGTACTTGATTTGCCATAAAAATACACAGGGTTTTTATTTTTGCAGCATTACTCAAATGAGAAAGTCTCTTCTACAAGCCCTGTTAACCCTATATACATTCATATTCTTCTGCATGTATATAGGCATGCACATTTTAAGATGCATTCCTTACTTGTCATTAATATAATGTATTGAAAAATGTCTGTTTTACGCAAAGAGGATCCACTGATAAAAATATATTTTTGTAGTTATTCCCATCAAAGCAACATGCCCACTGTTATGAAATATACTGTCTCTGCAGAATACTTGCATAGGGCTGACATATTGGACACAGTTTCTACAGAAGATCTGTGTCTTTATGGAAAATTAGTTTTAGGGCATCTCAGATGAGCTGAAAAAACTATGTTTAGGTGACTGAATCAGGTCCCTGGGTAGTTTGTAAGTGACATCAGTGTCACTGATCATATTTGGATTTCCAGGTCACAAATTATTTTCTAAACACCAGCAAGCAATTAACAGTTGACAGAAATATATTCAAGTGTCCAGTACAAGTCAAGCCTCTAAAAATCTTCACAAGATTGAGGATAGTGCATGGGCCTTATGGGAGGTCTGAGCAAGAGAGAGAACGTGGATAATAAAACCAGTCTCTTCCTTCTACCAGTTGCCAATTTGATAAATATCTCTTGGAGCTGGTGTTAGGTGTCAGGTGAAGCATTTGAAGTGGGCGAAAAGTAATATATTATATAAATAAAAATGAAACTCTCAGCATCTGACAAAAATTGCCTGATGTGCAATGCTTTCCAGTCATAACTGATTCTCTTAGTAAAGAAAGGAAACATACTGAAAGAGTTTTAGCCTTTCACCTTGCCACAGAAAATAAAAATGGCTTCATTCATGATAGAAAAACACTGGCATATGAAATATAAATTTTCTCTCAAAAAAGTATATTTTTTAATGGAAAAGAAAGGCAGAAAGCAGCTGTAGAATTGTTTAGCATTCCAAACTGACTTGCCCACTTCAGAATGTCTGTTCTAAGTGAATATTTAGTAGTGCAGCTGGCATTGTTACTGATTGAAGAACTCCACTTATCACATTGAGCATCTTACTTTCCTGGAAAAATCTCTCACAGCTTCCTACTCAATTTATCCATCATCCGAGCTCAAATTTCTTATTTATTTACTTTTTTTCTCACTTATGGCTTTTTTGTTTTGTTTTCCTTCTCTCCCTTAATCTCCAATCCTGTTGCCTTGCCCCTTCTAAATTTCTTCTCCCTCTACTTTAACTTCTCCTTCCCTGACCTTCTTCCCCTTCCCTTTACTCTTCCTTCCCTTTACTTTTTAACAGGTCTTAATATTTACTTTCCAAATAACAAAAGAATAACAATAATTTTTTAAAAAATCAGCTATGGAAAACAGACTTAATTAAATTATAACCATTAATTTATAGACAACTTTCTAATAAGAGAATTCATGTGCAATGGTTTAGGGTTTAAGATATAATTATTTGAGCAATAGTTTAGGGATTAAGGTATAATTATTTGTGTGTAAACACCCTCATTGTTAGAACAAACTCTGAAGTTGTAGCTACTGCAACACGGACTTCAACAAAATGTGGTAATTTTTATGCTTTTCAAAATAAGGTATTTTGCTTAGCACTAAGGTGATGATGGTGATGAAAGCAGGAAGACAGGTATTCATATTGATCTAGAAGAGGCAGCAAAGTCTGGATTTTCAGAATATTAAATAACTTTCTCCAGAAGGTTACTTTCCAAAGGGCATAAGAGAAAAATATTGGTTAAATCTGTATCAGAATGGGTTTTTTCATGCTTAGTGGTGCATCATACTCTACTTATTCTGCTGTGTTTACATGCCTAAGAGTCCCAGAATGCTGCTCTCTTTTTAGTCCAAATCACATTGGAAATGTCATTTGTATTTATACTGAGTCATAAAAATAAGCAACTAAATAAAACTATCAGGAACAGCCCTATCAGCAGATACATGTCCTGTAAAGGTAAAATATGCCTGCAGTAATGTGTCCTGCACTTTAATCCTTTAATTTCAGATACAGGCTATCTCAATTTAAATAGTTTTTGTACATCAATATTCCTGTCTCTTCCCCAGATTCAGTAATAAGCCTTATATTATTAGAAATGTCATGTATTGATTCCTTAGTGAAGCAGAGAGCCAAATTTAACAATGATCTCCATAGTAAACACACATGACACCATCTAGGAATAAAAAAAAAAGAAATAAAATTGTCATGCTGATTCCCTTTTCCTTTACTTTTTTCCTTTTTTTTTTTTTGTTAAACAGAGTATGCTTAGTTAGCTGTATGCTCACCCCTCTTGCTTTATTTTGGAAGTCTCCATATCACGCTATTCCTTAAGCCATTTTTCTTTTAACTTAAGTGTAAAAGTAATAAAAGGACCAAAAATGCACCATGTTGCTAAGCTCTTATTGTTGCTGAAGTTAATCCAGAGGCAACATAAGGACAAATATTTGGCAACTCAGCAAATAGACCTCCTTTTTTTGCATGATAATATATTCTTTTTGTACAGTGAATTTTACTTCAATATTATTATTTCATGAATTGTAATAATCTATTAAACAGGTAAATATAGAAAAAATGCAACTTTGAGGTATTCAAACCCCATTTATAAACATTAGCTAGGATATTGTATTTGAATGCCGAACAAGCAAACATTACTTTTACAAATGAGGGGTAGCAAAAGCATTCTCTTCCCAAGAGAAATCAGCAAAAGTACTTCTGTGTCATCACCTACAGATGCAATTGCTAAAAACCCAGATTCTTTACAAGGGACTTGAGGTACTTGCTGTGTCCAGCTTCTTGGACAGTATTGAATTTTGTTCTGTATAATAGTGCAGTAACGGGCACAATAAAGCTTTGATTTTAGGAGTGTTTCTGGCAGCTACCTTTCAAATGCTCTTAATTATTATTAAAACCTTCTCAATCTTAATGTAGAAAAGATGCATTTATCTACCATCTACCCATCTTCTCGGATAATAGTCTTCTTTTGTAAAGTGGAATCATGGAATGTAAAAAGCAAGATCAGTTTCTATTTTGGTATGAATTATTTTAAGTAGATCCTACATTCCTAACCCTGCTGGCTGTACTTTTCATTTCTACAAGAACAATTTCATTTTAGTGGTAGCTGTTTATTTAGTGCAAATTCTAAATTTAAAGGATGATGAGAATCTAGCAAATAATCAGAATGGAAATACGAAGAAAAATGAATGTGTGCAGCCTTCATGGATACCTTTTCTGTTTATTTACTTTTTTTTGTTGCTTATTTTTGAAGGTGAGGAGGTGTGTCTTTTCTGGATGCTTCACTTTATGAATCATCGTCATTGGAGAATTAATTTTTGTACTGTGGTGTGAAAAATAAGGCCTCCTATCAGACAGAAGTAGAATGTAGGTTACAACTTGTCTCTAAATTACACAGCTATGTGCTTTTGAAAACAGAATTCTAATCTGAAATCCATTCATTATGTGAGTAGATCTGTGCTTTAATTGCTATAACAATACCAAATGCTGCACTTGCTTAGAGGCAGAAGATTCTGTGGACAAAAGTGTATTTTGCTTCAGGGTGAGACTGGAATACAAATAATTTAAACCCCTTATTTTCTTGTATTACTGTTTTCTATTCTTATGTTTTGTTTTCCAGTCTGACCAGGTTTGTCTGTGTACTTTCTGTAGCCATCTTGGAAAAGCAACAATGTAACAAAAGAAATAATTTTTTTGGTACACCTGTAGGAGAAATGTCCATTACATTTTGTGAAGTTATTTCATATAGTAGTTTGAATCTAGAGAGTAGAATAATAAAACACAGTAATCAAAATTTGCTTTTCAGTAGCTAATGAACTGAATAAATCAGAACCCTTCCCCACAACTTCAGAACCCAGGCAGTACTGCTGCCAGTGACAGCCCACTTGGGGAGAAAATATTGCTAGTTGTTCTCCTGCGTACTCAGCATTCACAGGCTGTGACGTCCCTGGGGAATGGCAGGAGCCTCACATGGCCAGTCCAGTATGATCCTGTCTCAGGCTGCTCAGCAAAGGCGATCCTGAGGGTGCTCAGTGAGCAGATGCTGGGTTGGAAGGATCCAGAGGACATGGTGGCACTGGAGAGGCTACCTCTGCCCAGGAAAACCACCACCTTGTCTGTGTGCTCAGACAGGGCAGCGACAGGGAGGTGCTGAGCGCTTCTGGAGCATGCTTTGGTCTGCGTGGTAGATGACAAAGCTTCCCTGGGGACACAAAACCAGACTAGCTTGGAGCAGGCTGCAGCACAGCTGTCCATCAGCGGCAGTGTGCACGAGGAGAGGGCAGAATACAGCTTTCAACCCACCAGTACTCACCAGGGACGCTGAAATACCTGCTGCTCCAGCAACTGGAAATCTTGACCGTTTAACCCCTTGTGGGGTCAGAAGTGAACTCTCAGCAGCATTTCCTTCTCTCAGAACTTTTCTTTCTCCCCTAGAGCAATAAAAGCAGGAGTAAGACATCCAGAAAGGGCTGTGGATGTGGAAGGAGTGGTATAAATTCAGCCCACATTCTCCCAGAGGCCAGACTGTAATTCTGACTGGTTCATCCATCTTCTTTTGTTTGTTGGTTTTTATTCTCCAGCATCTCTGTGGTGACAGTTCAATTCCACCAGGAAGATCAAGGGACACTCAGTGTCACTGCACAGCAACATGACTCACAGGATCCTGACCATATTTTGGCTTGCTGCCTGTCCTCACCTAGTGCTTGCAATATCTCTCAGTCATATCCCACTGCCATAGCCTTCTCCTGCTGCATGCCATCAGTCCCAGCTCTGAACAGGTAGAGAACCCAAGGAGCATGGCTGGAACACGGGAGCCTATATCACTCATGGGCAGCAGGGTCTGGATGTTCGCAGGTGTGAATGCATCCTCCTGCATCCTCCTGTGTTGGCATGGATGAGCAGGGCACTGGGAGGGCAGGGCGGTAGGGAGAGGTACGGGCAGGGTGAGCAGTATTAGAGTAGGGTGCAGGCTTTACTGATAGGGCCCTTCTGGAGGGCTGCTGTCGTGGGGGTTTGAATCAAAGAGAGGAAAAAAAGGCCAAAAAAGTGATATGACTCCCTGGAAAATGCCAGAGAAGCCACCAATACTCCATCCCCGGCAATGTTCAGAGAGAGGTTGGATGGAGCTTTGAGCTTCCTGGTCTGATGGAAGGTATCCCTGCCCATGGCAGAGAGGTTGAAATTAGTGATCTTTAAGGTCCCTTCCAACCCAAACCATGATTCTATGATTCTAAATAGGTATAAAGTAGCCTGTACTGAAATTCTGCCTGCCGTGGACAGATTGATGTAGGTACTTATGACAACTGAAATACATCTGCATAAGCGTATATTTGAAATCATGTACTACTGAAATGTAGCAATAAACAACATGGTTGCCTTCAGACCCTTTAGCTGGTAGCTTCCCACACTCAATAGAACATACTAAAATAGTGAACTAAAGCCCTTCAATACATAGCAAAATTCACTGTTACACTGGAACTTATTTTTTCAGAATAATTTCTTTCATAATAGGATTTATCTTTAGAAAAAAACCATGAGCAAATAGCAGTTTTCCGATTAAATGACAGGCTAAAAATAGCTATTCCTCTGTTACATCCGTACAGTGAAAACTGAAGGAAACAGTAGAACTCAAGAGATTTTATAATTCTAAAATATGAGTGTGTGTTTTAAAGATATAACTGCTATGTATGAAAAAATAAGTCACAGTTTTACTCACTTAAAAGATTTGTAAAAATTTTTACAAATGAAGAAAACAAAAAGTCTGTTGAAAATTGCAGTCTCTCCTAACTGCCAGGAAAAGAATCAGTTTCTAGTAATTTTTAGAATCTGACAGGACTCTTTTAAGCTTAGTTCTGTAACCGGCTACTGTCAGAGACAGACAGCTCAGATAAGTGGACTCTAATTGGGAAAGATAGGTAGGCACCTCCAAAGGCAATTACAACATCCTAAAACTGACCTCTAAATTTGATCAGATGACTCATTCTTAAAGGTGCCTCCTTGGATCATAAATAAAAGCATGGATGAATAACTTGGGTTTAGGGACCTGAGATATTTCAAATCAGAAAAATTAATCACGTCCTTAGACTGATATCGTATGTGAAGTTTGGACTCTTAAAAAGAGAAAAATATGTATAATCCTAAGTGAGACACTTAGCTAGTAAAATGCTTTTGTATATATAGCACTTGGAGTGGGTTAACTTTGACCTGAGAAATTTTTATCTGCTTACTTTCTACTCAAAATTTAAAGTATATCATTTAATTATCCTAGGAAAAAAATCTTACGTAGAGCAGCAAAAATTTATAAACTTCACACGCACACAGGCATTCAGATGTATATCTTGATTTCCAATGTTGCTTCCTCAATAGCCAGGGGAGGAAAGAATTTTGTTTGCACAGAGTCAAGTCTTTAGATCTGCTGTGGTTGTTTTGTACAGATTAGCACTGTAAGCAGCCAGTAGAGAATATTCCCTGTGCAAAATCCTAAACTGGCACACAGATACCATAATTCCTGCATTTCTTTCCGAATACTCTTAAACCTCAGATATAGTGGAATGAAATATAGTAAAAAAAAATATTTTAAATCTCCATATTTTCAGATACTAGATCAACAACTTCAGCTGCATGAGCAGAGCAGGATTAACAAGATTTTTTAGTTTTAATTTAGATTAGGAATCTGCAATCTCTGAGATCCTGATCTGATACTTAGATTTGGAAACCATGGTAGGTACCTATTACTCATCTTTCTGTCCCAGGTTTTCAGTCCTGAAATTGTGAACTAAATAGAATTAATCAGAAAATTAGGAAAGAAAATTCATATTAGGCCAACGTATGCTGCGTTCTACGTCGTTTATTGAAATACTGGCATCTTCTTTATAATATTCTTGTAAAATTTATAAATCAGTGCTTACTATTAAAACAACCAAAACAACTAAAATATAATGTTTGATTTCAAAGTAGTTTTAGGTAAAGCTTCTCGTTGTCCAGATGTTCATCTGTTTTTAACCATATTGGCTTTAATTCAATTCCAAATCAAGATTATCCACTCCATTTAAACATTTTCCTAAAGACTTATACTGATTCATTAGTATTCTCTTTGCTTGAGTGCTTGTTGCTGGGGGAGGGGCATGTTGTTTTCATTTGGTTTTATTTGCTTCTATTTTATTCTTTTTATTTCACTGATCTTTCAGGTGAAAAATAGCAAAAAAATAATTCAAGGATAATGTTTTTTCAATAATGCCTGTAGCCTCTTGCGAAAACACTCTAAAAAAGCAATTATTGAAACAATTCTGATTTCATTGTATTTTAACTACTTTTTTTCTAAAATTGTTATTATATTGAGAAGTCTATTGGCACGGATGTTTCTGTTTGATTATTTTTTTAGACTTTATTTTTTCTTTTAAGGAAATTGTCTATTTAAAGTTATTAACCTTTCTACTCTTAAGGTTCAATTCCTAACCTACAGCCAAGTTCTGTCATTGAAACAATTAACTGCTTATTTTAATTACAGGAATGTATCCCTGTCCTGATTTCATCAGAGATAGAGTTACTTTTATTATCAGTAGCTGGTGCAGTGCTGTGTTTTGGATTGAGGATGAGAATGTTGATTACACACTGATATTACAGTTGTTGCTAAGCAGTGGTCAAGGACTCCTCAGCTTCTCATACTGTCCTACCAGCAAAGAGTCTGGAAGGTGCAAGAAGTTGAGAGGAGACACAGCCAGGACAGCTGACCCAAAGCGGCCAAAGGGATATTCCATACCACATGGCATCCTGCTCGGTATAATAACCATGGAGAAAGATGGCTGGGCATTGGTCATTGGGTGGTGAGATGATGCAATGTGCATCTCTTGTTCTATATATTCAAATTCTATCATTACTCTTGTTGTTATTATTATTAATACTAATAATACTAAGAATACTGTTGCTATTGTTTCTGGTTTCGTTATTATTATTTTCCCTTCTTTTTCTGTCTGATTAAACTGCCTTTATGTTAAGCCATGGATTTTAGAAGGTTTTTTCCTGATACTTTCCCCCAATCTACTGTGAGAGGGGAGTGAGGAAGCAGCTGTGTGTTAACTACCTGCTGGGTTAAACCACAATAATCAGAGGAGGGTTAAGCAGTGGGGAAAGGTAGATAGGAAATGAGTTGAAGCCTCACAGCTCTCTTGTGATATTTCAGGTGTTCTCTCAGGTGCTTGACAGAATTGAATCTGTGTTTTTGTACTTCTTCTGTGTACTGTATTTGAAGTAAGACTTGCAGGACTATGAGGAGGAATTCTCATGAAGAAGAAAAATTAATATATAGAGTTCCAGATGGACAGACCTCATTTCAGAGGTTATCTCTTTTCTCCTGAAGAATTTATTAATCATTAATGACCTGATGACCAAACAGTGTTCTTTGTTGCTGGTTCCTTCGGTAGCATTATGGCACTAGAAGTACTTCATTCCAGAAGCAGCTGCAGAGGCAAAAAACCCCCAAAAAACTAAAACGAAACAACAAAAAACCTCCCTCCTTATGTTAGATCTATCAGAAGAGTCAGCTAGGAATAACATTCCTGCAGATGACCCCATTAGATCTATGCATACAGAAGGAGTTAAATGGCTTACTGTATGTCTTCATCTAATTTCTAGCCCTGTAGACCTCACCTGCTGACCCTTTTCTTTTGAAACTGACGGCACCATGTCTGCTCTAGCTGTAATTGATCCTCTCAGTGGGTAATTGGTTTTGCAAGCACTCGCAAATACATTGGGATTACATTGAGGGGATACAGTGAGGGGAAAGTCCTACTTGAAAATCTTAATTTCCTTTATGACAAGGTTACTCACTTAGCTGATCAAGAGAAACCAGCTGATCTAATTTATTTTGGATTTCAGTAAAGCTTTTGATAATGTCTCTCACAGTCTTTCTTCTGGACAAAATGTCCAGCACACAGCTGAATAACAGCATCATGTGATGGGTGAGCAACTGGCTCACAGGTCAGACAGAAAGGCCTATAGTAAATTGTTACATCAGGCTGGTGACCAGTCACTACCAGGGTCCTGTACGGCTCCATTTTAGGGCTAGTTCTCTTCAATGTTTTCATAAATGACTTGGATGCAGTACTTGAAGGCATACTAATTAAGCTTGCTGATGACACTAAATTGGGAGGAGCTGCCTGTGAAGGCAGAGAGGCCCCGCAGAGAGATCTTGACAAATCAGAGGGCTGGGCAATCATGAGCAAAATGAAACTTAACAAGAGCAAGTGCTGGGTTCCGATTCTATGATAGGTTACGAGCACTCTGTCCTCATCCATGCCAATGTGCCTGTATTGATATAGGAGAAAACTCATTATTGCACAGAGAAATACCTTTAAAGTTATATATATATGTTAATATAATGGGTCTCAGTTGGTCCACAAGTCCTATATATACTTTAGTAGAGTACTTTTAAATGTTTAGTGCAGATGCTGGCAGACAAAATTTTTCTTATTAATAAACATCTCAGTTCCTTCATCCTGTAAAAAAAAATCAGAAAATAATATGTTATCCAATATAGTTGTTTATCTACATAGTTTTCTAGTGCATTTTGAGTTATAAACTAAGAAAGTACCTATCCAGAAATTCTATGTAGGAAAACAGGGACTCTATATGATATTTTTATATTAGGCCTATACCAGAAAGAATCTTTTTGCAACCAAGAGCAACAGAATGTATAAATATTCTAATTAGAGATCTAAGTTTAGGATAGCTATCTTGACAGTACAGATGTGTGACTGAGTCATTTTAAACTCTAAGTGTTCATTGCTGTTAAATCTATATATTCGTTCCTACTTTCATAACTAATCAAGTTGACATTTCATGTTTGAGACATGCAGCTTTGAAGTCTGTCTGCTGACTCCTTTAAAAGTGTAATAGTTGTGCAATTAAATATTTCAGGGAGATAAAAGATGTTCATACTCTATGCCATACTTTAAGAAATTAAATGAATGATCACTTAACAAACACGGTAGGAATACAGAGTTAAAATACAGGGGTTTTTAACATCCACATACAGTATTGAAATAAATAATAAAAATTAAAAGCTTGAAATAAAGTTTTTTAGATAAGAAAGTAATTCAGATATAATAAAACACCATAATAATTTTGTTTCATTCCCACTGAGCTAGCATACTATAGCATAATGAAATAGAATACCTAGTTAAGGAGTTTGATAGACCTTCTGTATCAGATACAGATTTGAATCTTGAAGTGTCTATATAATCTCTTCATCCAGGGCATCACTATTTTTTCTCTTTTACATTTTAACTAAGAAAACAGAGAGGATACTGACTACTACTACAGTTGTTCCATCTAAATATTGCAGTACTAGGTATTTTTCAAGTCAAAAGTGATCTTGTTAAAAGTTCTATGTCTTTGATGTGACCAGAAAAATCTTAGCATGACTGACTTACCTAAAAAATCTGATGAGAAATTTTCTTGATTCATAGATAATATACAGCATATTGATGTTTTTCATTACAGATTTTATAGTGAAACTGAATTAAAGGGACTAGTCCCTTAACTTGGTAATGATCCACTGAGATGACTGTCCACCAAAATACAGATACAATATCTTAATGCTGGTTCTGTTGCCATTAAATTTGAGCTCCAAATGGATGATTCTGAGTTTAAAGCTATAAATTGCATGCTTTTATCACAAGAGAATATGCAGGTACAGTAGGCATAAATGAATATAAATACTCTTCTTATTTTAAGAACTGTAAACATGTTTGAATTTCAACAAATAATACAAGTGTTAATACATAAAAGCTAAATTATTTTATACTAGAAAACTAACAAGACCCCTCAGACACCCCTGCTTGGAATTTTGATAAATTACAACTTTTGATTGTTATATTGTATCTATACTATATTAAATTTAGGTAAGACCTTCCTTCTGCTTTCCTTCATTCACCTATTGTTGGAACCAGAAAGATGATGTGACTGGTGTATTTTTTTCAAACATCCTGTGTATGAATCAAATAGAAAGTTTCAAATAACCTACTAAGAAACTCCTTGCCTTCAACCTAATTTATATCTAGGTGCTCCAGGTACAAAATTGTGTTTGGCAATAGATGAAACAGAAGAGGGTGACATGGTAAAATATGTCTGAACATCTGTATGAACAGCCTGTAGCAATGTAATACTGTGATGCCAGCTTCATTCAGACCTATGGAGATGTCAGCTGAACCTTTAGTCTCATCTAAGGCTGCTGCATCTCCCTGTACAAATATCTGAAGATAAGCATAAATATTTCTGTTACAGTTAATGCTAACATGTACGTTGAATCTTATGGAAAATAACACAAACCTAATTTTTGTATTTATTTGTAAAAGCATGTTAGAAAACATAAAAATATCCCCAAGTGAACTCTTCAATAAGGAAGAGGAAATCATCAGTATCACATTACTCCTGGAAAAGAAACACTGTCATTAAAATCACCCTGCTGGTTGAGAACTGGCAATACTGGCAGCTGGATGTGACTCTTCCCAAAACTAAAACACTTAATCTTAGACTCAAAGGGGAAATACAAAGGTGAGCATAACAGCAAAGGAAGGGGAATTTACTAGGAAGTGTGTATGAAACATCTTTAATTGCTTATTATTAGAATTTTCCCCAATAGTATTACTTTATTTATTTTTTTTCTTTCTGTAAAAAATAAAAGCTGAATTAAAAATAATTTCTTGATTTGACTTATATGATTTTCATCATTCATGTTATTTTTGGATTTTTGTTTGGGGATTTTTTTGGTGTGGTTTTGTTGTTGTTGTTTTTTGTTTGTTTGGGTTGTTGTCGTCGTTTGGGATGGTTTTTGTTTTGTTTTTTGGAGTTTTTTTTGTGTTTTGTTTAGTTTTAGTTTAGTTTAGTTTTTGATTTTTTGTTTGTTTTGTTTTTGTTTTGTTTTGTTTTTGTTTGTTTGTTTTCAGTAGAAATTTTTCGTGTTGCAGCTATACATCATATATTATATGGTCTGGGACATGTTCTACCCTCCTGGTCCATTGTACCCTGTAATTGTACAGGTAAATTAGGTGAACCAAGCTACATAGTCACTGATCTCATACAAGAATATACATATGATACATACAGTCCTATATTCCATGCATTCTGCACCTAAAATATGACAAAAATCTCATTCCACAATATCCTTGACCTTTGATAGGAAGCAGTTCAGCAAACACAGTCTTTCCAGGTAATTCATAATATGTACTGTCAGTTTTTAACTATATTCTTCTTACACACAAAGGACAGTTCCTCATTCCTTTCCTCTCCACAATATTCTCCTTTGTGCACAACTCAATCCTTAGATTTGTATGGTCTAAACTGAACATCAAATTATCAAAATAGTTAAGGAAATTAATTCCTACAATGGATTTAGTCAACTTGTATTGTCTTAGTAGTCAACTTTGTCTCATCTTCCCCTTTCACTAATGCCACCTAAGAACACCCTCATGCATCCATTTTCACCAACAGCTGTTGTAGCCTGTGAAATACCCACACAGAAAATACGCCAGATGGCAATCATAGAGGTAGCAGAACTGCCAAACCATGTACAAAAAAGAAAAAAATTTGAACTCTTCTTCTCTGGAGGTCTCTGTTAAATATGGGAATTAAATAGCAAAATGATAACATAAAATGGTAATATCATTCTGGGTAAGAGTTGAGTCTAGGACAAATTCTAAATGATATATGTGTTAAACTGCACACCTCCACATGGCACACATACACCCACATCCCCACGCATTGACACTTATGAAAGTTACTGACATGCATTCCTATATCATCTGAGATGTTCTCTTTTTTTCGTATATGCTAATATGGGTAATACATAGAGGTGCACTTTTAAAAATTTTGAAAATTCTTTTAAATCATCATGTTTTAAAGCATCTCTGGTTATTTTTTTCCATTCTAAGTCTCTGTGTCATGGATATGCTGCCTTTTAAGATGTCACTGTCCTGACTTTTATTAATGACTTTTCATTTGAATTCTAATGAATTTTCAAAAAGAAACACACTAGTTTAATCTCAGATGTGGCTAGTATGTTCCTTATGACTTCTAGAGCACACTGTCTGGACTTTGACAGAGAGACTCAGTACTGATTTTATCAAACTATATAGTGATGAAAACAAAGACCTCATAGACCTATTCTTGGTGATGTTGATGCTAACTCATAAAATCAATTCCTTTCAAAACTAACAAATTGCTAGACCATAGTCATAACTTTTCTCTACCAAGGGCTTTGATTCATTTAGCTGTATGGTGTGATTTTCATTACTGTTAAATACAGTTAGCCCTTGTGGATAAATGAAGATGGAAAATGCAGAATACAAAACAGATTTGTCATAGTTTGAAGATGTGAAAGCAATAATCCAATTTAATTTAGAAATATATTGTTCTGGACTGAAGCTTTCTCTCTAAATTTGGTAGCCATTGAGCTTGTGGACACTTCTCTGTTTTTGCTAAATACCTTTATATATAACAATATGTTTTAAATAGTTGCACAGCTACTCCTCTTTCAGGAGTAAATTAATGATGGAACAAAGAGAATGTCTTAGGGCCAGCCTTCCCCATAGAAAAACCCTAGCATCTGACAGGTAGGTAGATTGGAATGGATGAAGTAAATGTAGGGTTTTTATAACCTACAAAGAGATGGAAGATTGACTTCTCATAACCTCCCCATTACAGTGACTTTATTGCTGGGCATGGGTTAGGTTTTGCTGTTCTTGAATGATTTATATCAAGGAACAATCTTTAACACAGAAAGTCTTACATATGACTTTTGTTTTCAGCAAGACAATTCAGGTGACAAAGCTGATATAGGTGAATCAGTTAAAGCTGATGTAGGTGAACCACTGAGCGGAAATAAAAAAAAAAAAGAAAGAAAAATGTAAATAAAAAATTATAAGAAACAAGTACAAAATATTCACCTTGTACTATTTTGGAAAGGCCCTTCAAAATAAATATAGGAAATTCTTGAGCTAGTTGTCTTGATGCTTTAGGATTTTAGCTTTATATTTTCATATGTTTGTAATTCTGCAAAGTTCTTTAGTGTATAACTCTAATCTCTATATAGAGTGTTAGCAACTGCTTTTCCCATTTTTGTCAGACACAACAATTCCTCTCTAGGCCTGAGTATCAAGGACACCTTACTGTCTCAGGCTCCGAGAAATGTAAACAAAAGTGAGTTGGGGGGGAGCAAACTAAGAGCATGGGACTGCACTGCCTGAAGTTGTAATTGGACAATTAACCTCTGATATGCAAATGGACAAAACTTATATCTGTCCGAAAAACATGTGACTGTCATCCATCCTGGGTGTAGTCTCTGTGAGACTCCTGCACTGCCCAAGGTGTGCCCTGTGAAGGCCTTTCAATAAATACCTACCCTTTATCCTTTCACTCTGTCTAGCCTCTGTTCCAGGTCAGCCTCTACAAGGCATCAGTCTTCCTCTGGACAATCTGAAGATGTATCATGAAATATATAAGTTAAGGAGATGGAAACTAAAATCCTGCATGAAGTTTAGAGGTCACTATGGTATTTTCTTAGTTGTTGAAGATATTCTAATAACCTCTTCAAAAAATAAATAAATCAGAATTAAATAATAGAGTATTTTCATGCTTTAATATAAATTAACCACATGCTCTTAACCATAATTCATCTTGCAGAAATTATTATTCTTTATTATATAAATAATATAAACATATAATCATTTTTGTGCAAACACGGTTTAACCAGTGTTATTTCATCCCTGCTAAATTTACTTGTACTCTGGAGGGTTTTAAAAAATATCAGTGACTGCTATTTTTGAGTTTATATCTGGTCCTTCCAACCATCACCATGTGTTTTCTCTAATTATTCTTCCATTAGATTCAACTGCAAAAAGAACTCTATACTTCTTAATTTGTTGAACACTCTACTTACTGTCTAGAAATTTTTTTTTTTTGCTTATCTCCAAAATGGAGTAAGAAACTTTCAATTACAAAATAGCAATCAATGATAAATAAATAATCTGAACATTTACTTTGTTTATCACTGATGTTCTCCAGTGATACTTAAAAGCCACTGAAGTATGTGGCTAAGAAACAACTTTCTATGAACATAATCATCCACAAATAGCTAAATAGATGACTCTGCATTGCTGTATAAATAAAACTCCCTTTTCTTGTCCAATTAATCATGTTTGGGTACAGAAAGACCATTAACACAAAATGTTATCCAAATTGCTGCAAATTTACGAATCTTTCATTTACGGTTTCACTCAGCTTCTGGACTTTGCACACTGGAGCTCAGAAGATTTGTGGCACATCTATACTGACATAGAAAACAGAGCAAGGGACTGATCCTCATACTATTGCTAGTTAAATATTATTGTGTTCTCGTCCTCTATTTTGGACAAACACAAATAGGTTTGTCCAAGTTGGGATGTAGGAACTGTTATGGGGATTGGTCACTCTGTAGACTGCTTCCAAACAGTAAAATGGCCAAGACTGCTCCAGTTTCAACTACTCGCATCTTACCTATTACTTCAACAGAATCCAGAATGCTTCAACCAGACAAGTTGGACTGTCACACCCTTAATCACCCCCTATATCCACATGTCTCTTTCCTTCCATCTTGTACAATGGAGTTTGAAGTTCATCCTTTATAGACACCAAAGTGTTTGGGCTGCAAGAGAAAACAAAAATACTGCACTAGCAAGACAGTCTTCTCTTAGCCTCACAAAGACTCGTATCTGTCCCTCTCTTTTTTTTATCAGCACATACACAGTCTCTCTCTTCTTTTGTTTTCTTATTTTGGTTGTATTCTCATCTGAAATGAAAATTCTACTGAACCTCAGCCAAAGTTTTCATTTTAAAAGTAAAGGGGAAAAAAAAAGAACACCCTCCCACCCCAAAACCCCCAAACCAACACCAAGCCCAAATAATCTTTAAAAACTACTAAACCAATATCCTTTAAATAGAAGTTTTTCTCATTTCTCTATGATATATATTTAAAGTTAATGTCTTAGTATTGAAGGGAGAGATAATTCAGTCCAATCTACTGCTCGAGTCAGGACCAACAGAGTAAGATCAATATTCATTTAGCCAAAGCGGGAATAACTCCAAGGGTGGAGGTTGCACAGCCTGGGTTTTGATATGCTTCTCCAAGAAAACTTTGACTGTTTTCTTGTAATCACACATCAGGTAGTTGAAGACCACAATTAAAACCTCCTTGGCTTTCTCTTCCCTATTCTCAACAAACCAAGACAAAGTTGGGTAATGGCTGTGGGATTTGTTCCTTGTAGGAACTACCTCCAATTGAAATAAAACAGGCAGAGGCCTTTCAAAAATTGTGCAGGAATATTTGACTGAAATTTGCAAGGAAAATTGTGAAAAGCATTCACAGAAGCCACAAGACCTCTTTTGCTCTACTGGTAGTTCTCTATGCAATTTAAATGTAACTGGAATAGTTTACATTGTCAGTATGATGGAAATAATTCCTACTGTAAATTATAATATTTCATATTTTCATCTTAACCTACCTCAGGTGGTAGAAGAAGCTAGTAGGCATTCTGAAATGAGATCAATGTCCATCACATTGTTGGAAGGCCATGCTGAATTATGAAGAACTACATCTTCTTAGTGAACATTTTTATTCTTTATGATGGCTAGCACTGTTCTATCAAAAAAGTAGTAACTCCAGTTAGTCTAGTTTGGAGTGAATAAAACCACAGAAATATTGCATGGTGGATTCATCCATATTTCTGTGGTGTTTCCATCTTTCCAATATGTCATTTATTATTGTCTTTAAAAACATTTTTTCCTGCTAGAGAAATCCTACTGGTACAGATACTTAGAATGGTTGTAGTACTAGCATTGCTAATGTTAGAAGAAAGAGGTTGTTTTTTTTTCAATAATTAAGCATTTGACTATAAAATCCCACTGTGGAAGACTACACTTTTAAACACTGAATTTCTTAAAATTCAAAAGTAAATGTTTGCTTGCCTTTTGCACATGAGAGACAAGGAAATTTTCATACTGAGTTTAAGATACTTTGCTACATATCACTCCAGTTTACAATGCTTAAATGAGCATGACAGGGAAAAAAGATCAGGAACCTACATGCACAATTGTATTTTACGAGTTTGCCTTTCTGTCATTAGCTTTGATTACTTGTTAGAGTCTTCACAGTGACCACCACATATTTCCCCTGAATATAACTGACGAGGACTGATTGACACTGACTGCTACCAAATTAGCATTTCCATGGCAGCCAGCATCAATTACCATCAATGATGGGATGCTCATCTAGGAGAATCTGAGCAACATTGAAATATAAACCAAATCATTTAGGTTACAGCAAATGCAAAAGAAACATTAACAAATAGAGAGGGAAAATAAAGGAAAAATAACCTAATGTCACTGTCACTAGAAGCTGCATATTTTCTGCTATAAACAAGGACAAGTATCATTAGGAAGTAACAAAAAAACCTTGAGGCTTTTGTTCTTTTTATTTTCACCAATATCTTTTGTTAATGTAGTTCTTCATGTTGTAAAAAATGACTTTCAGAAATATTTATGCAAAAAGGTTTGGATTTTTTTTTTTTCCAAAGGCAATGTGTTCAGGTTCTTTTCTTGTTATCAGTCTCTTAAATTTTGAATTTCTGATAGGTCTAAGAGATTCAGGAAACTTGAGTAGACTAAATATCTTCATTTTCTTTGAAACATATGTATCTGATGAGAATCTTGTTAAGATATTTGGAGGTTTTTCTCTGCTTCTCTAACTTATTACTATTCTAACCTGCTACTATTCCATAAACCTTCAGTTAAGATTTGGATACAACATCTTAAATTAGGTAAAGACCTAAGCTACCATTTTTCTTTGAAAACAAAGGACTCCAGGGGCTCCATGTTGAAGAAGTGCTCCAGGAACTCTACCAGATTTCCATTCAGGTATGAGACTCGGATGCCAAAAGGTGGACGCAGTTAATTTTTGAGACATCCTAAATGGAGAAGTTAAAACTTGTAACCAGTGCTAGGTAAAATGGTTTCATATTCACATGAAAAGTTTGAGGAAGGAGAAAGTAGGCAAAAAGATTTATTTTCCTTTCAGTTACATTTTCAAATTTTTTTCCTTCACTTCTTGTAAACTTACTTTTGAAACATAGCTGAATGTACAGTACCTGTTTAAAAGAAACCTGCCTATAGCATCCAAAGTCATTAAGAAGAAAATACTAGCTACAGTTAGGTATAACTAAAGTAGAGTGGAAGTTGGACTGGACTACCGAGAATTTTAACACAAAGGCAGGACTTTCCTGGGCTCAAGAAAGCTCACGTGTCTGCTACCTCATTGACCCCGAAACGTTCATGTTTTTGTTTGAACTCCAGCCAAGACAATGACCTAGCTACGATTTAATGTGTTGTGGCAATATTAGATAATATGGTTATTAGGATTGCATGTTTTTCAGTTGGCCAGAAGTAAACCCACTCTATCACTTTATTTCCTTAAATGTTGAGTTTCTGGCATTATTTTTGATTTGTCAGGCAGACATAGAAAATCTTGTTCGGTAAAACTGAACTATGAGTCTCTATTTGTTGTATTTTCCAGCCTTACAGGAAACCCATAGACTATGGACTCTTTCCCCTGTTCAGTAGCTATAACTTGTAAGACTGGTATGCAAGTTATAAATATCTATAAAACTGAGTGTAAGTTTCCCTTAACTATGATTGCAATTCGAAATATGCCAAAATATAACTGATCTTGATAGTTATATCCTATAGGTTAATGTCAAGTAGTTTAGTGAAGCTACATCATTATTTTGTGTTGAATCTCAGAGTACATGGGATCTGAAGGGAATACATTCCTCTCAACAGTCTATGAACCCAAGCAGGTTCATAAGCATGCACATGTACATATTCGTTTACTTGCCAGAGAGAATCAGAAGGGAGATAGTCTCCTTGGCACCATCTATAATACTAAATAAAAAAGTGGCAGGGGCCTGTGCCTATGTCCAAGGTAGTCCATCAGTTTATGCTCTCAGAGTTTAGACTTAGTCTCATTATACTGGAAATTGTTATTGCTGAATATCATTATCCTGGAAAAGTCCACTTGGAAAAATATATGGATAAGAACTAGGGAATGAACCAAAAATTAAATTCTATGTAACTCATATAAGTAGCACCTTTTCCAGGTTTATTTCCTATTTGAATCCCATGACAATTTCTACAAAGGGCATGAAGAGTTTGCATCTTCCTTGAACAACAGAACAGATATCCTGATAAATAGATACTGAATGAATTTCCAGTTTGCCCAAACATGCTGATGGTTCTTAATGTATTTGTAGTTCAAAATCTATAGATTCTGAAACGATCAAAGCTCTTTATTGTGTTCCCATTTCAAATTGTCCCTCATGTCGTATGTTTATTGAAATAATACTATGATAAGGAAACACAAGGGTGCTAAGTGTAGGAAAGTTGATGTCTCCCTACACACTTCTTATTCAAAGTAATTGTGATCTTCTTACTGTTGAAAGATTGGCTTCCTGCAAATTATTATTACTTCAGAATTGATTGCAGCATTACATAGATTATATTTGACACCTCTGGAAATCTTGTTTGTACCCCAGGCATCTCTATATGTGCCTGCAATCTCGACAGTATGTGTTATATGGGTAAATATTTACATACATTCAGCAAAATGTGCTGAGGGGCAAATCAAAAGGCAGAATTTTCTCTGCTGGAAGTGAAGGGGAATTTGTTACAGAGAAGCAGTTGCACTCATCAGGCACCGCATGCTTAATGTTGAAGGAATTTCTCTCTCTGTCCATCCTGTGTACATTTTCTTGCAGGGACTCTGACCTTTTTTAACATCTTGCTGTCTCTGCATTTTTACTATGTATAAAATGTTATGCATATGTAGATAGCAATCCTTTGCTTCCTTATTTTTGAATACTGTATGTCAAGATCAAATTCCTGTATGGTCCCCTGGTTTTACCCCTGAAGCTTCAATTTCTTTCTATATACTTGTCCTTTCAGGAATACCTACTACAGTATATTCCTTCTTACTTGCAATATGTAGGATTAAGGGTTTGGGGGTTCTTTTTGGCGGTGGTGGTTGTTGTTGTTGTTTTGGTTTGTTTGTTTCTTTTGTTGTTGTTTGTTAGGGGTTTTTTTTGGTTTTGTTTTTGTTGGGGTTTCTGTTGTATTTTTTTTTGTTTGTTTGTTTGTTTTTATTAGTTGGTTGGTTCATTTTTTCAGATTTTAAAATGTATTTTTCTTTCAGAACTCAATAAACTCTTAAAATTTGACTTTGAGTTTTCCCTTTCCATCTCCCACTCATTTACTATAGAAAAGTAAGGCAGTTGGACCTGACATATCTCCATGAATGTATTTGGTCTATGAGATGTTTCTTCCAACTTCCTTTTTTTTTCATTACAAAATATTTTTTCTTTATATATTAATATGACTAGTCACAGTTCAGTTAAATAATACACTACTAGAATCCTTGATTTGGGCATATAAACACTTATGCTGTAAAAAAATGAATGCTAATTTATTCGAGTATGTTTATATTATTATTAAATATTAATTTCAAGACTTTAGGATTTTTTTATGTTTATGATTTTATTCTCTGTAGGATTACATCTGCTGGTTGGTGGAAGAAACAGTGAAGACAAGATACCTGGATATCTACAGATCAGAGGATTCACAACTATACAGTATTAAAAATGTAAACTAAGTGGAATTCACAGCATGTGTGTTAGATGAGACAAAAAACTAGCTTGCTGGCAAATACCCACTAACTTTGTTATAATGAGAAGATGTCCTGCTCTCATGGAGTCTCTGAGCAACCACTTGCTGGGCTTAGTTATACCTGGTTTCATTTTGGAGACTATTTGCTTAGAAAATTTAGAAGTGATTTGGAGTTTATAGAATTAATAGAGTTAATATAGAATTATTAAAAATAAGTGAAGTAACAAATTAAGAAAAGATCAATCAGACTAACATTTCAGAACAAACCAAATAAATGTAATTAGTTTCTGATTCAGACCAGGAAAGTATAAGTGACTTACTAGAGAATCAGGAATTTCTGCTACCTCTGAAAGATTACACACAGACACACACTGCTTTGGCTTGACTTATATCTAATGGGATGAAAGTCACATCTGTTCTTGAAGCTTTGTCATTGTTTTAGAGAAGAAGGAAATTCCTCGTAATCAGCATGCTCTCAGAGGTCTGTGCTAACAGAGTCTTGTGGTGCTTCTAAACCAAACCTTTGGTCTTATGCCCAGGCAAAAGAAATCTGGTCTGTCTATACAAGTACAAGTAAAGATACCCAATATAACTGTGCTTAGTATCAAATATCTGCATGAAATATAACGTGCATTATATTCATAAAGTCAAATTGAATAAGGTGATATTCTCTGTTGAGCTCGATTTCCATGACTGTATCACTGATTAAAAAAAAAATAAATAAAGAATATAAGGAATGAACAAATTACCTGTTTCGAGCATTAAGGCCAGTTAAGTCAGACTACCTTACATGTCTACTACTAAAGCTAGTCCTGTCTAAAACAAATTTTCTCTGGACATAACCATTGGGATGTTCCAAAATGGAGCCAAGAGACAAACCAACTGTTTAAGACGATGGGCGGCTGGAGTCTGCTGTTTAGGCATGCTTTGTGGATATAAGTCAAAATCTTGGAATTGATAACATATTGCGGGATTGGATAGTAAAATCAGTTGGATGTTAACACAAATGAGGTTAGCTAGACAAAGTATAATAATTTACTTAAACAACAATCCACTGCCTATGAATGTTAATTCTAGAGAGAGGATTTAGTTGTTTAAAGGCTGATTGGAAAAGCTGCACAGGAATGTAGTAGGGTAATATAACCCATTAACATAGCTGTCCAGATGGCTGAACTTTTATTTCAATACTATGAACTGTGAAACTCAAGTTCAGTAGCAGATATAGATGCCAGTGCATTAGAACTCACAAGAGACCATAAGTCTTGAGGCAAAGACTTTCAGTTTTCATCTCCTATGTACATTTCCAGCTTGACATACAACATGCAATTTGGGCCTAATATTTTTGGCATGTCAGTCAAGTGAATGGCTAAGAGAGAGCTGAGCAATAATTGTACTGAGAGATCTTGACTCAAATTCCTATTAACAGCAAATCAGAGAAATGGGGGTGTTGTGATGGAAAGAAATTATAATATTCTTCCATGTGAGCATTTTCCAACTTCCAGTAAGCAATCATCGAAGCCTACTGTGTTCACTATTTAGAAAACCATTTATGCATAGTTAGAACTCCTATGTAAAATTGACCAAATAATGAAATGAAAGCTGTTCTGAGTAACTCTTTGCTTTACTCTAAAAAAAGCAGCTAATTGCTTCCGGATATATTAGAGTTTATTGGTATTGTACAGATGTGTATAATCACCGCTTTTCCCTGTTTGAATAGCAGCCATCTGTTTGTCTTTGAATGATTGCGGCATTTAATAAATACACTTCTGTCTGTATCTGAGAAGTATTCACTTTCCCTGCCAGTGGAAGCAGGATGGCAAGACACAAAACAAGATTCATCTATTAATACCAACTAACGTATATAAGTATTGTAACTGACTGTCCTGATTTTGATGCAAGAGAGTTAGTTTTCTTCGTAGTAGCTTATACAGGACTGTGTTTTGGATTTGTGCTGAAAACAGCGTTGATGATACCCCAATGTTTTAGCTCTTGCTGAGCAGTGCTTGCACAGTGTCAAAGCCTTTTCTGCTTCTTTTCATGCCATCTCCCTAGCAAGCAGGATAAGGATGTATAAGAGTGTAGGCAGGGGACAGAACTGGGACTGCTGACCCCAACTGACCAAAGGGGTGTTCCACACATATGACATTGTATTTAACAATAAAAGGTGGGGGAAAAAGGAGGAAGAGGTTAACGTTTAGCAATTACACCCTTTATCTTCCCAAATAGCTGATATAGATGATGAAACTCTGCTTTCCTGAGGATACCTGCACACCTGACTGCTGAGAGCAGTGCTGAATTAATTCCTCTTTTTGGTTTGCTGGCATGTACAACTTTGTCTTTCTCTATTAAACCATCTCTATCTCAATGCACGTTTTTGCACTTTTACTCTTTTAAATCTCTTCCCCAACTTTCTGTAAGAGAGTGAGTGAATGGCTGTGTGTTGTTTACCTGCCTGTGAGGTTAAACTATGACAGCACTGACTTAGACCAATACAACATCTTTTTTTAAAGAGCTCCTATGATTCAGTAAACACAAGTGTGCTAAGTAGATGTCAATCAATTATAGTATTTATAGAAATTGCAGTTGGGATTCTTTCTCTTTTCATCAGTATGAAATAATTTCCTAAGAACTGCTTAGCGAATTCTTACATTATCCCTGTGTTGTTACTATTTAGCTAAAGAAAAGAAAAAAAAAGAGAGAAAAAAAGGAAACTTCTTAGTAATTCCACTCTTAAATGAACAGGAGCCTTAGATGCCAGAATGCTACAATAACTATGTTATTGTTCTTACTGAAAGTTGTTCTTTTAATACTGAATACTACTTCAGAAATATAAGTGAACTATAACCATGGAAAATATGCATGATTTTCAATGAATTAAATAGCAGTTACTTAATCTTTAGACATTTTTTACCCTGAAAGCTGAGTATATGAGAAAGAACTCTTTATGCTGCCCCTAAATTTCCAAGGCATTGACAAGTATGTATCATATAAGTTAACAAAAAATTACTTTTAAAATTTTGACAGTCAGTAAGGGAAGAATGGAAGATTTCATTTAGATTAATTTTGAAATGTGGAATATGCTGCAGTAAATATTTCTATTTTTTTTCACTTCATTAACAGTTACAGGCAAATACAGAAACTTTATTTATTATTTTTGAAGCAATTTGCATAAGCTGACGAGTATCAGGATGTACCTTATAATGTATGATGGACAGTGAACTGTTTTATGGTTGCTGCTTTCATAGAGTTGCATTTAATTTAAGACTTATTCAATGTCATTAAGAACTACTGAATCAGACTTTTCTGAGCATCCTGTTGTGCTTTGTTATGTGAAAATCATGAAAATGGTTATTTCTCTTGCTATGAAGGAGTCTAAGTCTGTGAGGCCAGTCCTTTTTAAAATTAATTTTCCTGACAAGGAGACCATACAAAAAAGAAAGTAACAACTAATGCCAAATAAGACAGAGCTGCACAGATGGTTATATCTGCAAAGCTTATCAGTAGAAGCCTTTTGAGAGTATTTCAATCCCAGCCTTCCCCAAAGGCTTGGTTTTGGGGGCTCAAAAACAAAGTAGAGCCACTGCAGCCAGGGGTGGACCCCATCCAGCCAGTGGTATCGGAAAGAGACTCCCAGGCAGAGCTGCAGGATGGTCACAGCTGGGGTCCACCCCTAGCCCTTGAACTCTGCCCTCAGCTGAGTGCAGCCCTGCCTGAGCTGCAGCGCAGCCCTGTCCTGCCTGGCCCTACTGAGCCGACCCCATAAATGGGCTGACCTCTTGGACTGGCCTGCACAACCCTGTCCCCGTGGCCCTCCATGTATATTCCAGGGCTGTGTCTGACCCTGTTCACCTCACTGGGTCTGATTCTGACCCCATAGCTCCCAGCACCTCAGACTCAGGGAGCTGCTATCCCTGAAAATCTGCAAATTGAAAATGTATTCCCATGTGTCTTCCACATGTGCAAAACAACATTCACAAATATTTGCAGTTTTACAAAGACTGTGCTTCAGACATGTCTAAACCTTTCTGATGAGACAAGTGGTCCGGTTTTTAACTTTTTCTCATATTTGATCACAAAATTAATATAATCATTTTAACCAGAATCTCTACAAAGGTGGTAAAAATGATGTCCTGTTTGACCTTGCTCCATGAATCCTCGTACTTGCCTGACTTGGGGCACTTCACCAACAGATACTTCATCTAAGTTTTCAATGGAGGAATACAGATTCTTTCTGGGAAAGATTCAGCTGTTCTGAAGATGTTAATTCCTATCCTGAGGTGGCTATTTTGCTGTATGAACTGTCTGTCATGAATAAGACAATGTCTTAAATTAGACATCTTAATGCCTAGAGATATATCTTGGTCTTTCCTTTGAGGACAAGATAAGTGTTAGAAGAATTTGCAAGTGATTGAGAGTTAAAAGAATTCAAAATGTAAATCCTTTTTTAAATATAGCTGCATTATCAATCTCCTGTTTCCTAAAGAAGAAATTAATCTTTTATTTTAAAGAACACATACCTTGAATTTTGTACATATTGAGAATGCATTAACATCTTCTACCCAAGCTATATATGAGCAACCATGACTTTTTAAAAAAGCGAGGGTATTAATTAATAACATACATAATAATAATAGTTCTATTCCCAAAGAAAACCAACCCAAAACTCACAACTGTACCTAATGATCCTGACTACATTTGAATGCTTAAATATCTCATTTAAGGAAGAAAAATATTCAAAATTGAAAAGGATCTAGTAATTAATTCTTCAGAAATTCTGGGTTCATTGTGACCTAAGAAGTATATGAGCATGTCACTAAACATAAATTCTGATATAATGTAAAACAGATTGTTGTTGAAACACTTAATCTTTGCAATCTTAAAGTAAAAGGTTCTTAAAATAATTGTGTGAGCATTTTCATTCTTTAACAAGTTTATGCTTTTAAAAAATATACATCTAACTGAAAGTTCAGAATCTTATTTTGTTGGTTATGCCATAACTGCAACCATTCTTTTCTGGGTTTCTTTTTATTCTTTAAATTACTGATATTTTTCTCAATTCAATTTTATCTCAACAAAATTTAGGTTTGGGAATAGAGAATTTCATTTAATAGCTAGGCATTCTGAGGAGTAGAAATTTTCCTCAAGTTTCCTAAATATAAGAAAAGCCTCATGCAAAAATTTGATAAAATACACAAGCCACCACATGATTAGCCAGTTGTGAATATCGCCTGCTCTACTGTACCCTGCTGGCTGTTAGTCTTGTTTCTAAGGAAAGAGTTTATTGGGGGTTTTATTTTTTATTTTGTATTTTGCTGTTTGCTTATTTTTTGTGGTGGGAATATTTGTGTGTGGTTTTATTTTTTTGAAAACAGATCAAACACTAAAGGTTGGTCATGACTTTTACTTTATCTATTTCTTTTTAATTTAGACTTATAAAATAGAACAGTTAAGTGAATTGAAGGACAGAAGAAATTTCTCAGTAGAGCTGGCTGGATATTGGCTGTGAATGTGAGAGTTACCTTAACTGAGTGATGGGGGAGTAGTTTTTGATAATTACTTTAGTTGGTATTGATTTATTCACATAAGTATACAAAGTTTTGCCCCTTTGTCTAAGAAGACAGGAGCCTAAAAGGAACCAAGAATCATATATTTTATTATCAGTCATCAGGTACAGGTTTAACGTGTGCTATGGGGGAATCTACACAACTCCTTCAGGTAATGATATGGGCAGCAATAGCTGTAGATATAACTGGGAGTGCAAAGGCTAGCACACACACACACGGGGGAAAAAAATAAAAGAAAAAAAAGAGAAAGCTTTCTTGTGCTAATAGGATGTTTGTGTTCTGCTTCCTCTTAGAAGCCTTACCTTTTCTAAGGCTCTCAGCAGTGACTTCCAGCAGGGTTCTCATTAATATAAATTCCTGTGTGCTTGCAGGGCTTTAAATTACACTTGTTAATGCACAAGTTGCTCTGCATGTGAATTTTGTGGGATCAAACCCAAGGAGCAATTATGACGATAGACGTAAATACTAGAATGTGTGGAGGCCATTAATTGTGTGGATGTTTTACTACAAATGCTTCTTATCACATGGATTTTTATGTTTTTCTCTCTCATATCTTCTGAACTAACAGTCTTCTGTATGCGAAATTTGAAAGAAAGGTAAAAAATCTAAAAGAAATTAACTCTTTGTATATTTTGTAAAAATAAGAATCCAGACAGAGACGGTAAATATCAGTAACAGTCTCTTTGAAAGTATTTTAGATTTCACTTTGCAGGGCAGCACACACACACACAAGATCACAACTACATAAAAATACTTCATCTTATCTTGCTCTATGATAAAATTCACAGTAGTGTAACAGGTTTGGAATAATGGGAAAAAAAAGCCTCCCTTAATTTGATTGTTTTCAGGATAAATGTTGACACCAGTGTGTATAAAGTAGGTCTGAAGTCTGAAGATATGTATATAAAGCTGACAGAGAAATAAAATAATCCTGCAGATCATGACCTGTCATGTTGGTTTTTGAAAAGAATTACTATTTTTTATAGGTTTGATTCAAATTCTGGTTAGCCCTCTGAGATGGAATTAGGTTCAGCAGCAAGACTTCATTTTCCTTCAACATAAACATACAGAGCAGCCATGCATTACATTTATGGGGTCCAATATGTCAAGGTGCCTTAAGCACATATGGTGTTTAAGAATATCCACTGTCCTTTATACGGCTGTGCTTTTAGATTATGGAGCATCTCAGGAGATGGAGTCCACTGAGTGGATAAGGAAAGGCTTATTCTAGCTTTAAACAGTAAATAACTAGCATCGGTGAGCCTATGTAGCTTCAGCATATTATTTGAGGGTATGGCAAAGTTTGTTCTTTTTTAACTTCTCCAATACAGGATGGCCCTGCTAGGGAGTCTTTTTTTCATTTTGAAATATTATATTTTTTGATTGCTGAATTCACTCAACCTGTAAGCCATGTTGTCTCTTACACTTTTCAGTCACACTCTCTGAAAAGAGTGGATGTATCATTAAAAAGATATAGTTTGTGGATGTTTCATGAGGTATCCTCCTTAAGTTCCACAGCGGAAAAAAAGCTCAAAATAAAACAACTCAGTGTTCAAATTATACTTGTCAGATTTATAATCTAATTTGTTTCACTTCTTTGATTATCTTTCTATAGTATTTAGTTAGGTTCTAGTTCATGGTGGATGCGTTCTCAGGCCATCAGAGTTAGGTCAGCCAAAGATGTCGTGTACCTACCTTACCTACACACAGTATTTTGCTTTGTGTAACTTAGTCCCTTGCAGCATCCTATTAGATAAAACACATACTGTAGACATTTCCAAAATAATTGCTGTGGCAAGATTGCACTACTTGTTGACAGGTCAAAAGTGAGACATAGACATTGTCAAAATAAATAACAAGTAACCTCATCCCACACATTTCAGTTTCCTTCAGTTTTCTCCAGAATTTTGTTAGAATCCTAACATTTCTTTTATTCTTCCTTGTACCTTGCTCAACCAACTTGGATACTCTTTTCTTAGTTATTGATTATGACTGGGCAGGTTTTTTCAAGATGAACTACAGTTGTCTAAATCTTCTGTTTCAGAAAGCTTGTGCCTCAAATATCCTTACTAGTTAAACAGACTTAAGTGGTGAAAAGTATTCTAATAATGGAGTTGCAATGTATCTAGGTTCACTTGCATCTGAGCCTTTATCAGCAGTGAAGATGTAGCTGTTAGATATGGAAGGATGAATTAATTATAATGCAAGAGATGATTTCTAAAGAAAGATTTCTAAAATTTTCATATTCCTTTCGTGCTATAAGGATGACTGAGCATTAGGAGCTCACACACAGGTCTATTTTGAAGAGCCTGGAATCAGATTAAGTGATGTTCATTTCCAATATTGGTTTAATGATTATGTAGGAATTCATCCATTGCTTAATTTTCAGTATTAATTAATTATTTAATTAAATAATTTCATTATTTTAATTATTTAACTTTTGCCAGTGTTCACACAAACTATCAAATGCCTGCCTGGGCAAGTGAACATGGGGTTAACAGAATTATATTTGCCTTATGAATTTAAGTTTTATGATTAAAGCATTTACTTTGGATGTGGAAGACTTGGCTTCTGGTGTAAAATTTTCAGGAAATAAAACTCTCAGCCTAGAGAGAATAAAACTGTCATGGCTCACATTTTGGGGAAGTGCTCTCTTGACTAGGTTATAACACATTCAGACAAAAAGGAAAGAGATTCACTGCAGGCAAGCATCCAGGTCCAGCTTTTGTCTTAATACTAGTTTAGTGCATTCCCTTTAAATATTCTGTAAAATCTGTCTACATTATTTATCTTCTTGCTCAAAGTGCAGAATGTACCCATACTAACACCAAGCCCAGCCTCCCTACCCACCCAAGCACAAAATACACACTGCAACAGATGCGCACTGGTCCTACTCTGTAGCCCTTGAGGACTGGTGTCCTCACCAGCTAAGAGACATTTCAAAATCACTGTGTCCCTCCTCCCAAGGCTGTGTTGTGGTCAGCCAGGAGTGCAAGAAGCAGAAAGCAGAAAAGGTAGAGTCTGATTGTCTCAGTCTGAGCAGTCAGGTGGGAAAGAGTGACATCTGTGATGAGACATAAGAATCTCATTCATGCAATTAGTTTTGTTTAATTTTATTCGATTATTCTTACAATACTGCTGCAAATTTTTATGGTAAGGATCATGTCTGGACTTCTTCTAAGTTCCATTCCAGTAGATGCTGTTGTCAGGACTTAAAGAACACAATAAATTGCCTCAAACACTGACAAAGGAGGAAATTCCCACAAGATAAGCTAACTTAAGATAGGCACAGATGGTGTAAAGGAAGGTGTTAATTTCAGGCCTATGCTGAGGTGAAAGTTTTGGAATTAGCACACCAGACAAGATTCCACTCTGCAGACTGTGGGAAAAGCACAGATTCAACAACAGGAAGATACCAGACCTGGTGAAGTAGATCTGGGTAACCTATTCAGACAAAAATTCCCACCATGGCAAACTGTGAGAAAGGAAGAATCTGCTTACTCACACACCATCCCAAGTTCTGGGAAAAACACATATGACTCTGAATACCTGGGACTTGGACTGTACAGAAGAGTATCCTCCAGAAAAACACTCTGGAGACCCACACCACAGAGAAGACCTCAAGAAGAAGGATACCCATGGGGTGGTGACTATAATTTTCTCTTTCTCCCTCTCTCATTTAGTGTTAAATAAAATCCATACTATTGACTTTGGCATATGGTCTTATTTGCACCTGACTTCGGTCAGAGGCATTTTTAATACCTGGACTGTAATATTTTTTCAGAAGTAGGAACATAAGAGCTGCTTTTTAAAAATTTTTAAAGAAAGGATGCAACTTTTCTATATTGAACAATAATCTTCAGGCAATTGCTAAAGATAAACAAATCTAACTTTCTAGAAGTGCTTAGCTTTTAAGATAAGAAATCTATTACATGGTCAGTGGAGAGGCAGTGCCCAAAATCAGTGTGCTTAATTTCCCTTTTGAGAGGCTTATGACTCTACATAAATATCAAGCTTCACTGAACTGGGGATGTACTGTTTTCTACTGATTTCATGTTGACACATTCACTTGACTTTGAAGAAAGAAATAGTTTATTTTACCCTAGACAACTAAAAATTACTTACTTAAGTAAGTCAAGTGCATAATACTCTGGGGTTCTTTATTTTTCCTGTAAATATGTGGGTTTGAGGGGTTTTGGTTGTTTTTCTGTTTGTTTTTTTTTTTTTTTTTTTTTGTGTTTTTTTTTTTTTTTTTGTTTTTTTTTTTTTTTTGTTTTTTTTTTTTTTTTGTTTTTTTTTTTTTTTTTTTTTGTTTGGTTGTTTTGGTTTTTTTTAATTAGACTTGTTGAAAGAATAGGAAAATACATATTTAATTTTCATTAAGATATTCTGTTTTCAGTTCTGGGTGCAAAAGTTGATGAACTTCAGCAATTTCCTTAAGCAGTGACAATCACTGAATCATATTACGATTGAAGTTGGAAGGGAACTCTTGAGGTTATCTGCTCCTGCTGCCCTGCTCAGGCTGACTGCACGGAGTCATGTCCAAACAATTTTAGAGTATCTTCAAGGAGGGATATTCTACAACCTCTCTGGACAACCTGTGGCAGAGCTCAGTCATCTTTTTCACTAAAAAGCTTTTTCCTGGTGTTCAAAGAGAACTTCCTGTGTTCAGTTTGTGCTCATTGCCTCCTCTTATGCTACTGAAAAGAGCCTGGCTCTATCCTCTTTCATAGGTTCATGGAATAGCTTGGATTGGAAGAGGCCTTTAATGTCATCTAGTTCATCTCTAGGTGTTTACACAGGTCCACTTCTTGAGCTTGTCCAGGTCTTTCTTGATGGCATAGTGTCCCTCAGATGTGACAACCACACCAGTCAGCTTAGTGGCATCTGCAAACTTCCTAAGAATTCACTCAATCCCACTGTCTTTATCCTTGATGATGGTATTAAAGAGTATTAGTCCTAATATGGACCTCTGAAGAACACCACTTGTTACTGATGCCCTTGTGGACATTGAGCTATTGACCATTTCTGTCTGGATGTGACATCCATTATTCTTCCCTTGTCCATTGATGTAGTCAGACCATCATAGAAGGCCACTAGGTTGGTAAGGCAGGAATTATCCTTGGTAAAGCCATGCTGGCTGTCTCAAATCACCTCCCTGTCCACCATGTGCCATAGCCTAGCCTCTAGGAGAATATGCTCCACAATCTTTCCAGATGCAGAGGTTAGGCTCACAGGTGGGTCATTCCCAGGGTCCTCCTTTCTACCCGTTTTAAAAATGGGTGCAATATTTCCCTTTTTCCAGTCACTGGGGACTTCATTTGACAGTCATGACTTATGAAATACCATGGAGAGTGGCTTGGCTATTACATAAGCCTCAGAACTCTGAGATGCCAACCATCGGGTCCCATAGACTCAAGTATGTTCAGGTTCACCGGGTCATCGCGAACCTGATCTTTTGTTACAGTGGGAGGGACTTTGTTCCGCCAGTCCCTCTCTTACAGTCCACCTGCTCAAGCAGTGTGGGAAGCAAGGCTGACAGTGAAGAATGAGGCAAAAAAATGTTATTGAGTACCTCAGCATTCTCCTTGTCTCTTTGTATCAGTTTGCCTGTATTGCTCACAGAGGAGGCTTCCTTTGACCCTTCTTTTCTGGCTAACATTCCTATAGAAGCCCTTCCTGTTATTCTTTGCACCTCCTGATGAGTTCAGCTCCAGGTGTTCCTTGGCCTTCCTAACCTCATCCTTACACAACCAGACAGAATCCCTATCCTCTTCCCAGGACATCTGTCCCTGCTTCCACTGCCTGTGCATTTCCTTCTTGCCTCTTAGTTTAACAAAAAGGTCTTGGCTCAACCATGCCAGGCTCTTGCCTTCCTTTCATGATTTCTTACACCTGAGAACAGAGAATTCCTCTCCTGTATGAAAAGTATCCTTAAAGATCTGCCAGCTCTCTTCTGCTTCCTTGTCTTTGAGGGCAGTTTTGCAGGGGGTCCTATTGACTAACTCCTTGAACGACAGCAATTTTCTTTCCTAATATTGAGAGTCCTGACTTTAGTCTGTGCTCGATGCATAATCCTTAGGACTGCAAACTCCACCAGTGCATGACCACCACAGCTCAGGCTGCCTGCAGTCTTGATGTCACTGATTAGGTCACTTGCAGCACAGCTGGAGCAAGAAGGTTTTTTCAATCAGTTCCCCTTGGCTGGGTGGCCTGTAGTAGAGACCAGCCACAAGGTTCCCTTTGTGGCCTCAGCCTCTGGTTCTCACTCAGAATCTTTCACTCATGTGAAATAGTGATCATGCTCATCACTATTCTTCAGAGACACCTCCTCATACTCTATCCATTTCTTGATGTCTTTAACATTTGTTTAATATTTAAATGAGGATTTATTATGAGTTTTAAAGTGAGTAGTTAAGGTAAAAAAGCTTATTAAAAAGCCCCAGAAGTTCTAGACACTGCAGCATAGAGTTGCACTTCCTCAAGGAGAGATTTTAAGAGGAATAAGGAATTTTCATCTGAAAATTAAGAATAAGTTTTTCTCAAGAAGCTTTTAAAAAGGAAAAACTTCTTTTAAAATAACATACATTTCTTTCAATATACTTTTCTCCTTCCTTCATAAGTATTTTCATCACAAAATTACATTTGCTAACAATTTTAATATATTTACATATATATTTATGTTACTTTTTTTTAATCATTACATATGCTACTTAAACTTCAAAACCGGATTTCAACTAGAAACTCAGACTTCACAGAACTTCTATTTATAAAGCTTGTACAATTTAAGTTTTTTACACGAACAGACCTAAGTTTGCACTACAAATAGCACTGCACATATTAATTGCTATGTGTATTAATAAATTGAGCTAACTCAGTTTTCGTGACATTTTAGTTGAGTGTTTTCTTGCAAATATCTTCTAAGTCATGCATACATATTTTATTAAATATCTCTTGTGATAGAGATATTATTATTCATGCAGTGTTTATGTAGCTTTTTCCCAAGTTTAGTCATTCAACAAGGTTTCCTGAAAAATCAGCTTCTATCTGCCAACACCTTCACAAAGAAAAAAACAATATTGCAAGGGTTAGAGAAAACTTATTTCCCAGGAGCAAAATATAAATTCTGGTACTTTAAATGTGAATTAATTATTCAGGAATTGAAACTATCTCATTATAACTTAAGCATCAGTGTCATTATCACTAAAAATTACTTACCTAAATTTACAAGATAATGACTTAATGTACAAAAAACAGTATCTCAAATATCCTGAGTTTCTTTTGATCAAAGTGATGACTATGTCACTGAATGTCCTCTATTTTGCAGTTGGAGAAAAAGGTAACTCTAATTCAGAAAGATGAGAAAGAGGGACCCAGACAATGTTATAACCCTGTAGTGGATGCATAACTTCTCTAATTCTGTTTTATACGGTAGACCTTTAGGGTAATTACCTGGATAAAGTTCTAATTCTGGCTTTTCTTTCATCTTAGATGAAGTGATTTGTTCCAAACTTACAGATAGCGTTTTCTATTAAAGAGGTGTCCTGGTTTTAACTAAGATAGAGTTAATTTTCTTTTTAGTAGCTGGTACAGTGCTGTGGTTAGGATTTCGTCTGAGAATAATTTTGATAACACACCGCAATTAGAGTCGTTGCTGAGTAATTCTTACTTCTAAGTGAAGGAGTTTCCTGTTTCCCATGTTCTGCCAGTGAGCAGGTGCACAAGAAGCCAAGAGGGAACACAGTCAGGAACACTCCAGTTTCTCTTCCCCGTCCCACCTGGGTGGAGGGAGTGAGCAAGAGGCTGCATGGTACTTAGCTGCCGTCAGTGACTAACCAGGATAAGTGGTTCTATATTGCTGAAATTTACAGTTTGATTGTACAAACTTTTTTGAAGCCTTTCAATATTCCTGATACATTTCAATTTATTATTCCTAAAAATCAGTTGAGCACGTATTAGTATTTCTAGTTCTGTGGTAGTAAATTAACACAGAGATGTTTATGTTTAAGATATAAGCAATAATTAGGAAATTGTATATGTTTGATTGGTCTCCCAAGTGAAGAAGATCATTTCTGTGGTAGGACCTTACACAGATATGCTCAAGAAAGACAGTAGATGAAACATGAAGTAAAAAACATATCTGCTGTTAGTCAAATAATCTACTAAAGTAGATATTTTGTTAATGCAGCTATCTCACTTTTTTTCCCTATTTTTCCTAGTTATTTCCAGTTTCAAAACTTCTAGAAGCACCATAAAATTTTTTTTAGTATATGCTCTATTTACATAGTGTCCTACATCTGACAGTTCTCCTACGAATAAGACAAATGGCAGCCACTGCTCTCTATGATAATTCAGGAAAAAAATAATTTGATTCTACCTATTTTAAAACCACGTACAGACTTATTTGATATTGACATCTTATGTCATTATCATACAGATGATCCATATATGGATCTGAGGCTAGCAAACAAACAAAAAATCTTCAAGGCAGACACTTGGATCATTATCCTTTATCTGCAAACAGACTGAAAATGCTGGGCCTCATTCATCATGTGGAATTTATGATAATGAAGATATCATATGATGTAAAAAAAAAGACAAATTTGAAAACATTTCTTTGCGTACACCAACATTGACCACATACAACTAGTACGTAGAAATAAACTTTGAATTTATCTTTTGCATTTTATCAGTAATAAAATAATTCAGTTTAAAGAAGTGAAAAATATGAGTAGAACCGAGTAATATGGACAGACTGTAGGGTTCTTAAAACTATGCCTGATGGAGTCTTAGGCTCATTGTTTTCTAGTAGTGTTCCTTGGCATTAACTTGACTTGGAACCATGCCTTGTACCGTCTTGGAATAAAATACCTGAATTTGTCCGAATAATCAAGAAATGAGTTCACAGCTAAGCACATGTCCAATTTAAAGGATCAAAGCTCACTCATTGTCCCTCTTTGGCAGTGTAGACACACCCAGAAGTTTTATTTCTTGTATTCTACTTATTTATTTTATCTACTTCAAGTTTATATATATATATTTTTATATATATATATTTAGTAGGGATAACTCCTCATTTTTTAAAATGGAAAACTTAACTTTTTGTTTTCGAGATTCATTCAAGAACAGTCATCTGACAAGTGAATGAAATAAGACGTCCTTTGAAGCAAAGATTGAGTCTTCATTTTTTGAACAAAGAAAATATATTAAGAATATTCTCTTACAGGCTAGACCTTCCCTTTGCCCACATAGCAGAACAGAGGCAATAACTTTCAGGTGAAACAGAAGTAATAAGTAACACAATTCAAATATCCGTGTTTAGCTATCTAGAGCCATTTTAGGTGCTGTAGGTCTTGCCTCTACTAGCTACTAATAAAAAAGTCTTCTGGATTATTGACAGCCCTGTGTTGTAACTGCTGCCTCACCTGGCTATCTCAGCCTGAGATGTCTCAAGCAACATATGACAATTATATTTAAAAATGTAAATCCTGCATTAACCACCTTCTCGGGTAGGATTCAAGTCTTACATCTCAAGTCTCATGTTCAGATTTTAGGAAATATTTGTATAAATGTTAAGGAAACTTCCCTATCTGACCATCCAGGAGCCACTCTGACAGTGATACTTGCACCACCTGAGTTGGGACCAAGGCCCCTTCACAGCTACACACCTCCCACTCACACAATCGCATGAGGTTTCCCAGATGTCTCAATCTTTAAAACAGTTGTCTTGGTGCAATAACTAAATAACAAAAAAAACACCTTGAGCTGGTTCCTCTGAGGAGGAGTCCCAAAAAAAGGAAACCCTGAGCTTCCATACCCTCACAGTCTCAGTGAGAAAGTCTGGGGTCATTGACTCCTGCCGTGTCTCTGAGTGCACGGTCACACGGCAGGGCCACAGGTCCCTGTGCCCTCTGTTCTGCAAAGGGCCAGCAGCTCCCGGCCTCTTGGCTGGGGCTCCAACACCCACAGCTCAACCTGCAGCTCCAGCTGCAGCTGCATCCTGAGCTAAATGTACCAGCACTGAATGTATTCCTCAACATAAATGTGTATTAAATAAATAAAAATCCAGAGACGGATTTACTTTCACGAAGCCAAACAATCTTGAGATGCCCTAAGTAATCTAATACATCTGTTCAACATGAGAGAAAATGACATATAATTTACAGGAGATCTGTGTCATTCATGGATCTGGAGGTGAGAAGAATATCCTACAGGCCCTAAAATGACACTAGATGTCTGTATTTGGGCAAGTGGATGAGGTTTTAGTCAGGACTTATATCTATTGACAGTTGTGATACTTCAGACATCCTCCACACACATAAGAAACTAAATTTAAGTAAATTGATTTGGAAGTTGAATCCCATCTGTAGGGAAACGGTAACCAATATCTGCTGTGATGATATCACACAGAATTTTGATGCTTGCTTTATCCGTGCTTGCTTTATCCTTGTAAGGTCATGCTAGCCAGAACACTGCAGGAATTGGAGAGAACTGTTTTACTTAATATGCAGAAGAGGGAAAGGAGATACATAAATCAGTTAAAGCTTCTCTCCCATTTTGTCTCCTAACTGTTCAGCAGTGGGAAGGGTTCCTTTCAATCCATCAGTTGTCTAAAGCAGGGGTAGAATGATAGAATCACTAAGTCTGGAAAAGACTTCCAAATCATCAAGTCCAACCTTTGAGAACATCCCCTTATCAACTAAACTATAGCGTGAAGTGCCATGTCCAGTTGTTTCTTGAACACTTCCGGGGATGGTGATTCCAGCACCTCCCTGGGCAGCCCATTGCAATGCTTAACCACCTTTTCAGGGAAAAAATTCTTCTTGATGTCCAGCTGGAACCTCCCCTGATGCAGAATGAGGCTATGCCCTCTTGTCCTTTTTTGAGCTGCCAGGGAGAAGAGGCCGATCACCATTTTGCTACAACCTCATTTCAGGAGTTGTAGAGAGCGACAAGGTCTCCCCTGAGCCCCCTTTTCTCCAGACTTAACAAACTCATTTCCTTCAGCTACTCTCAAGTTGTGCTCAAGACCCTTTAGCAGCTCTGTTGCCCTTTTCTGGACTTGCTCCAGCACCTCAATGCTTTTATTGTCTTGATTGGCCCATAATGGGACACAGGAATTGAGGTGTGGCCTCACCAGTGCTGAGTACAGGGTGATGATCGCTGTCCTGGTCCTGCTGGCCACACTATTTCTGATACAGGCCAGGATGCCTTTGGCCTTCTTGGCCACTTGGACACAGTGCCAGGTCAAGATCAGCTGCTATCAACCAGCATCCCCAGGTTCCTTTCTACTGTGCGGCTTTCCAGCCACTATTCCCCAACCCTGTAATTTTGCCCGAGAATTTTTTGACTGAAAGGCAGGACCCGGTATTTGCTGTATTGAACCTCATACCACTGGCTTTGGCCCACTGATGCAGCCAGTCCATATCCCTCTGCAGAGCTTTCTTACTCACCAGCAGATCAACACTCCCACCCCACTTAGTGCTGTCTGCCAACTTAGTGAGGGTGCACCCACTCTCTGCATCCAGATAATTGATAAAGATATTAAACAGAACCATCCCCAGTACTGAGCCTTGAGGAACCCCACTAGTGACTGGCTGTCCACTGGATGTGACACAATTTACCACCCCTCTCTGGGCCTGACAACCCAGCCAGTTCTTAACCCAGTGAGAAGTGCACCTGTCCAAGACATGTGCTGCCAGCTTCACCAAGAGTATGCTGCTTCACACAACTGCCTCTTCTTCTTTAAGAATGCATGAAACTTTTCTAGGTCCT
Organism: Callaeas wilsoni; assembly: GCA_013398955.1. NCBI lineage: Eukaryota > Metazoa > Chordata > Aves > Passeriformes > Callaeidae > Callaeas > Callaeas wilsoni. The sequence continues at coordinate 322,591 of VWPU01000469.1, forward strand.
AATTGTGTGTTGGTTACACTCTGTAAATCATACACTAATGTGCCGCCACGTGAAGTATCCAAAAAAGGACAGCTATAGCAGCTATTGCTATCCCTTCCTATCCAGCCACCATGATTATTTTTTTCAGAGGACCATAGGTAGGAACCCAGACCTTTTCCCCAGGTGAAGCCAGGACACAGTTGAGCACCTACGGAAGGGGAGGTCACAACCTTTACCTTGCAGTATAGATATAACCAGCATTAAGCAGATTTGGCATTTAAATAGATAAACACATACCTTTCTGGTGTTGCTGCCATCCTTTCACCTAAATTATCAAAAAAGATTTCAAAACTGTGGAGGTTTTACTGTTTAAAAAATATATCATGTGAGGTTTTTGAATCCAGGATTTAGAAATTTTCATCTAGTAATTCTGTAGCTGTGATGGGTGAAAGAAAAGCAAGCAAAAAAGACAGAGTGAAATACAGAGATTAAAAAGAGATGATTAAGACATTTTTTAAATTCAAGCTTGATTCAATAGCCCTAGGGAATCTCATGCTTCTTTAATGAGTGCTACTCTTAGCCATCTCTGCCTAATGAGAAAAATAGGTCCAGAGAGATCAGTTCAAAGTTAAGTGCTTCAAAGACAGGTTGAGTTTAAAACCACTTTCCCCTCAGCTTCCCTAGTCTGTCTCCATGGCTTTTTTTTTCTTCTGCCATCTAGTATTCTTGAGCATGAACCATGAGAAGGGCTTGAAATTAACAATCTCATTATGCAAGGAGCTATTTCTTCGGCATCATTTTCTAACAAATATGGTTCCCTGTACTTAATATCTCTGTTCATATTTAGTGTCACCCTTCCATTAGTTTTTGGTTCCTGCTCTGCTACATGTTTGTTTCTCTGCAGTGATAGCTGGCAACTTTTATTTCTGGTAGCCAAGAAGCACCAGTATCTACGTGGTATAGCTATTCCAAACCTATACAATGATTCCCCATCCCATTCCGGCTCTATTTTGCATATAGCAGAACTGTGCTTCTGTGTATTCTGTAGTCAGAGCATACCCCAAACACTCTGTATGGACATGTGATTGATTACTCATCTACAACCTTTCTCTCAGCTCCCTAATAAATATCAGAGCTGTATACCTATCTGCAAGTCTACAGATACATGCACAAAAACATATAAATATATGAAAAGTTGCAACTCTGAAAATATTTTAAGAATAAAGAAGAAAAGTTTACCTTTACAACTATCATCATAATCTTGTAGATAAATAAAATCAAGTGAGAAATCCAAGAAAGTATCTGACTAGAAAGTGTATTTGACCTCTTCCCTAACAGAAATTTGGATAGTTAATTTGACAACTACAGATTTCAATATAGATGGTTTGATATACTGCTTTTAAGTTACCTAATTTTTTTTTTTATTTTTCCAGGGCATAAGAGGAATTTTGTTGCCTACTGAATTCTGGTTTATACAAAGATATTAATTAACCTTAGGCTATCCAGGCATATATTGGCCCACAGGTATATTGGTAATTTCATTATTTGAGAGTTTGTCTACATGAGAGCGAAAAGTTGTACCATTCTTTAATAATTCCTGTAAGTGATGCTTTCAGTATACGGTAATTCTGGCAATGCCTTTTTTTAGCTGAAAATGCTGATCTTCTTGCTTCTATAAAATCATTCTAAAAGTACTGCCTTAAAAACCCTGGCTTCTGGGAATGCCTACTTAACTGCAGGACTTAAAAGGATAGCATAAACAGAATTTGAACCACACAAAATGTTAGATATGAGGAAGTTTTGAACTGACTAAAATGTCATCTGCCTAGTCTAAACATGTATAACATAATCAGTAATCAAAGCCTGAGTATGTCTATATTTATTTGAAGTATTTTATATTTTTGTCACTAGTTAAAGTACTGTAAAATTTTTAAATCAAGTGTCAACAATGTCATCTTAAAATATTTTTACTGTTTTTGGTTTTTCTCTATTAGGGTAATTGCATGCATTGAGAAAAACTGCTGTATTGTAGTTTGTCTTTTATTTGTACTACTCTTGCAGTGACAACTGCTACTGCGGCGCTCATGTTTAATGACATTTCTAAAATATGTTAGGCTCTTCAGAATATCACCATCTGTTTGCCATCCACACTAATGCAGCTGAAAGCCAGTCAATCTTTCACAAAAAGAAATTTTAGATGCAAGTCTATTTTCTGTGGTGCAAGGGGTCTTGCCCCCAGCCAGTGAAGAACTCCAGGAAGCAAAGTCACCTGATCAATGCTATGAAGACCTAATAATGTGCAACAAATCTTAAGCCTGTGACAAAAAAGAAAACTAGAAAGGTTAATAAAATCCAGGGAAATCTGCAAGCATATAATACTCAACTTGCTGCTCTGCTGCGCTCTTGTAATCATACTGTATGCTGTTGTACTCATGTTAGACCTAGCTGGATTGAACCTCCTACATTCCACATGAAAGACAAATATCAGGAAAATATTTCTATTACATATTTTTATTCTGTTCTGAGTGAACCTTTCTACTTAGTTCACTCACACTCTTTTCCTTTTTAAATTTTTTTACCTTTTTTCCACACCCCAGGATGCAAAGAGATGAACCTGAGGATTTGTATCAGGATGGCGTGGCAAGGTTTAGGTAGTGGCGAGGGCTATAGGACTGGCTGCTGTGAAAAGCTGGTAAAGCTTACCCCATATCCGACAGAGCCAATGCCAGGTGGCTGCAGGACGGATCCCCCTCTGGCCAGGGCTGTCAATCAGTAGTGCTGGTAACAACTCTGTGATAACATAGGAGGGAAAGGAGGGAAAAAAAATGTTATGGCACAGAAGTACTTGCAGCCAGAGAAGAGAGAAGTAAGAATATGTGAGGGAAATAGCCCTGCAGACACCAATGGCAGTGGAGCAGCAGGGGGAGGAGGTGCTCCAGACACTGGAGCAGAGATTTCTCTGCAGCCTGTGGTCATGCAGACCATGGTGAAGCAGCTGTGCCCCTGCAGCCCATAGAGATCCATGGTGGAGAAGAGATCCACCTGCAGCCTGTGGAGGATCCCATGCCAAAGCAGGTGGTTGCCTGAGAGGAGGCTGTGACTCTGTGGGAAGCCTGCACTGGATCAGGCTCCTGGCAGGACCTGCAGACCCATGGAGAAAGGAGCCCACTCTGGAGTAGGTTTGCTGGCAAGATTTGTGATTCTATGAGGATCCACACTGGACCAGCTTTTTCCTGGAGGGCTGCGTCCCATGGAAAGGGACCCATGTTGGAGCAGTTCATCAAGAACTATAGCCTGTGGGAAGGACTCATGCTGGAGAAGTTAATGGAGGACTATCTCCCATGGGAGGGACCCCACAGTGAAGCAGGGGAAGGACTCCTCTCTCTGAGAGGGAAGCAACAACAGAAAAAATGTGATCAATTGACCTTTATTCCCCATCTCCCTACACCATTGCAGAGAGAAGGATGTACAGAATCAGGAATAAAGGTAAGTCTGGAAAGGAGGGAGGAGTGGGGAGAGGATGATTTTAAGATTTTTCTTCTCATTATCCTTCTCTGTTTTTGACTGGTAATAAATTCAAGTAATTTCCCCAAGCTGAGTCTGTTTTGCCCGTAACAGTAACTGGAGAGCGATGTCTCCCTGTCCCTTATCTCAACACATGAGCCTTTAGTTATATTTTTTCTGCCCTGTCCAGTTGACGGGGGGAGTGATAGAGTGGCTTTGGTGGGCAGCTGGCATCCACCCAACCTCAAACCATCAGAGAAAGAAAGTGGATGAAATTTCTCTAAAACCTGAGGGACCTTCAGTATTACAGTTCCTCATTTATATGGGAGATTTTAAATTCCAGACACAGGAAAGGAAAATGTTGTGAAATGCAAACTCCTAAGATCTCTGGACAGTTTCTGACATAACTTTTTGATTAAGATGCTGGGTGGGGCAGCAAGAGTGACACACAGCTGGATCTCCTCTTCACTAACAAGGCAAAACTGATTTGTGACATAATAATCAACGGAAGCCTTAGATGTGGTGTTATGTGAATAGTGGAGGGACTGGGTGTGTTTACCCCAAGACAGAAGAGGGACCCAACAACAGCCAGCAGTACCTGTGGAAAAGTCATAAAAGGGACAGAGTCAGCTCCTTAACAGTGATTATGGCTACGGGAGAATGAGAGACAATGCACAGAAATTAAAACAGGGCTGCCTAGGACTACATATAAAGAAAAATCATTCCCCATGTGGACAAAAAGTCAGTGGAACAGGTTGCCCAGAGAGCCTTTGTCACCTCCATAGTGGAGGTGTTTCAAGACCCAAATGGGTGCATTCTGAGTAACCTGGCTTGGCTTCACCATTGTAACTGTGAGCAGGAGGTTGGAGTAGAACCTCGTAAAGTTCCCTCCAACATCCTGAATTATCATATGGTCCTATGATTTTATGTTTCAAGGCCCTGGCTCTAAGAAGGCATGCTCGATTGCCAATAAGAAAACGCTTTTTTTTTTTTTTTTTTTTTTTTAAACAAGCAGCTTTTCGTTGCCATGGATGCTAAAGTGGAGTGAAATGGATGACTGTGTTTGTTTCAAAAGCATAACAGCAGCTCTTTTTTCTGAAGAGGAAAAAAACCTCAAAATGAACTGTCCTTAAGACCAAGCTCTTTCAGAACTGCAAACATGCAATTCTGGGAGTCTGCAAAGAATTTGATCTTTTTCCATTAAACTCAGTGAGAATATTCATTGAATTTCATTTTGTTGGGTTTTTTAATTTTACTTCAATGACAGCAACACCCCCCACAAAATCTTCAGATGTTTTCTGAATCTTTTAGTCTTGAAAACATTTGTCCTTCATTTCCTTTGCCAAAAGACGAGTGTTACAGGTAGCTATTGAGCACTTTCACTCTCACCAGAGGGTCTTTGCAGATGCATTGTCTGACAAGCACGGCATGAGATGAAGGGGAGCACAGCACAGAAGGGACAGTGCCAAGGACCCAGCGTTTACAGCAGTTGGGAAGAAAAAGAGACTATGAGAAGTTGTCTACTGGGTGGAAATTTATGCAGGAACTGGAGAGGCTCATGACCAGCTTCCTATTTAACTAACACCCAGCAATATCAGTGGCCAAAAGCCCTATAACAAAGACTGGCATACAGGTATAAGGCACCTACCATTTTGAAGATGCCAATAAGGGGGTCAAAGTGAGCACCTGCTACAAACCACCTGATTGAGAAATTAAGGAAGTGGGTGAGACCTTCTGCAACCAACTCAATGTAGTCTTCTAATTGCACGTCTTACGTGTCTGCTCCAGCAGACTTTCCATCCAAAAAAACATTAGTAAGGGACTTGAATTCTGGAATAGATATTCATGTGAAACTTGAGAAAAAAAACAAATCAAAGCAAAGCAAAGCAGCCAGACACCACCTCCCTTACCCTCCAACCAATCAACCAAGTTCTTATGCCAGAATTTAGCATCCAATTCTGGTATAAAAGCATCTATTTAATAGGTTTATTATACAAGGATATGCACCTCACATGTACTGGAGAATAGAAAAAAGTGTTTAAGGAGAATATATGCTCAAATTTATACCTATGCTTATTATTTTACCCACAAGAAGATTAATTTACATTCTAAAATAATGAAGTAAATCAACAACTGTTTCATCACAGATTATGCATTAGGTAAAATCCCATCCTTGATTTCTAAATGCTTTAAAAAAAATAAATAAATGCTACAACCAATATATTTTCATTACTTGGTTAGGAGAATTCCAGAATCTTAAGCAGAAACCAGTTCTGTTTTTGCCATCTAAAAATTGGATATATAGCAAATAAATCACCTTTAAAAGGTTTCTTTCAGTCAATAAATGAATTCTGAGTGACATTGTTTAGATGATTAAAGTAGTTAGTTAAGATAGATCCCCCACAAATGAGTGAGGATAAAGACATTATTCACAAACACATTTTTGCTGCAGAAAATTGTTTGCTACTCAATGTCTTATTATGAAATTATTTTTACCTGTTTGTCTCTACACCCCTTTTTTATAACATATAACATATAAAAGTACTTCTCTCCCTCAAAAGATGAAAGTTTACTTCTAGAAAGTTAATTTACTGAGGTCTTTTTCAAAACGTGACTTCAGCCAGCAGTATAAATAATATTAAATTTAATTAAATAAGATCTTTGTAAGTTTACTCAATTCCCATAAGTTTTGTGGTAGGATTCACGTCACCATACTTAGATGTTGACATTAGGCAGCCACTGAAAGGATGAGAAGATTATTGCATGATTTCCATCGCTTACTAGAATTTCAGAGGAGCTTTAGGCACTTAAAGTAAAAGCAACACCACTTCTACTGTGCTGTAAGTAAGCAATCTGCCTGAAACGATCATCTTAAATCAGCATTCATTATGTTCTCTTGTTGAACTTATATCTATTCCCAATACTCTTATAATAGTCACATGTATAAATTAATAATATAATTTTATATACTATAAGCAACCTATAGTAAAATACATATTAATATTTAACGTGTTCTTATTTATAAAGCATATTAAATTCATGTATTAACCTCGTACATTATTTCTTAATGGAAATCTAACAGAAAATAAGATATAATCAGCAATAGCTCTATACTGACCAGATCTGACAGAATATTTAATCAATCAGGATATTTTAGTCATTTTTGCCACATTTCTTGTCAGAATTATCACACCAATTCAAGTCTAGTATGCCTTCTAATTGAAGTGTAATATATCATTTACATTAAGTGGTTCTACCTTTGGTGCTTTTAGTGCCCTTTAATACTCACTTTTTAGGTAAACATTAGTTCTTATCTTATGTATATATTTTATATTTATAGTATATTTTATATAGAATTATAATCAGAAAATCAAATGGGAAAAAATGCTGATGTCTGTCTCCTTATGGCTTTTGTGTACAATCAGTTGGCCCCCAGTAATTCTAAAGCAGTTATATTTATTTGGCTATAGATGCAGTTTAATTCACCTATCTTACAGGAATTAATTATTTTTTTATTTACAAATCTTTAATTATTGAACCTAGAGAAAACCTGTGACATTAGCTTAAGCTAATAGACAACTTCATCTTAAAGAGATAAATGTTTACGTGACGTACTTGATTCTAATTTTCAGATAGAACTGAATTAATTTGGAAGTTAATTAGCTTAACAAATGAGTTAATTTGAAAAACACCATTCAGATAGCTATGTCTGACTATAGTTAGTCTGGAGGTCCATTATTTCCAGGAATCTTTTTAGCATGATACCAAAAGGTTATGCAAAGTATACTCCAAGTATTCTCTGAAGACAGATGATAACACTTTTCTACTTAACTGTGCAAAGCTTACCATTTTTCCAAGGGCTGCTCAAGCATATTAATATCCAAACCTCAATAAGCTGCAGTCTCACATTCTTCTGTATGGAAAATTGTGTTTCGGCAGTTGTTTTCAGAGTATGTGCCAATCCAAAAAATTAATATCTACAGATTTTAAGTGCGTGAAAATGGGAAAGCATGGTGCACAAGCATAGCTACCAGTAGTTTCACATTTTTTCACACCATTTATTTTGTTCACTCCATTATGTACTGTGGGAACAGAGAGAGCTGAAGGAGTTTGAGCTGATCTGCAGGACCACCTGCTCTGCAGCATCTACAGTGTGCAATCAGAAGGATATGTGAGATCATTATGTGTAGACTCCTGTCATAAATATATTGGTACGTGCCTACCATGATATTCTTTGTCATTAGATTAGAGGAAGACTAAATACACAACATATTTCACATTTAGACAGTGACTAGTGCTTTACAAACTTTATATTTAAATATTTAAATCTATTGCCGATTAAAACCAGGTGAAATTCTGAAGTTCCCATTTTTTTCCTTTCTAAAAGAAAAAAAAAGAAAAAGAAAAAGAAAAAATACCTCTTCCTTTTTTCCCAGAAAATTAAGGGATAGTTGCCAATATTGGTATGTGTCCTGACATATATGTAAGCTTGAGTGACACGTGCAGCTCCACATGCCTGGCTGTTTTCAAAAGCGCATAAAGATTTTTGCAGACAGTTGTATCACATCTCTTCTGTGACTACAATACAAAAAGGTGTGCTTCAAGATTCACCTAAGTTGAGTCAGTAAAACTAGGATGAACAACATTATTAGGTGCTGAAATCTACATATCTATTTAACTACCTGACACCATGTGTTGTCTCTTAAATTGCTTTTAGGAATATTCCAAATTTCACTAAATTGGTACTCAGAGTATCAGTTGTGCTGACTGGGAAGCTGATTCCAGTTATATATGTGGGAAGCCGTATGATTTCGTATATCCTAAATCCCCTTCCTTTATGAAACTTAGGAATCTTATATTGATGGGTGTCTTGTTGTCCATCTTGACTAACAAATAATCCATGCTACATTTTTCAACAGTTTTAAGACATTTCTTTCTAGTCAAGTTTATTAAATAATGGGCTATAAAATTATTCTCCCCTCACAGATGTTCTCCACATCTTTTCATTCTTTTTTTGAAAACTGAAATATTTTTGAGAGTATTTATGGAGTGCTTCATCTCTGTATCATGCTGAAATACTCATAGGAAATATTCTATAACTGACATGGGTAACCAAATTTATGTTGCTTAGAAGCTCCTTCTGATGCATCTGCAGGTCCTTCACAGGCTGCAGGTGGTTCTTTGCTCCAGCACCTGGAGCACCTTCTTCCCCTCCTTCATCAGTGACCTTGGTGTCTGCAGGGCTGCTTCTCTCACATATTCTCACTCCTCTGTCATAGCTGCAATTTCTGTTCTGCAGTAACTTTTCCCCTTAAAACTGTTATCCTGGAGTTTCTACTGTTGTCACTGATGGGCTTTACCTTGGCTGGGGATGAGTCCTCCTTGGAGCCAGCTGACATTGGCTCTGTTGGACATAAGGGTGGCCTCTGGCAGTTTTTGAGAGAAGCCACCCCTCCTGTCTCCCTGCTACCAAATCCTTGCCATGCATACCCAATAGAACCTCACACTATCTTCTTGGCTTTTTAAGCAGAGAGACAGTTTCAAATCCTCCAATTTCTTATTCACAAGACACTAGGTAATGATACCTCTAAATTCTCAATAATTGCTTGGACCTTTGAATCCTGTGCTATTTTTATAAAACACTATCTCTGGCCAGAGTATCTTGGCATGAAATAGTCTTATGAATCATCCTCTTTTCCTCGTGTAACCTTAAAATCACATTATTGCAGTAGAAATTTTCAAGTGTGGTGCATAACAATCAAAACTGCAGCTTCTGAGCTCACTTTTTCACTGGCCTTTATTTTATAGTATAGATATTCTCAGTGCGTCTAACTAAGTCTCATTCCTTAGGAGACTATCTCACATTTTTCTAAATGTGTGAGCTTCACTTTAAAAGCAGCTTGAGACAATTTCCCTGCTCTTCCAGCAAACTGTACTATTACCTATTTTTGGTTACTACAACTCAACAATTTTGTTTGGAATCTACCTCTACTTTGGAATGCAAATTAATTCTTGGCATTGCGTACCTTCCCAATCTCATGCCAGCAGTATCTGTTCACTTACATCGATCTTATTTCTTCCCTGATGCTAATTCTGCAACTATATTTATAGATAGCAGCCATGTTTTCCCTCCACCTTTGTTTTTCCATTATTAATAACACAAATATTTCTGGGATCGTGACTATTTTTTAAAGTGAATGATGGTGTAGAAATTACCAATGTTTAACTGAAATTTCTCCAGAACCAGAAGATCACAGAATCACAAGAGTGATTGAGGTTGGAAGGATCAACTGAAGGTCATCTCCTCCACTCCCCCTGCTCAAGCAGAGTCATCTAGAGGAGCCTTCCCGGATGATCTCAAGGTGGATTTTTAACATCTCTCAAGAGAGAGACTTCACAAACACTCTGGGCAACCTGTGCCAGGACTCAGTCATAGTCATCCTGACAGAAAAAAAGGATTTTTTGATTTTCAGACAGAACCTCGTGTGTTTCTGTTTGTGGCCATTGCTTTTGATCCTCTCACTGGGCACTACCGAAGAGATACTGCCTCACATTCTTCACAGAAATGGTGATTGGGCATTGGAATGAGCTTCCCAGGGAGATAATGGAGTCAACACCCCTGGAGGTATTTAAGAAAAGACTGGATGTGGCACTCAGTGCCGTGGTCTTATTGACATATTAGTGTTAGGTCAAAGGTTGGACTCGATGACCTCAAAGATCTTTTCCAACCTAGTTGATTCTGTCATTTTGCGAAAGACATATCTTTGTATGATAATATTAAGGTCCTCATAAAAATAATCTCCCATCCACAAGCACAGTGCCAGTCTGAGAAAGTAAATCTCTTTTCAGATTTAAGACGATGTCTTGAAGTAGGCTCTTTTAAATAAGTCAGACATTTCTTTACCACAGTCTTGTATTTGGTATAGACATTCTTTTAGTCTTATGTCATATCTTAGGGTCTTTTTTCTCCATATCATCTTAATACATCTCTCTAATGCATTCCGAAGTTTCAAAATATAATAGTACATATCTGTTTGAAATGTCTTCTGAAATAGCATGCTATATCACATCTTCTTTTCGCATTACCTATTATTATTGTTTCAGTATCTTCATTGTTTACCCAGTAAAGAAAACAATCATAGCTTGCTCATGAAATATTGAAATCCTGATGAGTTCATCTTAGCAGTCTCACTGACAAGGAACAAATTACAGAATTCTGTTTTATCAGAATTTTGTAGCACCATGTATGTTACTGCACATACCGTGTAATTTGCAGCGTGTGCATGAAACCTCTTTTGTATTATAGGCCATTTTGGGGGTTTTAGCAAAAATTTAGCTGTAAATCAAATGCTGCTGTCCAAAGTTAAGGGCATCAAAACTCTATATGAATGAACTGAGACTGTGGATTTAAACTTTTGAAATGATGCTAAGTCACTTACATACATTCCTAAAGCCTTTTTTACCATGTCTTTTGAGGGAGGACATTGCTCATTCCATTTCAGATTGGCTTACTGTCTTTTGCTATTTTATTTTGTTTTATTTTTTCTTACTTTAAGTACAGGATGAAGTATGAACTTTACAACTCAGATTTCTGTAGAAATATGGAAAGAAAAACAGATCTGTTTTGACATTAGCAAGAAGAATGTCCTCTTAATTTTTTTTACTTCATTTGCTTTGTTGGTTGGTTTGTTCTTATTAGGATTTTAGGAATTATAGGGACTTTCAAGTGAACTTAAGCAACATAAGAACACAAGGTCCTGTATATCCCTTAAGTCGTCTCTGTATCATATTTGGAAGAAAAATACCATGGAAATGTTATGTGGAAGATCTTTCTAAAAGAATTTATTATCTTAGGTCAGATATAACACTTTAGGTAATTCCATAGAAATTTACTGATATTTAACCTCTGTGCATTGAAGTCCCAGTTTCCCTCTAATTTGGGTGCATATTGTTGTTTCTCAAATTGCACTTGAGTGTTTTTGGTTTTTCTTTCCATGCTTTGCACATTCGTTCCATGTACTGAACTGTGAACAAAAACAATAGTATGATAAAGGAAAAGGCAGTGCAAAAAAGTGAAAGAATATTCAGTGGAGAGAGGATCATGGCAGTTGAACAGTAAAGGGTTAAGCAAATGTAGAATATCAATATTGGTGTCATTCAGAGGCTTATTTCCCATTTCTCATCTTCAGTTGTTCATGACTTAATTATTTCTCTAGCCCAGAAACCCAGTAAATCTAACATTGTCATTACTATTTTCCAGCCACAGGCTTAGTATCAAGTTTGAAAGGCCTCAGATCTGAAATTTATCAGGTTTTGTCTGAGCTTTTCTAAATGTATCTGTAGTTTTGCTTTTACTTGATTTAGCTGAAATAATGTTTTTTTCTAACAATCAAGTCTTTACAATTAATTTGTTAGAAACATAATTTTTATGTAGATATTAGTAGCAGAAAGCTATTCTGTGTAAAAAGAGTATTTATGACTTCATCATATATTGATGTAACACAGAGAAATAAATACTTGGCATGATAACAAGGGCCTTGAAAGACATCATAACATACATGGGATGATGAGATGGGAGGCACAGCTTGTTACTGGTGATTGCAAGGCTATGAATAACTAACCAATCATCAGTGTAAGAAATAGGATTTAGACAGGAACAGTTACAGGGATAACAAGAGAAAAGAATAACAAGCATTCAACATATGTAAAATCCATCTGGTACACTAAATTTGGATGCAACATGAAGATGCAGATCAGCAAAGAAATATCAAGGTGTAAAAGTATGTTGGGCAAATAGTCCAAATTGAATCCTAGAGGCAGAAGAAGAATCTTTATCATACACCTCCCACTTCTCCTTATAAAAGACACTTACAACTTGCTGGAATTTCCCTCTTCCTGTGTAATGATGATCAATACTGTACACTCTTGGTACCCATAAAATGTACGGTACCTACCATAAGTGTGATTGTAACATCAGAGGAAAAGTAACAGTAACAAGGAAGTATGTAGCATTTTTAATTGAATTATATTGTTGTTGTTGTTGTTATTGTTGTTGTTGTTTTAATTGTAATTGTTATTTATTTTTATTATTATTGAGATGCTTTGTACAATAATATACTTTATCTTCTTTTATTTTCTTTTTTTTCATTTTATTTCAAATATATTTGAATAATACTTTTTGAACTGAACTGCAAAGATTTTCATTACATTAAGAATAAAGTGTTGTCTTACCTTCTCGATGCTTTTTTCTTGCATGTAACAAGATTTTTAGTGTGACATTTCCTACACGTCTGCACAAAGTGCTGCTTGAGACATCCTGCAGTGTTCAACCTTGCTTCCAGCTGCTTCTCTGTAGGAGTAAAAGGCTATCATGTGCACCAAATTTATCAGCTCTGCTTGATTGCTTCTGATCTCTTGGGGTAAGATAACAACAAATGCCTCTGTACAGACAATTGAATTAAGACTTCTCTCTTTGTACTGTATCTTGGGAAAATACATTTGGGGGAGTTTTTTGCATGTTTGTTTGTTTGGGGCTTTTCGGATACTGCCTAAGTTCAAAAAAATATATATACCACATACTTCATTGTGGAATTTGATCACTTCACTTTTTAACCTGCGAATTTCTGAGAGGGTCAGAGTTGTCCCTTCGTCACTAGGGCTCAACTGTTTCAAAAAGGATTACCATTCAGTATCTAGCCCACACTTGCCGTAAATGGGCCTCTAGAGGATAGAAAGATAATTAACCCAAACATGCTGGTGCCTCCATTTAAAGTCCAGTTAGGGAAGCAGTTACTACCAGAGAGCAATTTAGCCACTCCTAAAACAAAGTGCTCTCACCCTCTGGAGTTGGATTTTCTATGTGTATTCCTTCCACACTGAGTCACTTTGTTTCTGTATCTTTTCCTGTGTGCAATTAATATGCAAGCATGGTATGCATAATTTAAAAGTAAAAAATTATTATTAGCTGACACACAAAAGATAACTAAATTTCTAAGGCTAAGTACTAATATGGAAATCATACTGATAATTTAGATAAAGGATCTTCAATGGCCAGGTAGGCATCACCTCTGAGGTGCAGGTTTGGTCTCTGCTGCTCCCTGGAATGGATCATACAAGCTTATTTATTTGTTCTTCTGTTTTGTTTTGTTTTTTTTTTTTAATTATTTATTTGTTTGCTATTTATTTGTTTTTCTGTTTTTAATTTGAAGGTATTTTGCAGGTAATTGTCTTATAATAAATGCCTACTATAAAATTGGTGAAATCAGCTGAGATTAATTTCACTGCCTCTTTGGGGTGTCGTTTGGAAACTAGATTAGAAGCTGTGTGCTGAAGATGACAGACTCTTAAAAGAGAGATCGCTCTGAAACATTAACAGAGGACATTAACAGAGGACCATTAACAATAGTGGTCCCAGACTACATATAGTGGGTGCAAAAAGGCCTTAATGGATCATTCTTCTTACAAGGTACAGGTCTGAAGAACATTAATTTTGGTTTTAGTAGGTTCAAACCCTCCTTTCTATGTCTCTAGCTGTGATTTCAAACATCAGGTCCAAAATAATCTGGATATAAATGCTTGAGGACTCATCTTTCTGGTTATGTAGCAGCTCACTGTAAAAGGTGAAATTTTGGAGGCATTTTAGTGCTATGAAGCAAGAAGCTGTTTCACAAAGGCTAGGACACAGAGAAGAAATTGTGAGGTTAGGTCACTTCTTCATTGGCCATTTCTGTTTTACCCCAAAATTGTTTAAAGTAAAACAGGGAGACAGCTCTGGGAGACACTGATAACCCTTATACATCTGGTATAAGGGAACTGCAAGTAATTAGCTGCTCCAGAAACTCACATATCTCTTTGAGAAGCCTCATACTGATTTTCAGGATGAATGTGTTTCTACAGATACTTGTCTGTCTGATGAAAAAGATTGTCTCATTTCCTGATTTTACACCCTGATATGGAAAGAAAGCATATCTGCCTAAGCTTCATTCATCTAAGATGAATAAGTTGAGCTGTCATAGAGCCCTCTTATATGAGGAGGTATTCCACAGGTGAATCGTGTAGCCCTTCCTGGTACTTCCCCTGCTATGAATTCATGGTTTGTGTTTCTCGCTGTTTGGTTTTTTTGGTGTGTTTTTTTTGTTTTTGTTTTTTTTTTTTTAATTTTGTTTCTATTTTCATCTCTTTTAACTCTTTAACTCTTTTTTCCTTCAGTAGATAAATCCAAGAACCTTGAGTGTGTATTACTTACTGCAGGCCTCTCAGGCAGATCTAATTGATTCATACTGTCATAGAATAAAAAGCATCTAACGCAATTTATATAGTGTCAGTCATGTCATTGCACCTCCCCAGTTCTCTTGCTCCTTTCTATTCTGGTTTAATGAATTTTTAGATAGAAAATATTTTTTTTTTTTTTATTCACAGAATTGTTGGTGTTGGAAGGCGCTTTTGAAGATACCTAATTTAACACCTCACTAAAGCAGGTTTACCTAGAACAGGTTGCACTGGTACAGGTGGGTTTTGGATATCTCCAGAGAAGGAGGATCCTCCACCTCTCTGGGCATGCTGTTCCAGTTCTCCATCCTCCTCAAAGTAAAGAAGTTTTTCCTCATATTCAGATGAAACTTCCTGTGTTTCTGTTGTGCTCATTGCCCCTTTTCCTGTCATAATGTATATATTTTTTTGGTATGCTTTTTGTTCAATAGAGTTTTTTCTATTTTTGTAAAGAAGCCTAAAATATTTCCATTTGAAGCACAAATTCTTCTTGGTATTATTTCTGTATTAAATGGGTCTTTTTGTTAGAATTATATTTGCTTGTTGAGTCAATCTTGTGATGGACTGAAAAACTGTTCTTTAATACAACGCTCTTCTGCTAATAGAGCGAAGACAAAGTTCAAGTGTTCAACGCACGTGATCTTTATTATTTCTATTATTGTTTTATTTTAAAAAGAAAGATTTTGTTTGCTTTTTTATTAGAAATTAAGAAGTTTTTTTATAGGGGTTGACTGTTTTCACTAAAGACAATTTAATGTGAATAACACTTAAATTAGGCCAATTAGTTCTAGAGAGTTTCTATGTCAATTACACAGTAGCTGATGATCAGAAAAGGTTTTCATTGTTGATATAATGCCTACTAAATACCACAGACTTCAAAACACCTAGCTATAGAGATAGCAAAAATAACACTATATCAAAAACCCCCAAAACCTACCTATATAGCGCCTTTGTGGCAAAGTCATTCTTACTGGAATTTTAAAAAGGAATGAAAAAATGCCAACAAAAAGCAAAACACAAAAACTGTTAGGTTGTTAAAGTCACCATTCAAAAATTGAGACAGCAAACATTTTTACTTACCAGCCAATCTTTTTTTCTCTTTGTGTACTTAACAGATTGTATTTAAATTATTAAATACTATTTCCACAGTTTCACAGAGCAAGTGGGAAGAAGAAAGAAATTGAAAACTGTTAGAGGAAGACAACAGTGATTAATCTTTGTAAAATGTCGGAATGATGTAGTAGCTGAGAAAAGCACAGAATTTTTCTAATGTAACTTGGACAGGTAAAATTTAGACTAGGAAGACTCCTAGTCAAGAGAAAACAAACACCTCCAGAAGATGATTCATCTCATGTGGAACAGATTTGATGAATATTCTTTTGGAGTTGTCTCTCTCTCTCTGTCTGTCTCTAGTGATTTGAAATAAAGCACCAATGATTTGCTTTAACTCCACTATCTTGTTTAGTTTAGATGGATCTCGTCCTAAGAGAACCTACAATATGAACAGAGTAGTATTTCAGATAAACTAATGTGATGTGACTGATTTATTCAGACTACTGTAAATCTCTTAACAATCAAGGCTATGCAGATGAGGTCAGAATTGTTCAACTGAGCAAAGAGATAGCCCAGTTTAACAATCAAGGCTATGCAGATGAGGTCAGAATTGTTCAACTGAGCAAAGAGATAGCCCATACCATATGACATCATGTTCAGCGATGAAAGATGGGGGAAGAAGGTGGAAGAGGAGGCATTAGGAGCGATGGTGACTGTCTTCGCAGGTAATTGTTACATGTGATGGGACCCAGCTTTCCTGGACCTGACTGAACATCTGCCTGCCCATGGGAAGTGGTGAATTAATTCTTTGTTTTGATTTGCTTGTGTGCACAGTTTTTTCTTTACCTATTGAATTGCTTTTATTTCAATCCACAAGTTTTATCACTTTTACCCAATCAATTCTCCCTCCCATCCCATCGGGGGCATGAACTATTGTCCCTGTGGGGTTTAGCTACCTAGTTGGTTTAAATCACTTTGGTTGAATCAGATAAAATCAAAGACTAGTAGTTTGGGTGTATTCTGTCTCACAGCGCAATACTTTCTTCAGAAAGGGACAAATATTTCTGGTCTGGGTTTTTTTGAATATTTGAAGAGACTCAACCTACTTGGAAGACTAGAGAATAATAAAAGGATAGAGGTAAGAGTTCTGTGTCTAGGAGAGAATGGAGGAGATAAAGTTTTTACTAGAAGATCAAAACAAGACTTTAAACTTGATTTGAGTGATTAATAGAAATTAAAATATTAAACTAAATTCATATCCATATCAAACCATATAATAAAAAAAAGTGAGGTATTGTTCACCATTGAGAAGAAGGCTGTAGGCATTAATTTGACAGCTATTTATATTAATAAACTGACTGGGAAGAAAAAGACATTTCACCTATTGTGGCTTCTGTGCCTGGGAAAAACGAAACCAGCAGCAGTTTATAGCGTTATGAGATAAGATCCTCTTAGAGTTCCTTCAGTGACCTCTGCAAGATTAACTGCAGGGTTTGTGCTTCATTTAGAAAAGTGTTAGGGTAGCGGGCAGGAGGGGAATAATAACTTGTTCAGTAATCACTTAATCTACGTGTAAGTGTATTCAAAACATTGTGGATTAAAAAGCCCTTTGCAGTTGAGATAGTCTGAAACAATCCTTTTACCATTGAGTATTAGTATCCTAGTTTTAGAAAAGAGGACATTGAAGGTTTGCCTTCCAAGGCAAGGAGTGGTTCTCAACACTTATTCAAAAATGAATGGTCTTGATAAAGGAGCCATTTCTTATGTTAATCAGCATATTGCTCATTCTGTCCAAGTCTGACTCTATTCCTCTGAGACAGAAGAACTAAATGCAAAATAAATTTTTAGCTCCTCACCACTTTTGTTACCCTCTTATTAATTCCTGCTAGAATCCCTTGAAATAGCCTCTTGACAGTTCTTTTAAGTGAATCTTGATCTTGGGATCACTGAGTAACATTTAACGAGATTAGAGTATCTCTTCATAAAAAGACATGCCTTCATAATGTATGTGTGGATTTGTTTGGTTTTTTTTTAATATGTTGTTTTCTCTTCCTTCTTCTCCAGAGATATTTAGTGTGGGCATTTTGTTTGTTTTAGTTGGGTTTGGCTTTTTTTCTTCACAAAGATTTATGATTGGCCTGAAACTCTAAAACCAAGCCTCTAACCCAGGAGAATGTGGGAGATTACCAACTCCTTCAGAATATTTCATTAAATCAATGAAACAACAGTTGAATTTTAAGACTGGGTTGTTGTTATAAACATTACTGATGAATCCCTTACCTGTTCAAGCCTAGCTTTTTAAAAATTGCAGTGTCATCAAAGGCCATGCTCTGTGAAATGGAGGTTTCTACTTCATTTGGGTAACACAAGATGACAGAGGAAAAAATCAATGAAAAATTATAAGTCCTAAGTTTTGTCCTCTTTATTTGGCTAGGTCAGCATGCCAAATGGAATCTGTAATCACACAGACCATATCGATATTCAAATGTGGAAAGAGACCATAACTTCAATCCCATTTTTACGTGCATGTCTTTGCAACTCAGTGCTTCCCTCAGATTACCAGTACCAAATACTTTGTTTGGTGGTCTGCGAGGTGGTCCTCATTTCATGTGACACTATACTGGAATCCTCCGAATGACAATTCAGAGTTATATACTTCAGATAGTGGAGTTACATCACTTCAGATAGTGAGAAACTCAGTTCCTCATCAATGTATGTAAAGAATACACCAACTTCAATGCTAAAAGCTTTAGTCCTTTTCTCAGTAACTAACTCACAAGGCTCTGAACATCCACCAAGGTTGATAACAAACCTTACTGCTGAGATTGTCCTTCAAAGCGCCTCCATTTTGTCAGGTGACTCAGAATTTTCTTCCCTTTTATTTCCAGGATCTGATTCTGGTTCATGAACTAAACTTTGCATCTGAATAAAGTTATATCTTCCCACCTAACTTGCTGCCCAGATGTAATTGGAAAGGAAAAGAAAGCAAGTTCAGCAGTCCTTTCTAGTGAAATCTACTACTGCCACATACTCACATTCCAAGGAGAAATACTGCAACCTTGTACTTGCATCCCTACCTTGGGGCTACCTCTTCGGAGCTGTTATCCCAGCACCAGTGGTTTGAGAACATACTGGAAAATATAGCGGACAGGAAGTGCTGAGCACTTAAAAAAAAAAAACCTCACGAAACATAACAAAAGCTAAATTTTTTCTAGAGAAGTTGGAGATAGTACTTCTGTACTCATACATTATCAAATCACAAAATGGGACTGACTCTGTTTCAGCAATCCTTCAATGCTGTTGATAGTAAGAGTCCATTATATTATAGCTTGCATTTCAGTCTTTCCTTATGCCATTTTGAAGTAGGCAACACTGAAACAATTGGCCAACTGCTTTACCACCAGGAATTAAAAAGCCTTTTCTTTTCCTATTGTTGGAAAGTAACATGGCTTCTCACAAAAAGAAGGAAAAATAGAAAAGTTTACTTTTGTCTTCTTGTGAACCAAAATAGTAGATAGCCACAGGAACAAACAATCCTGTGTATATTATTTTGGTGTTGTTACACCTCTATATAGAAAGTCACAGTTGTCCCCTTTCCTGAAGTTTACAACATTCATTATTTTTGCAATAGGAAGAAGTTTCTTGTCCTGTTTGGAAGCTATTAGCTTAAAAATTCATGCCTTCGACTCCTGTAGGGATGGAGCTGATTAATCTTTTTGCCATCACTTGTTTAATTAACACATGATATATATGTGTTCCTGTATTTTAAAGGTTTCACTGCATGACTTTACCCAATATTTCTTCTTTCCTTAACCAACAGCTCTTTGTTTCAGAAGAAATGACAATCATAAAACAAAGAAATGAAGGCCAACATCTAAACAGTCATCTTGCTGAAGAGAAAATTTCTGGATAGGCCAAAAGCAATTTCCTTGTATATTCAGCCTGAACAAAGAAATTGGGAATCTCAATCCTTGGGAAGCAAAAAACTGAAAGGAAAACCTCTATCTGTTTAAGACTGCAGAGAAGAAAAAAAAAAAAAATCATCTCCTTAAGCAAAGGAAGGTTAGAAAGGAAATATGACGGAAGAGAAATATTGACACATACAGATTTATGTGTGAGTATAAAAGGTAACTTATCTGTAACTAAAAAAATGTGAGATCGGATGATATGGGAAACAAAGAAAGATATTGTAATCTACCCATAAAAATTAAACCTACCAAATAATAAGAGCAATTATGTCTATTAATGTGCATGCAAGTAAGTATTTGCTGGAACAGAGCAGTCATGAATATTGAGATGATAATCAGATGCTTTAAAATTCCAAACATTTAACTTACTAACTTGTTCTAGTTTAATATTTTCATTTTCCATAAGCTGTTTGCTGTTCATTACTTGTTTTATGTCATAAAGCAGAAATTTCGATGATCTATCATGAAGTTCAAATAATACTGTATAAAGTCCAAGTAATCAATTTACAAACAGTATATGAGAAAGCCACAGAACAATTGCTCTTCTCATAAATTTTGAATGCCAATTAACAAAAGACATCACAAGTTTTTGGACTAGCTTGTGCATAACAGCATTCAATACTTTAAAGGTGTTTGATTCACTAGTATTACTTGACTGGTTTTAATTCCAAGGAGTCTGGCTTTCTTTGTGCAGGAAAAGAATCTGTTTCAGGTATTTTCAGGTCACAATCTTAATGAATGCTTGCCTTTTGTACTTGGGGAATTGTTTCACCTTCTTTTCCCCTGAAGAGTCCCAAATAGAAGAATAAGATTTCTTCCCCGGTAGGAACACACCTCAGTGTCCAGCAAGATTCTGGTTTGGTCTGAATGGGGAACATGGTGAAATTTATGACTTTAGTAAATGATGTGTACTGCACAGAATAGTGCCATTGTAGATAATCTGTATCTGTATACAGGCCAAGCAAAAAACAACTCACAGTATAAGTAACGTTAAAGATATTTAAATGCTTATGGAAAAAGGTCATGGAATTTAGGTTAGCTTGTTCAGAAGAGTAGTTACAGTATTAAAAAATGCAAATGTGCAATGGGAAAAGCCACATGTAAGAAGTGCCCTTCCTCATCTGTGTGTACAGTGATAGCCTCGCTTGAAGAGCAGTGACATCTCTCTGCAGAGAGAGAAGTCTCTATACAGCAGCCTACTAACAGTACCTGAACAATACACATTTCTGTCACTGCAGCAGGGAAGTTACAGTGGCTGAGTATAGATTGCCATACAGTAGCTGAGCACACTTTAATTGCATGAAATTCTGGTGTGGCCCTTTTTGCAAATGTCCAATTAATCCTTGTGTAGACTCTGCATGCTCCTCAGAATAAGTTTTCAAGGAGTACCTGAGATTTCACTTTGGAGTTTTTCTGCACAACTCTCTTACACATTGATTCTAAGACAATTTTGTAACAGGGAGTGCTAAGTAGAGATGACAATGTGTCTGTAAATAATTCAAAGACAGCAGAACCATTTCTGTGAAGTTTTTCCACCTTCTGAAGATATTACAGTCTTTGATGGAGACTAGTTTAAATCTGCATTTTAAAATCACATAACGTGGTTAAGTTCCAAAAATAGAGCAAGCTGTAAACAGAAGTGTCAACCAGCCCTTCTGGCTCTTTAAAAGACACCTCGAATTAAAGTGAGAGACTGAAAAAGAAGGACTGCCTGAAGAAGGAAATGTCAAAAATGCATGTCACATGAGAGTGCATCTTGCTGGTACTTGCAAGACCAATCCTTATCTCACAAGGGAAGAAGCTTAAGAACAGAGTGACTCCGATGGAGGTCAGCATATGATGTACACATTTCCTGGGATGTAAGCAGCAATATCAGTGAACTTACAGCCCTGCTTCTGAGTGTGCTATGGCCTTTAAGATGAGAGAAAAGAAAATATGAACAGCTGTTAACATTACAAGCATTTGAGAGTGTTTCCAGCTTCAAGGGCCTGCAATGAGAGTGGAAAGAACATGTCAATTGAGACACAGCAGTTCCAATTGCTGTCAGGTACCACTAGGCTAATATATCAAATAGGTAAGTGAATTACCAAGACAATGCACTCTTCAAAACTACATCTATCGTAAAAGACAACTTCTTTCTTTACCAATAAACAAAACCACCGAAAATGTGTTTACTGCTATTATGTAGAGTAAGAACAGCGAATACGTGTATAGCCGTTCTTGCACTTCACCACTAGTGCAAGTTATTGAGCCAGATCCTCAGCTGGTAGAATTGGCTTAGATACTCTGAATTTGTTTGACCTACATTTATTTGCACAACCCACGTCTGGCTTACTGTGTAGGTAGATGTGGTCTGGGCTCAAAAACAGATAGTATGATTGTTGTCTGCTGATTTAACCATTGAATTCTCACGGATCAGATGATGGGTTTGTGGATCATTTTGGAAAACAAATTCTAAACTTGTTATTAGCTTTTGTGCAAACACCATAAAATATCACTGCTTTAATGTTCATAAAGAGGACCTGAGCCAAACCTTATCAAGTTTCCCATTGATTTCAATGGGTTTTAAATCCAAGAGGGAAATAATGTAATCCTGCATGAAGGGAAAGAAATTCAGGTTTAGATTTTATGAACCTAAAAATGGATATGGTAACTTACTAGCTTATTTTGTAAGAGTTCCTAAGAATTTAAAGTCTCTTTATTTGATTTCTTTCCTCTGAGGGAAACAGGATTACATAATAAGCCTTTTATGGACTGTATGAGAATAACACCACAGAACAATTATTGGAAATACAATGGATTGTAATGGATTTTTATATGTGTATTTCATATGTGTATCTGTTGTTGAATAGCTGTTAGAAGCATAGATACATTAAGAAAAAAAAAAGAAATTATATGAATGTTTTTCATCCAGCGCAATCTGAAACATACAGTAATCAAAAGAATTTTCTTTGTTCATTCTTTTTTTTTGTTCAGATTATTTTTACAGTTCCAGCTATGTAATGCTGTTATAGCTCCAGAAAGAATTCTAGTGCAGTTCTGAGGGGCTATCAACTCCAATCTTTGAATCTATTACATAATATTTGGTTTATAATTGCTTACATTAAATGCAGATAGCGTTCGTGGCTCATCCTGAGTAAATAAGTGTTATGTGTATTTCAAATTGTTATTTAACATATGCTGCATAAACATACCCATCATTAGAGACTAGACTGAGTGTAGCTTTTCTACCTGTATTAGTTAAAGTGATTGACAGTTTTTCAAAATTTTGCTTTGGATTTTTTTTTACTGATAGGTATAACAGCAAATTCTTACGAATAGTTCGCAAGAAGGAATTTTAAAACTTAGATGTTATAATTAGACTAAAAAAAACTCTGACCGGAAGCAAATAAATTTATGACTTTAACAGAAAACAGGAATACAGGGAAGCTGGCTGTAGCTGAGATACAAAGCAGGAATGCAAGGGTGTGAAGAATGAGCGCGGTGTGCAAATATGCAAGGTTAGTGCTGCAACTTTAAATATTAGATTTCTTTCATAAAGATAAATAGAAGCATGTTGATGTAGACATTATATGCAGATCATATGTTTCCTCTATGTCATTTCCTTTTCCACTAAATAAACAAGAAGGGAAGGGAAGGGAAGGGAAGGGAAGGGAAGGGAAGGGAAGGGAAGGGA